>CM037853.1:188241805-188750523 GCA_021234595.1 Delia radicum
TTTTGTTTTTTTTTTTTATTTATTTATTTATTTCTAAAAATGTGTAAAATTTTCGTTTTTTGATCAAAAATAAATACATTTTTTATTAGTTTTCTTAAAAAATCAAACATTTCAAAAATACGTAAAACAATGTTTTGCGTGTTGCTTGTAATGCCGTCGGCAAAATGTAAACAAATAAATAAAAAAAAAATTTTTTCTTTTTAGTTTCGACATTTTTTTAAAAACTAAATAATTATTTTACGATTTTTTCTAAAATCAACATTTTTTATATTTTTGAGTGAAAATAACTAAAATTTCTTTTTTGGTTTTCTTTCGGAAATCAAAGATCATTTTAGAATATGTTAAAATGACGTCGGCCAAACAAATAGAAATTTTTTTTTTAACTAAAACGTTAGTATTTTCATGTAAACATTTTGTACACGATAAACATTAAATATAATTGAAATTTAATTTTTTTGTAATATTTTTTTTTTTCAAAATTAACTTTTTTTATAAATTCGAATAAATTTTGAAATTGAAACAAAAAAAAACTATTAATATTAATAGAAAATCACAAAAATATATATAATTTTTTCATAAATTAAATTGTTGAAATGAAATTTGACAGAAGTAGAAAATCATTGAAATTTTTTTTAACTAACATTTATTTTTATATAATAATTTTAAAATTTCACCAAAAATAAAAAATCGGTGTGGACGTTAGACAAACAACAACAAAATCCCTTTTTTCTAAATATGATCTTAATACTTTTTTTTCGTAAAAACAACATTACATATAATTGAAAATTTACTTTTTTTTATATAAAATCA
The DNA here is from genome assembly GCA_021234595.1 of Delia radicum. NCBI lineage: Eukaryota > Metazoa > Arthropoda > Insecta > Diptera > Anthomyiidae > Delia > Delia radicum. The sequence continues at coordinate 188,242,616 of CM037853.1, forward strand.
AATAAATTTTTGAAATTGAAACAAAAAAAAAAAATTTTTATTAGTAGAAAATCACAAATATATAATTAATTTTTTTCATAATTTAAAATATTACATATTTCTATCTCCTTTATCAACATCGTGCAATATTATTCTTATATTTTTTATTAATTCATCCATCATCATCATCTTTGATTTATATTATAAGTATTTTAGCGGAAAAATATTGAAAAAAAATTCCAATAAATAGGCGTGGACGTTAGACAAACAAAATCTCTTTTTCAATCAAATTGTGGCCCTGAAAAGGGCCTTTTTTGGGGTGGAATCTGTTGACGACATATGTAGTAAAAAAAATTTACTTGGAGCTGGTGTATTTGGTGACGGCTTTAGTACCTTCACTAACAGCGTGCTTCGCCAATTCACCGGGCAATAATAGACGTACAGCAGTTTGAATTTCCCGACTGGTAATGGTAGAACGTTTGTTGTATTGAGCCAAACGAGATGCTTCAGCGGCAATACGTTCAAAATATCATTAACAAAACTGTTCATGATACTCATGGCCTTTGTTAATAAAACTAACCGATTGCCTCAGCCAAAATAAATGACAACGAACGGTGTGAGCCGTTTGGTTTTGAGTTTAATACTAAATTTATTTATAATTATTTTCTACAAACTAAGTTACAAAAATCACTTAAAACTAAAAGGAATCATATTTACATAACACTGCATGTGGTTATTATTTGCTAGATACATAGCGCATGTGTTATCGATTCAGTATGTACGCATGTGTTATCAACTGACCTCACGGACAGTTTTGTGATAAGTGTTCAGCGTACCTAGAATACTGTGTAAAATGCTTATCTTTACAGCAGGTCATAGATTCTGCTGTCATAAATTTATTGTTTTATTACTATACTCATAAGTACAGATTTTTGGGAAAATACTAACATTTTATGAGGAACATTTGAAATGTAAATATGAAATTGTAAATATTAAAGATTTCTTAAGAACTATAAAAATGTAAAATAAAAATATTTTATTATTAAAATATGCATGTTCAATTCTGAACATTCTGCCGGGGGCTATTAAATTGTATAGCTAACAGCCGTCTACGAAGTGTTATTTGATAAATGATATACACAATAAAAGCGATCATAATTACCGTTGATATACCCAGTGCAGTATGCCCGCTCAAGTGATGAAAGGTTAGGCCCCTTAAATGAACGTCTTCTTTTTCAGATCTGCTATATGCTTCTTTAGTTCATCAATCTCCTTGCCGTGGTTAATTACTACATTTCCTATAGGTTTCACTATGCCGGAATCATCTAGGTTAACGTCTTTCATCAGGAAATTCTCGAATCCGTTTTTTCGCGCGCTTCTAAGACTATGGGTGGCTACTAAGGTGATCTCGTCTATTCGTGCTGTACATTCTTCTTTGAGGGTGAATATGCCTTGCTGTGGCAGTTGTATGATGAACTGCTGTGAATTTGAACATTTCACGTGAGCTGATGTATTTTTGAAAATCTTATATAGCCAATTTCCTTTGCTTCGTAGTTCTATCCAAAAAGGCATTTCGTCGACGTTATCATACGAGCAGTTGAGTTTACTGTGAGGTTTTATTGGAGATAGCTCACAGACATTAGAAGTAGCAGCTATCCAAGGAAAATTTTCTTCGCATACTATCTGATTGGTGAGAGTTTTCTTACAATCGTTTAGAATAGCTTGTGACAGATAATGATAGGAGTCTAAGTCGTAATTGTAGACAATATACGGAGCTTTGATTTTAGCTATTAACACATGACCATTCTGCAGGAATGGCACTGGGATGATCCGATAAAACTGAGATGCTTGTCTACTAAACAGAGGAATTTTCAAGTCAATAATAAGCTGACTTCCAACAAAGATGCCTGTGCCAGTTAGAAGACGCCATATCTCTTTGAGTTCTGTTCCAGTGTGTCGTCCAGGAAGTACATACTTGTCTGGTAAAACATCTCGAATCTTAACAATTTCTGCTTGTAAATGTTGTGGACTAATTAGAGCTGGATGCACCTTACCATGATTTATATTTAGCAATAAATCAATAGCTTCTTTTTGAACCTCATTGCATTCGTCTACTAAATCATGTATTTGTTTTGTTACCATAAAAAATCTGATTGACTCTCTGTAAACATAATAGTGCTCGTTCATGGTAGTACTTATGTTTTCAATATTCGCCTTCATGCTACGAAAATGGGAATTAACTTCATCGGTTGTTCTTTTTAGTAAGTTTACTGTTGAGTCGACCACTGAAGTTTGCTTTTTTGCTAGCAGCTTGAGATCATTTTGGTTGGCTAGTAAATTTTTCATATTTGATTCAAATGCCTGTCGATCATCGTCATCCATAAGGCCAAAAATTATATGATAAAAGGAGCCTATGAAATTCAGTGGTGAGCCTCTTTTTACTCTCGTGTTCTTGTTGAGAAGCAGCATATTGTTTGCGTTTACCTTATCCACTTGGTATTGGATATTTCCTAAAACCGTCCAACACTGTTCTTCAAAAGTTTGCAGCCTTGGACAAATCAGTTTAGCTTTCTCAATTAGTTGCGTAGCTTCGCTAAGGACGTTGAAATACGGTTCCATCTCGTAATAAACTACCAGGTTCCAAGAAGAGGATGCTATATTTATTTGGTTAATTGGATCCAAATAAATTGCTGTATTATTTTTCATTTCCTTTACCGCAGTGCTGTTCAAAGCAGTTGATGTTAAAACCATACAAAGGTTAAGAAGCGTCATCATCACCAAAGAAGTATTAGATCTTGATTGACGTGTGTTTGGCCTTGTTGGGCGTTGCTCTTCACGTTGTGTCGGAATATCATTTTGTAAATTGCTATCTTCGCTTTTCAGAGGACAAACTTTTGTTATTGGGCGTTGTATGAGACCTCCATTGGTTTTTATCTCAATTACTCGCACCTTTCCGTCTTTTCCAGCATCTGTATTTACTACTACACCCATCGGCCATTTTGCTGGAGGAGCATTTTCATTTCTTATGAGGACAACCTGGTCTTTCTTCAGATTTTCAGTTTGCTGCTTCCATTTGTTCCTTTGCTGAAGTGAATTTAAATACTCCTCTTTCCAACGTTTCCAAAAGTCCCTTTGCATTTTCTGAATAAGCTTCCAGCGATCAAGAGACCCAAGTCTATCTTCTGTCATTGATTCTGGGGATGACAATATTGGTCGACCTATCAAAAAATGCCCAGGTGTTAATACATCTATGTCAGCAATATCGTCGCCTGTTGAATAAAGCGGTCGAGAATTTAGCACTGCTTCAATTTGGTTTAATAGTGTTGACATTTCTTCATAAGTTAGTATGGTATCCCCAATTATTCTCTTTAGATGAAACTTGAAAGACTTCACTCCAGCCTCCCAGATTCCTCCAAAGTGAGGAGCTGCCGGGGGAATAAAATGCCACCTTACGCCATCAGCTTCTAAAGTTGGTGCCAATTTGTTATTATTTTTTAATGCTTTTGTTAAGTCATCATTTAGTATTTTCGTTGCGCCAACGAAATTTGTTCCGTTATCGGAATATATGTTGGAGCTTTTACCTCTTCTGGCAAAGAATCGCTTTAATGCTGCCATAAATGCTTCGGATGTTAAGTCGCTGACTAACTCCAAATGAATGCATCTTGTAGCCATGCACACGAAAACTGCCACGTACCCTTTGTAAGTTTTTCTTCCTCTTCCCTTGGAGCATTTAATGTTGATTGGCCCAGCATAATCGACACCAGTGTTTTCAAATGGATATATACCTGCCACTCGAGACTCGGGAAGATTCCCCATTATTTGTGTGACAGCTTCTTGTCGGTATCTTATGCAAGATTTTAACATGTTCCGTAAGCCGATGATCCAATATGAACGCCTGATATTCACCTTCATCAGAGTTATACCACCATGAAGCGCAGCTTTGTGAGTTTGACTCACGATGAGATAAGCAAGATGCGAATTCTTTAATACAATTGGATGTTTGACACTATATATTAAAGAAGAATTTTGCAGCCTGCCACCAACTCTTAATATGCCATCCTTATCCAAAAATGGGTTAAGAGACAAAATATTATTTTTAGTATCAAGACCTTTGCCATTTTTTAAATTATTGATTTCACTTCCGAAATCTTTTGCTTGTTGATTTTTTATTATTAATTGTCTAGCTTGGTTTAGCTCATCTGATGTAAGGTAACTTGGCAAATTTGAGTTTTTATTCTTCAGCTTGGATATAAACCTTAGAGTATAAGCTAAAACACGTTCTAATTTATTAAATGATGAATACTTTTCAGCCAGATCATTTATTATATTGGTATTTACAAATGTCGCTGCTATGATCAAACTTTCTTTGGACACGTTTACCACTGGCCATTCTGCTGCTTCTAATGCCAACCATGATGGACCATTCCACCATAAGCTATTGTTGATAAATTTGTTGACACCAATACTTTTAGATGCTGCGTCGGCTGGATTATCCTCCGATTTAACATATTGCCATGTGATATTAGTGTGTTTTTGGATGTCTGCTACTCTCGTACGAACGAATTTTTCTTTGCTCTTATTGTTATTAATCCAAGCAAGCGTGATCTGTGAGTCGCACCATCCAAATATGGAACCACGCCATTTTAAAAGTATATCAAAAATGTCCTTTTGCAACTTAGGACCCACCATCATGACGTCATTTAGGCTTCGACCATTTGTAGTTTTGGCCGATGCATCAAAAACGACACATAGCTTTGTAGTTAAACTCGACTCTCGAATGACAGCTTGATGTGGTAAAAAATAGCCATCTGATGATGATTTAACTTTTTTCATATGCCCCAGGTTGATATATTCGTTTATAAAATTTGTATAATCTTCCTTAAGTTGGGGTTTCTTTCAAATTGCCTCTCTAAACTGAGTAAGCGAGACATAGCCTGTTTCTTAGAATAACCAAGCGTATTATCTTCTTTAAATGGAATTTCAACAACATACCTGCCATCACTTTCAAATTTGGCTGTTCTGGTAAAGTGCTCCTCACATGCATTGGCTTCCATAACATTTTCAACGTCAGGCTCCTCAAATTCCCAGAATTTGTTTAGATCCGACATATTTATAGTTGTCACAGCAGATATTACGGATTTTGTAGTTTTGTACGTACCCCCACAGATGATCCATCCAAGCTCAGTGTTCTGCGCAAGCATGTTGTCGTTTCTTATGACGCCATTCAAAATTATTTGTGGATACAAATCTAAGCCAATAACTACATCTACGCGGCCTGGTTGATCAAAGTTGGAATCAGCTAAGCGGATATTTCCCCAACAGTTCTTCATGTTGGAAATAGGCTCCTTTGGCAGCGTTTTATACAAATTAGGCACTACTAAAACTTCTATTGCAGCTTTAAAATCTTCGTTTATTGTTGACAAAATTTCAATATCCATTCTGGTGGTTGACTCATCTGTCATTCTCGTTGTCATGCCTCCTATTTCAGTTGTTTCTCGAATGCGCGGTAGTCGTAACAGTTGAGCAGTTTCTTCAGAGATTACCGTTTGTTCTGAAGCACAATCAATCAAGGCTCTTAGAATTTCAGGATGCCCTTCACGATTTTTTATTTTGATCATAGCTGTTGCGAACAACGCACTTTTTTGTGGTGTTGTATGATGCGTTACATTAGATGATACTTTTCTGACCTCCATGTGAATAAGTGTGTGGTGTGGTTTTTTACAAGTGCTACACACCCAATCTCTAACGCAACTTTTGTTGGTATCGTGCAACAAACATCTGTTGCAAAGTTTATTGCTTTTCGTAAATTCAATTCTTTTACTAACCTCTTGATTTTTAAATTTTTTGCAGATTGTTATATTATGCCCCGAATATTTGCAATAGGCACAAACTTGAGTTTTCTTAAATTTCTTTGAGTTGTTGTTTGAAGAATTTGATGACGATGATGATGAAGTTGATGCTGTTGATGAAACTGTTGAATATAACCGCTCAAGAAAATCTAATACTGATTGCAACTGCTGTACATCTTTCGGATTTTGTAACAGTTGATCATATTGGTACATTGTAGCTCTTTCAAATTTTCTCAATATAAGTTGGGCTATTATAGCATCAGCCCCTGAACCACCATCACCATTCTTTTTTATTATATGGATACTTTCGTTAATAGTATCTATAAATTGTTTTGCTTCCTTCTCTTCTTCTTTTAATTTTGGAAGCGATAATAACTTTTCAATGTTATCTGAGAATAATTTTCTATTATTCTCAAATCTGTTTTCGAGCAGCTCCCAGATGCGACTATAATTGTGTGCGGAGCCATCTATTAAGTGATGCACCATCTTCAGTGCATCGCCTCCAAGTGAAGCTTTTAAATAATAGAATTTTGTGGTCACACTGCATTCCTTTCGGTTGTGAACCAATTCCTTAAACAGGTCACTATAAATAACCCATTTGTTTTGCTCTCCAAAAAATTTGGGGATTTCAATTTTTGGTAGCGGATATTCAGCCTCTTTTACATTGTTTGAAGCTTTTTTGATCCTATCTTCGACTGCGTTGATGGCGTCTGCGATGCGAATTCTCATTTCTTGGTAGAACTTCGACACCTTGAACGCCTTATTTTCTGATTGCTGAACCGTTTCAACAATTGCCTCATATTTGATCTGTAGTCTTGTCAGAATCTTTTTTAATTCTATCGACTCCAAATTTTGCCAGTCGGAGGATTCATAGGAGTTAATATATTCATTTAACTCCCTACTTTGTTCCCATATAGGGTTTGTAACCGTGGTAGCCGCACTGGCTATTGTGGAGGTTACTTTTGCCTTTGTTCTGGCCTCAGTGATTCTAGATTTGAGGTCGTCAAAGACTTTGTCACTTATATAACTGTGACTTGCAATTTGATGAAACTTTAGGAGAACACTGTGATTTTTCTCGAAGTCCGTCCATTTTTCATCAATTGTTAATGAAAATGGCTCTGAACTGACGAGATTTATAATCTCCTTAAATATTTCTTGCTGCTTCAACAGTAATTTTTCCATTTTTATTATTTTGTGCAACGGATTTTTAATAATGTCCAATGTTTTTTGGTACTGATTTTTTTTTTTTTTCTCGAAGGACCACTTGTTAATAAAACTAACCGATTGCCTCAGCCAAAATAAATGACAACGAACGGTGTGATGTAATATATTTCTATATCATGGGGCGAATGCCAGTTCGCCTTGTAATTCAAAAGAAATAAAGAGGCGTCTTGTTAGTCTGTTTAAGAACTTCCAATTGAAGTCTGATCTTTATTTAACAATTTACATGTTCTTATATACTATTCTTATAAGTCTAACTTATTGTCTAGTATTGAGTGATTTTATGAATCACTCAATTTATTTTTATTCTTATTCATTCTTATGCTTTGTTCTCTTTTCGTCGACATACGGTCATCAGATATCTGAGTGTAAAATGCAGTCATAGTGTTACTTGATGCCACATGGTGGTATGTATGTCATTCACTCTACAGTATTTGAGACGGTATGTTGGGAAATTAATATAAGTGGTTGGTATGCAGTGTACGCTTAAGGAGTACACTACACCCTTACCCTTAAGAGAAAAATTATAAAAATGATTTTTCTAATTTTTCTATATTTTTGGTTAACTTATGATTAATTTTATAATCTATAATAATGTATTACATATATATATATTTTTTTTTTTTTTTTTTTTTTTTTTTTATAATTTAACCAATACTCAGGGGATGCCCCCTACTCATGCAGTGCATTGTATTGATCAGGAAAATAAGGTATGGGAAGGAGGAAAGAGGGAGTAGTGTTTGTGGATATTTGATTTAAATTTTTCTAAATTGTAAGTAACAGGGAAGACTTCTGCGGGAAGTTTGTTCCACATACGAATCGTTCGACTAAAAAACGAATTTTCTCTGTAATGCGTTGTGCGAAACACAGGACAATCAACTACAAACGGATGTGCTCTACTAGATAAGCGAGTATTACGAATAAAAACCCGGGCTCGTGGAATAAGTTCACTTATCTCAGATGAGCATCTCCCATGGTAATATCGATAGAAAAGTGACACACAACCCACATTCCGACGATGCTCCAATGAATCAATAGAGTTGGATACACTACTGTCATTGATAAGCTTCACCGCCCTCCCCTGAACACGGTCCAGAAGCTTCAGAATAGACAGTGGAGCCCCTGCCCATATATGAGAGTTGTATTCCATTTTTGGCCGGATATAGCTGGTATAAATAGTAAGGAGATCGGATGGAGTGAAGTAAGTCTTGCACCGTTTTAGAAAACCGAGACACTTGAATGCCTCTTTCGACACTTGAAATACGTGCTTATTCCAACGGACATCACACTGTATTCTCATGCCCAGAACATCAAGAGTATCCGATTCCTCAATACCTATACCATCCATAGTTACAGATGACAATGTCAATTCCACAGCCCGTCTGTGGGTTAACATACAACATTGGGTCTTGCGTGCATTAAAATCGACCTTATTCGCGCGACCCCACTCGGAGATTGTAGAAAGGTCTTGATTGAGTGTGTCATTCATGTTCTGCCGCATGCCCTCTATCTCCAAAGAGCTTGGTCTATGATCGAATGAAAATGAATGACAAATGTTGCTGTCATCTGCAAAAGAGTAGATAGGGTTGATGGTCTGACCAAGAAGGTCATTAATAAAAATAAGAAAAAGGGTAGGAGAAAGAACAGAACCTTGCGGTACCCCTGAATTTAGCTGAAACTCGTTTGATGAGACCCCATCTAAAACAACACGTATAGTGCGGTCTCTGAGAAAACTCGTTATAAATCGAGAGAAGACATTACCGACACCAAAAGCAACTAGCTTAGTCACGAGTGCCCCGTGCCACACACGATCGAACGCCTTAGAAATATCTAGAGCAACCACTTTACTCTCACCAAAGCGGTGGATTGGTCCTTTATATGGACTTTGATTTTTTTTCCTATTTCCTACTTTGACTAAAACTAAGTCTCCTATCTTTAAATTTAATTTATTGTTGTATCTATTTTCTAATATTCTTTTTTCTTTTGTTCTAATTGTTAATTCTTTAGCTCTGTCTAAAGAATATTGTAATTTACGTTTTAGCTCTATGGCATAATCATCGTAATTATATATTTTAGTTTCTTTTGTGTCATATATTTCAGATGGCAAACATGGTAGTCTTCCATATACAAGTTCAAATGGCGTGTAGCCAGTGTCTATATGGGGTGCCGTGTTGTAGGCAAAAGTAAAATATGGAATCCATTTATCCCATTCGTAATCAGTTGCTGATGTTAGCAAGAATTCATTTAAAACTCTATGATTTCTTTCTAATGACCCAATTGTCTCATGGTGGTAAGGTGTCGAAAAGGTTTGTTTAATTTCAAGTAGTGAACATATATTACGCAAAAGTTCGTTTGCAAATTCTGTACCGTTGTCTGATTTCAGTACTTTGCATTTACCAAATTTTAGAATTAGGTGTTCAACTATTGTTTTTGCGGTTGTTAGTGCATCTTTTGTCGCCATGGGGTGTGCAATAACGAATTTTGTTAGTTCGCATTGTATGGTCAAAATATATCTGTAGTCATTCGAAATTCGAAGAGGTCCTACTGTGTCAATTGATACTATTTCAAAACTGTTACTTGGAGTGTTCGTTAATGTAAGTGGTTCCTTAATGTGTTTAGTTTGCTTGTTTTTGTTGCATTTGTCACAATATTTTACAAATTGCTTTACCATCTTATTCATGTTTTTCCAGATGTAGCGTTGTTTTAGTTTGATAATTGTCTTTCTTATTCCCAAGTGCCCTGCATGCGTGGCATTGTGGAATTCGTCGATTAGTTTGTATTTTAGAATTTCTTCTGTGATTCTTTTGGGCTTATTGTATATTAATATTTTTAGTTGAGGATATTTGTTATTTATTTTTATCTTTGCATATGCTTCTATCAATTCCTTTTTACTGTAATTTTCAAATATTTTATCTTCACTTGCAAGTGCTAATTCTTTTATATTCTCTTTATTCATTTTTAATATCAGTTTCTTCAGTATCGAATCTAGTTTCGCTGAATTTTCACTGTATCTTGCTAGCTTTGTATTATTTATGATTTGGGTACGTAATTTCCTCTTAGTCAAAACTGGTTTTGATGAATTATCGTTACGACCTATGTGCACAATATTATTTTCAATAAATATATCTTTTTCATTTATTTCTTCAATTGTATTAAACTGCAGTTTCTTCATATTTTTTATATCATTAACGGATATGCATTCCCATATTTGAAGTTGATCAGGCTTCGGAGAATCATATTTTTCCATGTCGTTCTTTTCTATACGTCTTTTATTCTTGTTTTCCTCATTTTCTTTATTTTTTATTATGTTTTCCTCATTGCGCTTTTTATTGTTCATTGCCCTTGTTACAACTAATGTTCTTTTTTCTTTATCGACGTTTTCTAACGGTATCATCTGTTTTAGTATGTCCGAGTTTATTTCAATTCTGGACAATGCGTCCGCATTGGTATTTATTTTACCTTTTTTATATATTATTGTAAAATCGTAATCGCTTAAATCTAGTCTGATTCTTGTCATTTTTGACGATGGATTTTTGTGTGAGAACAGAGAGATTAGTGGTCTGTGGTCTGTTACTACTATAAATTTTCGTCCGTACAAGTATGGTCTAAAAAAATTAATACTCCAATGGATTGCTAAAAGTTCTTTTTCGATTATTGGTTTATTTATGTCATGTTTTTGTAAAGATTTACTTGCGTATGAAATAGGTAAATCTTGACCTATATCGCCTTGTGATAATACAGCACCTAACGCGTAGTTTGAAGCGTCAGTTGTTAAAATGAATGGTTTTTCAAAATCAGGGTATTGTAAAATTGGAGGATTCATTAACTTGTTTTTTAGCTCTTCAAAAGCGTGTTGGCATTGTTCAGTCCATATGAATTTTGTTGATTTCTTTAGTAATGTGTTTAGGTCTTTGGCTATATCTGCGAAATTGGGTATAAATTTTCTGTAATAGTTGCAGAATGCAACGAATCGTCTTACCTCGTCAGCGTTAGTTGGTATTGGATAATTTTTTATTATCTCATATTTAGATGGGTCTGTCTTTACACCATCTTTTGTAATCAAGTGTCCTAAGTAAACTACTTCTGGTCTTAGAAAACAACATTTCTTTGGATTAAGTTTTAAATTATATTTTTGTAGTCTGTCTAATACCTTTATTAAATTTTGGTTGTGGTGATTTAAACTACATCCATAAACAATTATGTCGTCTACATAAAGAAATGCTTCTGATTCTAATCCTGAGAGTGCTATTGTAAGCATTCTTTGAAAGCTGTTTGAAGAAATTTTTAATCCGAAAGGGAGTCTTTTGAATTGGTAATGACCTTGTGAGGTCGAAAAGGCTGTAAGCGGTCTAGAATTTTTGTTAAGCTCGATTTGATGGAATGAGCTAGTCATGTCAAGTGTAGAAAACCATTTGGCTCTGCCAAGTTTGTCTAGAATATCCTCTAATCTAGTTAGGGGAAATTTGTCATTGACAATTTTATCATTAAGTTTTCTAAAGTCTACTACAAGTCTCCATTTCTTTTTATCTTCCACATTTTTCTTTGGTACTAAAAGGAGTGGAGCATTGTATGGACTAACGGATGGTTCTATTATGTCGTCATCCAGCATATTCTGTATTTGTTCGTTTATTATGTTTGTATGTGAGTGCGGTAGTCTGTAGTTTTTTATGTACACTGGTGTATTGTCAAAGGTAGTGATTGTTTGGTCATAAAAATTGTTTACCGTTAATTTTTCATTTTCAAGGTGAAAAATATTTTGATATTTACGAAAAATGTTTATTAATTCTGTTTTTGCATAGTCGTCATTATTATTCATTTGTAGTTCATTCAGTATTTGTTCAAAACGTTTGGGGTTATTGTCTTTATTGTAATCTAATATGTCATAGTTTTTTAGCGAGTCAGTTTGGAGTTGAATGCCTTTTAAGTTTATTTCCTCATTCGTCGTGTTTAAAATTTTTATGTGGGTCATGCCGTTACTAGGTGCTATTGAATTACTTAAAAATACACCTGGTTTAATTTCATTATTAAAAATTATGCTATCTTCGCTAAGGTTTAGTTTTAATGCTTGTATTATTTCTGTTCTTGGCGGTATCTTTATTTGTAATGACGTAAGAGCTTTTGTTTGCAATGGAATAGTTATGGTAGTATTGTTAATGAATAATGATATTGTGAAAGTTTCATAGTCTATTTTACAGAGATATTTCTTTAAAAAGTCCCTTCCAATTATTCCGTCTGTTTCTATTGGAAAGTTGTCATCTACAAGATGAAATTTGTGTTTGCATGTCTGGTCTGTGAATGAAAGCTCCAGTCCAATTGTCCCTAGTGAGTGTATTTCTTCAGTAGTAATACCTGTTAATTTACATTTGTTCTCTTTATTAATTGGTTCATCTTCAAGATTTGTTCTAATACGACATAGTGATATGTCGGCACCTGTGTCGACAAGAAATGTTAATTGTTCATTTTTGTATTTAGCGATTATGAAATTTGTATTATTGTTGCAAACTTTATATACTCTTAATTTTGGCTGTCCGGAATATCCATGTATTCCGAGCCCACTTCGTTTCCCTCATCATTTATTGTACGTATGTATCTTCTATTTGTGTTGGTTTGATTTCTTCTATCATAGTTATTGTTATTAACGGCTCTTTGCCGATTATTGTTGTAATTGTTGTTGTTTGAAAAATTATTGGGTCTTTTATTGGTAATATGACTATTTCTATTTTGAAAGTTATTGGATCTGTTATTGTTAAAGTTACTATTATTTCTATTTGAAAAACTATTGTATCTGTTATTGTTACGTTGTCTGTAAGGTTGACGTGTTTGAATGTGCATTACTGAATTGTTGTTTACCTTATGTTCGTTTTCTATTTCTAGTGCAAGTTCTACTGCGTCTTGCAAAGTCTTAGGACGGGCTGCAAATATGGCTGTTTTTAAATTGTCATTGATACCCCTTTTGAAAGAATCTAACGCTAGCTTAGCATTTAATCTAATAATAACATTTTTCTCTGGTTCTGATGCGTCTGTGTTTAATTCCTCAATTCCCAATCTATTTAAATTGTCTATAATGGTAATGATTCTGTCCTTATATGCACTTACTGATTGTTTTCCTTGGTATATGTTGTTTAACTTTGACTGTAATTCTGGAATAGTTTTCGTATTCTTGTATCTTTGTTTTAAGAGTGTTTTTAAGGTATTGAAATTGTCTGGTTTTGCGTAACTACCTATCGCTGTCCTTACACCTGAGGTCAATTTGGCGTGGTAGACATATTGCAAGAAATCTGTTTTTGCTGTATCAGTCAGAGTCTTTTCGATGAGTTCTGCTGTTATTAGGAAACTTTCTAGTTCTTCATAATTTCCAGAAAAAATTGGGAGTGCCTTAGAAGTTAATTCTAAACTAAATGCTGCCATTTTGGTGTCTAAACTTTTAGTATTTGGTATTAAATATTCTTTGATTTTTCTATAAATGGTATTAAATTCTGATTGTAATGCTACTATTTCTTTTTCGTCTTTTTCTTCACTTTGTGCTGTCAAAAATTCTTTTCTTATATTGTCTATAGTTTCTAACTTTACTTGTAGAGTTTTTTCTGAGTATGTCCTTCCTGGACTTTTCTTTAAACTTGCTAGTATGTCTTTTAATTCTGTTAGATGTTCTTCCATTTATACGACTGTTATTAAAATTTTGGTTTGTTAAAATATATATATTTTTTGAAATTTATATACTAAGTATAAGATCAAAGTTAATCAGTTATAAGTATATTATTTTTCTAGAAATCATTTAAAATTATTTTTTTTTTTGTTTAAAAGATTTTTCATACATTTTTCTTAACAAAAATATCAAGAGTATAAATTAAGATTATAAAAATAATATTCATGTTTAAAATTTTTGTATTTGATTTCTTAATTTATTTATTAAAGCACTTTAAGGGATATATATTTTTTTTTTTTTTTTAGCACGATTTAAGTAGTATTTTGTTTTCAACATATTTAGTTTATTATTAAAATTTTGGCCTCTTGGAAGTTTTTCTTCCGTCCAGTAATGTTATGTTTACTCTTAATTTAATTTAAATTATATTATAATTTAAATTTTCTATTGTTTTATATTTGAACATGGGCGAAGTCGCCTCCGTTCAACTAGGTGCTCATCAAGGAGCACTCCGATAAAAAAAAATAATATTTTATATCCCAGAGATGATGCTTCCAGCTTGGTTCTGCATCCTTTTGGTGATGGCTGCTCAAAATAAAGTGGAGAGTTCTTGCTGCTCCTCCTGTTTTTTTGATAACAGGGAACCTCCTTCGGCTATACTTTGGCCGTATAGCCCTTCTAACCGTGGAGTGGGTTAGGTGCCTTTTTCCAGGTCTTCTACTTTTCAGTGCTCTAACGGGGAGCACTTGAAAAGTGGCAGGATCGCCATGTAATATATTTCTATATCATGGGGCGAATGCCAGTTCGCCTTGTAATTCAAAAGAAATAAAGAGGCGTCTTGTTAGTCTGTTTAAGAACTTCCAATTGAAGTCTGATCTTTATTTAACAATTTACATGTTCTTATATACTATTCTTATAAGTCTAACTTATTGTCTAGTATTGAGTGATTTTATGAATCACTCAATTTATTTTTATTCTTATTCATTCTTATGCTTTGTTCTCTTTTCGTCGACATACGGTCATCAGATATCTGAGTGTAAAATGCAGTCATAGTGTTACTTGATGCCACATGGTGGTATGTATGTCATTCACTCTACAGTATTTGAGACGGTATGTTGGGAAATTAATATAAGTGGTTGGTATGCAGTGTACGCTTAAGGAGTACACTACAGTGAGCCGTTTGGTTTTGAGTTTAATACTAAATTTATTTATAATTATTTTCTACAAACTAAGTTACAAAAATCACTTAAAACTAAAAGGAATCATATTTTACATAACACTGCATGTGGTTATTATTTGCTAGATACATAGCGCATGTGTTATCGATTCAGTATGTACGCATGTGTTATCAACTGACCTCACGGACAGTTTTGTGATAAGTGTTCAGCGTACCTAGAATACTGTGTAAAATGCTTATCTTTACAGCAGGTCATAGATTCTGCTGTCATAAATTTATTGTTTTATTACTATACTCATAAGTACAGATTTTTGGGAAAATACTAACATTTTATGAGGAACATTTGAAATGTAAATATGAAATTGTAAATATTAAAGATTTCTTAAGAACTATAAAAATGTAAAATAAAAATATTTTATTATTAAAATATGCATGTTCAATTCTAAACAGTCTTTGAAGAAATACCAGTATCAGGATGTACTTGCTTCAATACTTTGTAAATGTAGATGGCATAACTTTCCTTACGCTTCTTTCTACGGGTAGAGATGGCAAGATTAATCGTAAAGATTAAATTAATCGATTAATTTTGACCAATTAATGATTTAATTGTATCGTATACTTGCTTTCAATTAATTGCAATTTTAATCGATTAATTGGCAAAATAATCGTTATTTTTTTAATATTTTTGGTATTTTATTAATTTTTTTTCGATTTTTTTATTTCGAGCACATGTTTTTATCTGTGATTGTCAGTACTGTTTCTTTGTTCTTTCTTAACAAGGCGCATTTATACAAGGTGGTGGCAGTAGTACAACAAATACAACATTACAAAAACAACAGGCAATTTGTTGTTGCAAATTGCGCTAGTAACTGTCAAAATCAGAGATACAAGTCGAGTAAAAAAGTCGGCTGCGGGGCTTAGCAAAAAATTCCCGGCGGCGGCTGAAAGCCGACGTTTAAATATAATAAAATAATTATTTTTTTTTTTTCGAAATTAGTAGTTTAATAATTAAAACAAAAGAAAATTAAATATTTCACGAAATGCTTAAAACATTTGAAACAATAGTATGCTTATAGCATTAAAAATAATGTATATCAGCCGCTTACTTCGCCGACGGCTCGACTCCTTAAAAAAAAAAATCGCGGCGCCGCGCCTTTACGACACTCGACTTGCATCTCTGGTCAAAATTATGGCATTTACGATCGCAAAAAACATAACCAACAAAAAAATCAGCTGGGCTAGTAATCACTAAGATTCTTGTTAGAAAGAAAGAAAGAAGATTCTTGTTCACTAACATTGCGCAAAATGGCACCTATAAAAAGTAAAGCCTGGAAATATTTTACTAAAGAAAAAATAACCTGGTTGTGTGTAACTTTTGTAAAAAAAAGTTAAAATTTTCAAACAACACATCAAACATGTTCCAGCATTTAAAATTGAAACATGCAGCTGAAGTTGATAAGTTTAAGGTAAGATAAAATAGTTAATTTCATTCAAAGATTGGGTCCGTAATGCATTATTTTATAACAACGATGACAGTGAAACCATTGATGAAAATAGTGTGGATACTGTGATCGATATGTCAAATGAATGCGAAGGTAGCACAGATGAAATGCCGAGTAGTAGCGCCAGTCAGCCAAGTAGCCGGCCAAGTCAGTTGAGGAGCACCGACAGTCAGCCATTAATTTTAAAAGCATTTTCCAACATTCAGAGCTATTCCTCCGGAACAAAAAACAAAAAAATTACACATGGAATCATGCACATGATCGTCAAAGATAATTTGCCGTTTACCTTTGTCGAAGGTATGTTTTGTGTTCATTTATTATTCTATTATTCTATTATTTTATTCTAAGAAATTTAACTTTTATTAAAGGTGCGGGCTTCTTAGACTTTATGAAGGAAAATTTCCCACTTTACAAAGTCCCAACAAGGAACACGATAAAGGCTGAAATTGATAAACTGTATGAAGTGGAAAAAAACAAATGTGTGTCATTGCTTTCAAATCTGCGTTGTGTAACCTTGACCACTGATATATGGACTAATGTAGACATGAAAAGCATGTTGGGAATAACCGTTCATGGGTTGCTTGATACAAAGCCATTTAATGGAACAATTGGTGTGTATGAATTGAGTGAGTCCCATACAGCTTCCCATATATCTGAGATTTTGTCCGATGCAATGAAAAATTTTTCTATTGAGGAAGATAAGGTTAAGGCTGTTGTCACAGACAATGCAAGAAATATTGTCAATGCAATCTATGAAAAATTCGGAAAAAAGCGTCATATTCCATGTTTCGCCCATACGCTGAATTTGGTTTGTTCGAATTCATTAGATATTTCTGCTGTACAAGGTATTATTTTAAAATGCAAAACAATTGTAAAATGGTTCAAACGCAGCGTTAAAGCCAATGACGACATGCGAAAGGTGCAAGCAGCCGCTGGCGTACCAGAGGGTAAATTTTTGAAACTTTTACTAGATGTAAATACGCGCTGGAATTCCACCTACTATATGATCGAGCGGTTCATCAAACTTAGCGCCTACGTCAGCCAAGTTTTGTTAAATTACCCGGATTCTCCGCCCATGATAACGTCAAGAGAAAAGGATGAACTAATGGAAATATGTACATTTTCAAGACCTTTAGAGGCCATGACAGTGCAGATAAGTGGCGAACGGCATGGAACTCTCAGCCAAATAATACCTCTAGTTCATTGCGGTCATGAGCAAATTTCGAAAATTCACCCATGTCAACCAGCAGCACAAAAACTGAAACAAGAAATTTTAAAGCAATTTGATAAAAGATTTGCGACCATAGAACAGTCTTTCCTCTTAGCTGCATCCACTATTTTGGATCCCAGATTTAAAAGGGTTAATTTTAAGGATCCATTGGCTTTGTCGTCGGTATTAAGATATATTCGTGCTGAAATAACCGAAAAAGAGGACAATATGGAAACAGCAAGTGAGTCATCGGTTGAATCAGAACATGATTTTGATTTCTGGGCTCCACACAAAACTCTCGCGCACAAAAAAAAAAAAGAGAGCATGTGACGATGTGCAACCTCAAGACGAGCTCACTTTTTATTTAAACTCCCAAGTTTTGCCACTTAAATCAAACGTAGTAGATGCTTGGGATGACATGAAAACAGTTTATCCCAAGCTCTATGAAGTCTCTCAAAATTATTGCCACTTGATTGGAACATCAGTGCCTGCGGAACGGTTGTTTTCCAAGGCTGGATCCACCGCAACATTAAAAAGAAACCGACTAACAACTAAAAGGTTGTCAAAATTATTATTTTTACAAACATGGCTGAATAAAAAATAAAAATTTTTCAAGTAAATTGCTTTTAATTATTATTTTTGTTTTTTATATAAATCGGCAATTAATCGACAATTAATCGATTAATTCTTATTAATTGCAATTAATTGCAATCAATTATTTTACTTCTGCAATTAATCATATGATTAATTAATCGATTAATTTTTTTTTTGCCATCTCTACTGGAGAGGCGGTAGTTTCAACAATAGCAGTATCAGACATGATTACTTATTTTTTTTTTTTTTATTTAACACTTGAACACTTTTTATTATAGCACACAATTTGTTTTTTGTATATTTTGTTTCTGCTTGTTTTTCTATTTAGGTACATCGATTTGATGAGAAGTTCATAGTAGTCTATATGCGCAATTTGTGAAATATTTAGTGAGAGCGAGTATAAAATTTAACAAATGTTTTGTGATATTTTTAATTATTTCTACAAGATTTTTTAAAATTCCGAAAAAAATTCTTTCCAAGTTATTAGTATAGATATGATTGTTTATATATAAATAATAATATATTTTTTTAAATTAACGAATCAATTTTAATGGACATTTTAATAAGAAGATTATAAAAAAATTATCATAAAATATCAACAAAATCGACTAAAATTAACTAACTTTATTAAAATTTTTTAAAAAAATCAACTTGATAATAAAATCTTATATGTTTTCTTTAAGTTAAATTAAAAAAATTGTAATTTAAAAGTTTTTTTGATTTTTGAAAATTATTTTAAAATTTACTCCATGAATGGGAAATTTTCTCATATTGGCAAAATTTCCATTGAATAATTTAATTCAATTTAACTGAATGAAAAATAATATTTAAAGATTTTATTGATAAAATTGAATAAAAATCTTAGTAAATTTATTAAATTTAACTAAATAATGCAAAAATTTTATTAAAAAAATAAATTTGGTACAAATGATGCAGAAAGCATAACTCATGTACTATTTAGTGTGCATATTGTATATGCGTTGTAATATGAAATTAGAAATGTAAGGAAAATAACAAAAACTTTAACAATGATTTCAAAAAATTTAATAAAATGTAATTATTTACACTTAAAATGTACATTTCAATAAAATTTTAACAATATCTATTACTTTTATGTTAAAAAAAACAAAAAATATTTGTGTTGAACATTTGTATAAAATATACTCAACAAGCATGTTTTACTCAAGGAAACAATTTTTGATGAGGAACGAACATTTTAAATATATAAATGATATACATACAAACTTTATTAAAGAATATTTCAAATGTAAGTAAACAATTATAAATATTTATGTAACATTTATTGAACAATGTTTCAGTTCGATAAGATGTCCCTTTAAATATTTCATTTATATAGACACTTGATGTTTTGCCGACGGCAAATTGCAATTTCATAATAACCTCATTTCTACTTTTTGGTTTTAATATAAAAACAATTTTGATCTTTCTATTGATTTTATTAAAATATTCAATTTACTATAAAATTATTATAAATCAAAATAAAATTTTGTAAGAAGTAGTATTTTGAAAATTTAACTCTTTTCAATGTATTTCAATATATTTTTTATTTAAGAACAGAGTAAAATGTGAATTTCAAGCCATTTGTGTAATAATTGAATACTAAAAAATATTCACAAATGAAAATAAGTGAAGATTTCTTTTAAGTAAGTCATAAGCGACAAATGATAAAGAATTAAAATCAATACAAGCAAACATTAATTATTGGCGCCAAACAATATTTTTACTAGAAATAAATAATTTATATAATATTTTACATTTTTCAACGAATTGTTTGAAAATATAACCTTCAAATGTGAATTGTTTTAAAATATTGAAAAATGTTTTAGAAAATTATTGTAAACAGAAAATAATAATTCGAAAATATTCCATTAAAAATTATTTACGATAATATTAAAATTTTGCCGCTTAACATTATGTTTATAGTAATATACCTCAAAAATGTTCATAATCATTGTTGGCTAAATTATATAAAAACAAAATAAATGGTAAGTAGTTTTTGTTAAAATTTTTCTCTTTTTTTGTAAATATTTAGTGGTCCTGAAAAGGACCGATTGTTTGAAAATATTATTTTTTTAAATGAAAATTTCCATTTAATGGTTGTCCAATGATAATTTTAAGCACGTTCACCACGAATACGTCTGGCAAGTTGGATGTCTTTTGGCATAATTGTGACACGTTTAGCGTGAATGGCGCACAAATTGGTATCTTCAAAGAGACCAACCAAGTAGGCTTCACTAGCTTCTTGAAGAGCCATAACAGCAGAGCTTTGGAAACGTAAATCTGTTTTGAAATCTTGGGCAATTTCACGAACCAAACGTTGGAAAGGCAATTTGCGGATCAACAATTCAGTACTCTTTTGATAACGACGAATTTCACGCAAAGCAACTGTACCAGGACGATAACGATGAGGTTTTTTAACACCACCGGTAGCTGGTGCACTTTTACGAGCAGCTTTGGTAGCCAATTGTTTACGTGGTGCTTTGCCACCAGTCGATTTACGGGCAGTTTGCTTAGTACGAGCCATTTTCACTATTCACTTTTTTTTATCACTTAACACAAACACTGCTAACACAATAATAATCGTATTACTCCCTAAATGCTCGCCTTATATAGAAAAATTGAGTAAAAATTAAATGAGTATGTGTGTTTATGGTGGTTGTATTAAGAACAATAAATAAAGAGACTGAATATATATTTCTTTCTCCCTTTAATTTTTTGAATTTGGTATAAATACAAGCCAACTTCCCATACAAATCATTAGTTCTTGTGCATAATTTGTGAAGTGTTAAGTGAAAAATAAAAATCCCAATTCATCAAGTTGCGGCAAAAAGAACTCGTTGATCATTGCTCTGTAGCGCTCACCATTCACAGTAACCGTTTGGCCCGCGACGTCTTCGAAGAAAAAAGGTCCGAT
Organism: Delia radicum; assembly: GCA_021234595.1. Lineage (NCBI taxonomy): Eukaryota > Metazoa > Arthropoda > Insecta > Diptera > Anthomyiidae > Delia > Delia radicum. The sequence goes on from CM037853.1 coordinate 188,263,726, forward strand.
GACTCCTCCAGCGAAAACAGCACACCATACAGTGACTTTGAGCGGGTGTAATGGCTCTTCGTGGGTTACACGCGGATTTTCAGTGCCCCAGAAGCGTAAATTTTGCTTATTTACGTACCCGCTAAGATGGAAATGGGCCTCATCACTCATGATTATTTTTGATGAAAAATCATCTTCCTCTTGGTGGTGATTAAGGATGGCTTGAGCGTATGTAACACGCGATTGGCGGTCAGCAGCTAACAGCTGATGCACCGTCTGGACTTTGTACGGAAACATCTCCAAATCTTGTACCAAAATTCGTTGTAAAGACCGTCGACTGATACCCATTTGCGTGGCACGTCGTCTGGTCGATGCCGACGGCGCTTCCATGACATCCTCGGCTACAGCAGCAATATTCTCTGCAGAACGGCTACTCCGGGGTCTGCCACGCCTGGCAGCATCTCGTGTTGTGCCAGTCTCTTCGAGGCGAGCTGCTAAACGTCGCAGTGTTTCACCAGTAGGCGTTGGACGGCCAGGAAATCTGCGACGAAATTCACGTTGTGCCAAAGTCACCAACCGATTATTGGTCAAGTAAATAGTCACCAATATTCCGCGTTCTGGAGCAGTGTAGCGTAACATTGTTTATTAACGTGTATTTCGCATGTGTTTACTACACAAATGTCAAAACAGAACTGACATTAGGGGCCAATCGCAAAATTTATAGCATTTTCTGATAGGAGGATTACTTTTGCGCCACCTGTTATATAAAGGCTTTTGTTGGGGTTCATTAACTCTTAATAAAGTCGCAGGAGGTTTTAACGATATTAATTAAAGTTTTCAATTTTTACAAGTTTAAAAAATGTAATTGTTGAGCATCAGCGTAATAATGTTGTTTGTCGTTTAGTTGGTTCAGTTTGCTGTAAGGTTCGGTATTTATATTCGGGCATTGAGTTTGTGGTTAAATCATGCAGCGGTTCATGGTAACAATACGCGCATTATATGAATTTTAACCTAGAATCTCTCAGGAGCATGCGTGGATCAGCATTTATTTTTCAAGGATGTTATCATTTGCTAAATTGATTTTTGACACTTATTATACATATTTATTTCGAAATCAGTCAAAATATCAACTTAGCGTGTGAAAGTATCCTCTAAGAGTTAATGCAAATCTGTTCATGTCAATGTGCTAAGGTCAAAAGATTGACTGATAAATAACGATAGCATTAACTGACCAAAACAAGGCTGGATTTTATCCCAACTTATTGCGTTGTAGGGGAACCTAACGTACATCGTTCTAATTTTTAAACTATTAGTTTGTTTAAGATAATAAAACAGAATTTTAAAATTTTTCGATTTTCTACAGATTTATTAACACAATTTAAACATATATTTCTTTTATTAGGGAAATGTATAGAAATTTTTATTAAGAGGTGTGCTTAAATTTGTTGCATATTTACAATTTTTCATAAATTTTAAAGCTATTCCAAGCCTTATATTATAAAAACCATAGACTTATATTAGTTTAAAAAGTATAATTGTTGAGCATCAGCGTAATAATGTTGTTTGCCCTTTAATGGGTTCAGTTTGCTGTAAGGTTCGGTATTTCTATTCGGGCATTGAGTTTGTGGTTAAATCATGCAGCGGTTCATGGTAACAATACGCGCATAATATGAATTTTAACCTAGAATCTCTCAGGAGCATGCGTGGATCAGCATTTATTTTTCAAGGATGTTATCATTTTCTAAATTGATTTTTGACACTTATTATACATATTTATTTCGAAATCAGTCAAAATATCAACTTAGCGTGTGAAAATATCCTCTAAGAGTTAATGCAATCTGTTCATGTCAATGTGCTAAGGTCAAAAGATTGACTGATAAATAACGATAGCATAAACTGACCAAAACAAGGCTGGATTTAATCCCAACTTATTGCGTTGTAGGGGAACCTAACGTACATCGTTCTAATTTTTAAACTTCTAGATTGTTTAAGATAATAAAATAAAACTTTAAAATTTTTTGATTTTCTACAGACTTATTAAAACAAATTGAACACTAATTCTCTATTTTTAAATTTAAACTGAATGCATTTTAGAAAGTTTTTGATATCTCCTTAAATTTTTTAATATATAGTTATAATCAGGCCAACTAGAAATATGCTTTAAAAATCAATTTCATGACCATAGAAAATGGAAAATATTGTCTAACGATTTAAAAAAATATTTCTTTAAAATTCGTAAAACGTAGTTTTCATTAGAGTTTAAACAAATTTGCAAAAATGTATAGAACACTAAATTCAAAAAAGGTTTTAATTATATTTTTTTGTAGATTTCATTTTTTGATCAAATAAAAAAAATTTGAAATATAAAACTATGCTCTTAAAATGAGTTTCAGTTCTAAAAATAGCAAAAATATGCTTTTAAAAAACTTTTTATCAAAAATTTGTTCGTAAAATCAAAACATTCAAAAATATGACGTTAAGGGCAAAATATGCAAGAATATGCTCTAACAAATCAATTCCAGGTTTCGTCAATTGTTCTGAAACGGATAAATGTCTTATAAGCTTTCAGATTCTGCATATGGCCCTCGAGTTATTTTTGAATATAAAGTGAAAATGTGGCAGAATAAAAACGTAACGTTAAAGATTTTTTAATTTTGTTTTGAGTTTAATATAAACTCAATATTTTTATACAGAATATTCGTGTTAATGGTTTGTTAAATTTGCCTGATCCCGAAACAATTTTATCAACTTCAGTAGATTTATTGAAGAACATTTTAAAGAGATTTGTATCAACATTGTTATTTTACACCGTTTCCTTCAGTTTTGATACTTTCATTCTAAACCAAATTAATATTTCGAAAATGTCTTATTCTAATACAGATCTATGCCCTTTTATTTCTTTATTTTTATGTTCTTTGATGTTGAGATGGATCCCGATGAATTTGTTTTATTAAGTATGAATTACAACGAGATATGGTAATGAAAAATTTGTTTTCTTTTTTAATTAATACTTTAATAAACCTTTTTTCAGACTTTAAACCACTATTTGTTCAACAATATCAATTGCAATAGGTTATTTTATACTTTAAAAAAGGTAATATGAAAATTTTAAATAAAAAATTCTTAATAGTGAATTTTTATTGTTGATCTATATAAATTGTGTGTGAGTTGTTGGTTAGTTCGGTTAAAGATCATGAATATTTTTCCATATTAACAGAAAAATTATAATTTTTCTTGATGTTTACAATTTAACACTTTAAGGCACGAAGAATGTTGATGAAGGCCGTTGCGGGCTAGAAAGTTAACTCCATTCATGCAGGTGTCAAATAACTTTTTTCTAATTGTTTTTTCTGTTAATTAAAGTAAATTATCACAAATAAAATTATAATTTTTCTGTTAATATGGAAAAATATTCATGATCTTTAACCGAACTAACCAACAACTCACACATAAAAAATTCTTTGCTAAAACATCTTTTAACATAATTTTTTGTTTCAGATCTCCAAACGAAGATAATTCCCCATAAAGGCCAAACTCAATCCAAAGTTCTAACAACATTTAATATATAATATTTAATAATATTCATGCAATCTAAAATATATAATTTTTAAGTCAACAAGTTATAAGTTCATAAAAAAATATAAAAAATGTAAATGATTAAATTTCATATTTAATGTACCCAATATGCAATGCAAAACTAACAACTCCCCTGCTTTAAAAAATACTTTAATTGTGCTTTAATTTAAGTGTTTTTCCTCTGTCAAAAAAAATAATTGAAAATAATTATCTTGTGGATATTAAAAAAAAAACTGAATTCTTCCTTGGATTCTAATAATAATGTAAGTAAATTGCATTTGTTAATGTTCAAACTTTTTTCTAATCTTCTTTTCTCCTAGCCCAAAATCCTGACAGAAAAAAGGACAAATCACGAGAAAAAGGAGTAAGAATATGGAAAATAGTTTCTCGCGGCTCAGATAATGGGTTTAAAATGAACTTGCAAATGTTAATATGTTTAATATACTTTGTCAAATGAATTTTTAATTTAATTAATGCAAATAAATTGCACAGAATATATTTGTTTGTGTTTTAATAGGCTTGATTTAAGCTTGAAAATAGGGCTTGAACACAACCACTTTAAAAGTGTTGTTTGAACTTGAATTAAAGTGCATTTCAAGGCTTGTATTAAAGCGTATTTTCACTGAAATGTTTGACTGCAGTTCAAGTATCTATTTTGGTGGAGTATGCTATGAATTACAGTGTAAATCAAGTATTATTAATTTCTTGAAAATGGAAAATAGGGCTTGAATTACACTTTAATTTGGCTTGAATTCAAGCAAAATTGCTTATTGGGGTACAATTTATTTATAGACACAGACAAAACTTTTGCCATTTTCCAACTAAAAATCAGTTACTACGACTGAAATCGGTAACAGAATATTGGTTGACACAACAACATTTTGATTAAATATTCATAAATCACAAAATATTCAGAAATCACATTTTAATATCGTTCTGCTAACCAAATTTATTGGTTGTATCCACCAAAATATAATTTTAGCGCTTTATTTGTTTGTGTGTATATAAACAATAAATTTAAAAATAATTTAAAGTAAAAAGCTAAATGTAGTATCATATCAATATCAATCTAAACTATTAATTTAAATAAGTTTAATTAAAATTATCACTTGTACTATTCATACATCCTAAAAATATATATTTTGTTGGAAACTTTGTAAAAAGTAAAAATAAAATGATAAAATTTATTACTTAAAACTAGAGATGTCACTTATGTTCGGTAACTATTTGGCACGTTTTGACGATTCAAATACTTGTACTATTCGGTCGAAAATTTCGGCTTATACAAATTTGATAAATTAGCTGTTTTTTTAAAATAAAAAATTTGCAAATTTCGGAATATTTTGAAGTTTTTGGACAAGATTTTTCTATAAAATTTTTGGGTTTTACTCGATATTTAATAAATTAAAAATTTGGCCGAATATTCGGTATTCGGTTTGAACCAATTGCCGAAAATCCGGTATATTTCCCAATCCAATATTCGTGACATCTCCACCTAAAATACAATTTATTTTTATATAGTATTATTTTTACAATATTAATAAATAATTCTTTTTCACAAAATAGTTTTCGAACACAAAAACTAATTTAATAACTTTTAATGTGTTATTTATTATTTAGAAATTATTTTAATAAAATATTAAAAAAAATAAATAAATGAAAAATAGTTTTCTTTATAAAATATAAAAAAATATACTCAAACTTAATACATTTAATATGAATTGTTATAAGCTTAAGATATTATCCTCAACTTGATTTATTTTTATTTTATCCTCAACTTATTATTTATAAAAGTGTACCAGAATTTTGATTAAAATATACAAAATTTTTACAGTTGTAAGTAAACGTTTTCACAATTTAAGTATATAATTATACACAACATGAGTACATATACAATTCCGTTTTGCTTTTCTTTTTGCCTTTTTTTAACAAAATTTCGCTTTTTGAATAGTAACAATATTGAAAATTTTGATAGCACATTAAATGTATTTTAAACATCTATAATGTTACAGTTTTATACAAGTTACGCAGTTATATAGATCTTGAAAATTCCTTTACTTTGATACTAAATTTGTCTATATTTACTTTTTATTACTACTCAAAAATGTACATTTTGTAAAAAATTGCAGAAAAAGGCAACATTTTTGCTGAAGAGAAAAAATGTTTATGAATGTACCTACTCTTGTTAAGTATGAATATATACTTAAACCGTGAAAACATTTACTTGCAATTGTAAAAAGTTTGTATATTTAATTCAAATTCTTCATTAGTTTTGCTACACATTTATTAAAAATAATAAAATTATTTACTCAAATTAAGTACAGCAATGTACTAAAGTTGAGGATAATATCTTAAAGCTTATTATAATTTATACTGAATTTAAGTAAACATGTCGTAATTCATAATAAATTGTGTACTATTACATAGTAAACACATACTACATTTTAGTATATATTTAGTAAAATTTCATAAATTGGAGTATATTATTACATTAAATCAAGGAAACTTTTGTATATTTATAGAAAAACTATTACTTTTATATAGTAAAATATACTCAATTAGAGTATGTTATTTCCATAAAATTAGGAAACGTTTACTTATTTTTAGGAAGTTTTTTACTCTTATAACTTAAAATTTACTCAGTTGGAGTATATTTTTTCCTTAAAACTTGGAAACATTTGCATATTTATAGGAAGTATTTTCCTCTTGTTTGATAAAATATACTCAATTGAAGTATGAAACTTCCTTAAAACAAAGAAAGTTTTGCATATTTTGAAGAAATTTTTACTTTTGTTTAGAAAAAATGTACTTCCTTTGAAGAAATTTTACACTTTATTACCAAAAATACAAAATTTTTAAATATATTAAAGACAATTTTACTTAAAATAAAGAAAAATACATTCTGTTTTACTGACAATTTTACTATACCCAAATATATTTTACTCAGTTGGAGTATATTTTTTTCCTTAAAACTTGGAAACATTTGCGTATTAATAGGAAGTATTTTCCTCTTGTTTGATAAAATATACTCAATTGAAGTATGAAACCTCCTTAAAACAAAGAAAGATTTACATATTTTGAAGAAATGTTACACTTTATTACAAAAAAATATAAAATTTTTAGTTATATTAAATAAAGAAAAATGCATTCTGTTTTACTGAAAATTTTACTATGCCCAAATATATTTTACTCAGTCGGAGTATATTTTTTTCTTAAAACTTGGAAACATTTGCGTATTAATAGGAAGTATTTTCCTCTTGTTTGATAAAATATACTCAATTGAAGTATGAAACTTCCTTAAAACAAAGAAAGATTTACATATTTTGAAGAAATTTTACACTTTATTACAAAAAAAATATAAAATTTTTAATTATATTAAAGACAATTTTACTTAAAATAAAGAAAAATACATTCTGTTTTACTGACAATTTTACTATGCCCAAATATATTTATACTTATTTTTGGTAAAAATAAATACAATTTTATATCCTAAATTTAAGGAAAAAAGTATACATTTTTTAAGAAAATTAGGCTTTGGAGCTAAATCATTCCTATTTTTTACTCAATTTAAGTAAAATTTCTTTAATCCGAAACAAGTTTTTTTTTGAGTGCATATTTCTAGTTTCCCTGCTTATGACAAAAGCACATGCCAGTTTATGTTTATGTTATGATAAATTGTTGTTCCTTTTTATTTTAGTTGTTAATTGCAAAATATTAACATTATGTTATAATTTTTACTATTCTTTACTCCAAATCAATAAATAAAATAATACAAAATAACAACATTCTCTGCTTTTGCCAAAGTATATGCGTCTTCACCTAAAATAATGGAGCACACACGAATCGACTTTGAAAACGAAACGAACCAGTTAACGTGTTAAATATGTGAACAGATTGTTATGATCAACGGATTATCCTGCTTATCTTTCTTCCCATGCAATTATATGGCATCACCCTATCACCTGTTTTGCATATTTCATTCTCTTATAAATATTCTTCTTTCTTTTACCATTAACGTGTTCGGTCACCATTTTAGATAAACCCGATATAAATATTCATCCTGATTACGGTTGTCGTAGTGAAAATTTGTCGTTTTTAAAAAACGGTATTACGTTTGTCGAAAACTACGAATGTACAACACTGCTAGAAAATCTATTACAATTTCCGTATTACGGTTGTCGTTTTCGACTGTCAAAATGTATAAAAACAGTCGTCTATTTTATTTCTCACGACAGATTTAAAAAATTCTTAAAAAATGCAAATTTCAATGAAATTTTAATTAAATTTAAATACTTTTAGAATAAAAATTATAGCACCGAAGCTGGTTGCGAAATTGGAGGACGTTTTAGGGTAAAAAACATAATTGGCAAAATCTCAAACAAGTGCAGTTTAGAAACATAACTACGATTACTTCAAAACTTTTACCCCAGCCCTTTCGGCTGGGCTGGGCATTAAAGTTGAAAAAGTTTTTTTAAGTATCTCAAAAAGTACAAGTCCGTTTATAACAACATGTCGTATGAAAGCTTTTTTAAATGGCTTTTCAATGGTGTACAATATGTCAATATAAATTAACCCATTCAAGGCCGGTTTAAAATTTTCTTATTTTTACTTTAGTTTTTTAGATAAAATGTGCTTTTTATTCAAAAATTGGCCTGTGTAAGTACTTAATAAGTTTATAGAAATGGATAGATGGATTTATAAGCTTTCTTTTAAGGTACAATATGACCACATATCTCTTGAAACAAAAAAAAATATCAAAGGTTAAATTTAGACAATGTGGATTTCTTGCGATTTTTTTAACCTTTAATCTCTTTAGACCCTCCATCCCATAGTGCAGGAGGGTATATTCACTTTGTCAAATGTTTGTAATTCTTTTAAAAAAATTCTGGGACCCCATAAACTATATATATTCTTGATCAGCATGAATAGAGAAGTCGATATAGCCATGTCCGTCTGTCCGTCCGTCTGTCTGTGGAAACACAAAATACTCCGACAATACAGAAGACGTACTGCTAATTTTCAGTCAAATTGTTTGTTGATATCATGAGCAGTTTTCTAGCGAAAATGATCAAAATCGGTTAACGCGTTCAAAAGTTATGAGTGAAAATGTGGGAAGACCTCTAAAAATTTTGAAGCAAATTTTAAATTATACTTTTTATTTCATCATACATACATACATACGTACATTCAATGCTTATACACAAGAATATACGCAAGCAGGGCTGGCTGTCAATATCGCTGAAATACCGTCACCGATTCCAACACCTTTCAACTGACTATCGTTATCGCTTAAATACCGTTACCGATATTTTTGAAATACCGTTATCCGTAAAATACCATTACCTTAAAATACCGTTACCGAAATAATCAAACAAGATCTGAACAAAAAAACTTCTGTAAATAGATATATTTTCCCAAAGTATGATCATAAACTAGACAGTCATTAAAACTCGGGCATAATGCGGTTAAAAATTGTGGTGTGCATTAACATTACCTGAATAACTAAAATAACGTTATCCTTAAAATGCCGTTACCAAAATAATTGAAAAATCTTTTTCCCTAAAATAAAGTTACCGAAATATCTAAAATTTCGTTACCGCTAAAATACCGTTAGCGAAATAAATAAAATACCGTTAACGCTAAAATACCGTTAACGCTAAAATCCCGTTACCGAAATAACTGAAGTATAGTTTCCCCTAAAATACCGTTACCGAAATAAGAGAAAATAGCGTTACTACGACCAATAACCACATAGAATCGGTTACCATCCATGGTCATGATCAACACTTAAAAACAAAAAAAAAACCCACAAAATATTGTTGTTGTTTTTTTGTTTTGTTTTGTAATACAGTATGCAATCGCATGCAGAGTTGCCAGGTTTGACGATTTGTCGTCATTTTGATGATATTTAATACCCAAAATAACTAAAGGACTATTTGACGACTTTTGCTTCCAAAATGACGATTTTTTGACAATAATTTAATATGTCAGCAAGATCTACTTATTTATCATTCTCATAAAATCGCCGGCTCGACTATTAAATTTATATTATTTCGTTAAAAATTGAAAGCAAAAACATTGTTTTTTGATCGATAGCTAGCTTTTATATGCTAATATGATGTGAAATACAATTTTGCAATAATGCAAATCCTAGAATTGAATAAAACTTAATCCAAACCGCATTTATTTTTTTATAAATTCATTACGGGTTTAGCTTAATTTAGTTTCTGTGTTTATATGTTTAGAACATTTTTTTAAATTTTTATAAAATTTAATTGGAGTTAGATTTAAATAAAAATAAAAAAATTTTCATGTTAAAACACATGGACTTTTTTTGCGAAACAAACAGATCTCTAGCCCGAATATATTTCATGTTGAAAGATGATATATATACAACTTTAAATGAAACAAAATAAATCCAAAAATAAATCCGGTGCTTAAAAAACAGGCCTAATAATATAAATAAAGTGCCAAAATTTAAAAATTAAAAAATATAACATTAAGTTTGTTCGATAACACAAAAATTTGTACAAGTTTTTACTGGAAGGTGTTCGTTTAGACAAATACGCAGAAAAACTGGCAAAAAGAGAGAGTAAAGTGACAGTTTGATGCCAAAGAACTTACAAGTTTTCACTATATACATTTTTGCCAGTAAGAATTTGTAAGATGAAAAAAACATATGACTAAAAAAATATGCTTGTATTTTTAGTAAACAAAAAAAAAATTAAATTAAATTTTAATTGTTTATGGATTGAAAGTGAAAATTATTAAATAATTAACTATGGAAGAAGTTAAAAAACATTTAAATTATTTTTGGTCGATAATTTCAATTAACTTTTTCCTTTTCCATAATGACCAGTTGATTTTTTTTAATATTTAAAACAAGCTATTTTATCTAATTTAATAATTCCTAAAAATTTTCTGTTCGTTTACTTTTTTGTAAATTTGTCTTACTATTTGTAATTTTGTTACTGAGTAGTTTTTACTGAACTTTACAGGAAAAGTAACCGAACAGACTTATTGTTAAAGAATTTCCAAATTTTGTAAAAGAATTTAATATTTAAAAAGTTGTGCCACTGAAATGCTGTTCACAGAATTATGCAGATATAAGTGTTTAACAGTTAAAGTGGTAAAATTTGTTTGATTTAAAGTTGTAGTTATTCGATCTTTCAACATTATATTTTTGTTATTTTATTAATTAATAATCATATAATTACAAGTTATATACTATTACCCTAACCGAGCACTAGCTACTATGGCCTTCGGCGCGTTGTAGCGAAAACAGATCAGTGCCTCTGGTGGGAATCGAACCCACGACCCCCGCACTGATAAGCCAGCACGCTACCAACTAGCCTACTGGGGCACACTGTTTCAACATTTTATAAATATGAATATCGTTGTAAAATATAATGATTTTCGGAGTTTAAACCAAAGAGAAGTGTCAAAAATCGTGTTATATTACAACGATAACACGTTAACATTTGAAATGTGAATAACATTATTGTATTTTATTTTTTATTAAAACTTTATCCCTCTTCTAACAAATATATTTTATTTTGACGATTTTTCAAAATATAATGACGATTTTGACGATTTTTTCTAGAAAATTTGTCGTTTTTATGCTCTGCAAACCTGGCAACACTGGTTATGAGTGCAAATGTGAGAAGCCCTCGAAAAATTGTTAAGCTAATTTATAAAGTATTCTTTTGTTTTCCAGATACCAGGCTTGCCATATACCTTTTTTTGTTAACCCCAACAAATCAAAAAATCACCAATTAGAAAAAAGGTAGAACAAAATAGTTTAGTTAAAATTCTTTATTTATTTGACTGCATTAACCGGAGTTGCCAGACACATTAATCGTTATCAGATCAAAAAAATATCCAGGAACAAAATCCCCGAATCCAGCAATGTAAATTCATAACTTTTTTTCGTACACTATTTTTACTTATTTTCATTCTCAACCTTTAATAAATTTGCAAGGAAAATCTTACACTCTAATTACATTTATTAAAAACCCCATTAAATTTAAAGGACATTCACATTTAGAACTTTTTTATTTAAGACATATAAGAAAAGGGTTAAAAACCCTAATTTTTATTTGATACATACAAAAATAATCTAAATTAAAGTATTGATGTGTAAAAACCAATCGAATTTCGGGAAAATTTCTTAGGGTTCTTATTCTAGGAGTCGTAAACGAGAATTGCACAAGCAACTGAGCTGAAAAACAATAATTTGAAATACCAGTTTCTTTAATTTTTTGTGTCTCGAAAACACTCTAAACACTCGAAAGATTTTCTTTTATAATTTTTCACAAACTTAGTTTCATCACAATTTCCGTTTTACACTCAAAAAAAAAAGTTTGTAAAGTCAGCAAAAAATTTTGCTGAGTCAGCAAAATTTTAGTCAGGAGGATGCTTGCAAAAAAGTTGCTAATGTCAGCAAAATCTTTTGCTGAAAATCAGCGAGCTGATTTTTAGCAACAAAATTTGTAGATTCAGCAAAAGTTTTGCTAACACTTAGTAGATTAGAAATACAAAAGCCTTGCTAAAAATTAATAAATTTTTTGCTGAATTTTAGTAGACTGAAAAAAACGCAAAAAATTTGTAGAAAAATTGTAATTTAGTTAATTTATTTGCAGAAAATCATAAAACATATTTTTGTGATTCTTTTAAAAATAATTTACTATAATAAAGAAATATAAAAATTTTCATTTTTCCACATTGACGAAATGAATTAATTTAATATATGAAAATATATAGACATAAATATATATAACATAACAAAAATTGTTACTTACATCAATGGTTGTCTAAATGATGCTATCGCAACTGCCAAAGATAATTATAGAAACGAAAAAATAAACAAAAACAAACGAAACGAAAAAAACAACCCTTTTTGCAATAAGAAAAAGGAACCATAAAAATCTACCTAAGATGTGTTGGTTTGTCTTTCACTTTACTCTGTCTACATTTCTGTATATGTTTGTTTGCAATTTGACCACACATATAAACATTTAGTTTAAATAAATAAATATTTTATTTTGTCTTTTATTTAATTAATAGACAATTATTTTCACAAGCCGGTGACAACGCAAAATTTAAGTTATTTTAATCCTCAATTTTGTTTTATGTATGAAAAAGAGATACAAAAATTTCCATGGTTGATTTTTTATATGTCTTATTAGAGTTGTACTTTTTAGCATTATTTTCCTCTTCTCTACTACATCTTGACATGCCGCGACATCTGCTTCATTGTGCGTATATCTTTCAATCTGGTTGTCGTCCACACTATTAATGTGATTATCAGCACAATTTTTTTAGCAAAATTAATTAGTAAAACATTAGTATATTAGTAAAGCATTAGTATAAAACAGTTAAGTGCTGAATAAGTATAACAAAAATTTTAGCTGAAAACACGATTTTAGCAAAAAATTTTGCTAAAAAATAGTATACCTGGTTTACAAGACGTTTTACTAACTTTTCTACTAACTTATTTTTTTGGGTGTACTTATGTGATGTATAGTATAAACACATGTGTTGTAATGTAAACGGGTATTTAATAATTATTTCATTATGTATGTCTCCGCAAGCGTATTTTTAATCCCTTAAATTTATCTAAAATTCTGATTATTCGAAACTGTTTTTATGCGTTTGTATTTATCTCTTCTAACGATCCAAAAATATATTTTAGTAACCATTTTTTCTTTCATTATTATATAGGCAAAGAGACAAACAACAGGCGAATTTTACAACAGTTTTTTTTAACATCATAAGGAACTTTAAAAGTATATATATTTTTCACTACACGTTGTTCTTTAGGTAATCAGAATAACCTTCGAATACCCACTGTTATAAGCATGCAGAATTTCAGATTCATTTTAATAAACTTTAATTAAACATTTTTTTCTTTAGAAATATCTTAAATACATTAATCAATCGGTCATATTTTGTTTTACTTATAAAAACAACATTGTTTTTGTTATTTTTACAAAGAATATAGATATTTATATTGTTTGCACTTTCCCTGGTTAATGAAAAGGGTATCCAAAAATTCGTCACAGCCGAATTTAATCTTTTTTTATACCAAATTCGGCACATCGGACTTTAATGCTTCCACTTGTTTTTATTTTAAAAGATATGGTAGTCCATTATACCTTTAATGAAAGCTTGTGAAATTTTCTTTAATTTTTTGTACAGTTTTTATATGCTTATATAGGCGATTTTTTTAATAAGGTGTTCTTTTTACAAAAAAAAAACACAAATAAATATAAGGAAATTTTGAATTGGGCTGTAATGGGTTAAATTCTAGGGTCATATAGATATATATTTTAGAAAGATATTTTAATAAGTTTTGATATAACATGTATATTGTAATTATTGGACGTGTACTTTTTGAGATAATTGTAAATTTTTTTTCCGAATTTAATGCCTCGTCCACCCGCAAGGGGGCTCTGGCGACGAAATTTTTTTGCTTCTTAAAATCAGCTCAAAAAGTACTATGCGAGGTAAAAGTTTGGACATGATCGGAGTTATTTTGCTAAACAACTCTTAGCCGTTTTCTTCGAATATTATTCGTCTCAGCCATAGGCACTCATATTTTTCATCTGAAGTTAAAAAAATAAGCCCAAACTTAGCAATTTTTTATATTTTTGATAATTTAACAACAAAATTAAAAATTTCTTATTGCCGCCAATCAGCTGCTTTTGACAGATCGTCATAGAGTGCTTCATAATACTAATAAATTTAACAAATTTGTCAACACTCTGTTGTTTTCAATCTATTACAAAAACCTTTTAGTCGAAAAATTTACGTAATACCGCAACAAATAAAAATCGACAACGACTTCGACAAGAGTCGAAATACGACAACCGTAATCAGGCCCATTAATTATAATTGTAAAGTTTAGAATAAATATCATTTTATAATACAATGGCTCAGCAACGGTTCCACTTTTTTACCTTCTGGCTATCGTTTTATTTATGCAGGCCACGAAGCGCATAAAAAAAAATGGAGTTGGAATACTACTTTCTCCAAAAGCTAGCTGCGCTTTATTGGAATACAATGCTATCTCTGATCGTATTATCACTGCTAGGATAAACTCTAAGTTTCGCAAGATTTCCATTGTTCAATGCTACGCTCCTTTGACGCCCTATGTTCACACTGAACTTTATTTAAGTATTTATGGTGTTCAGAAATGTAATTCTATTTATATTTAGATAAATAAAGGACATATATATATATAATACAAACAGCGTGCATTATTCTTTTTCTAGGATACAACAGTTTGGCGACGACGTAAAATTCGTTTCAATTACAAATATTTTGTGTGCAATTAATATCGTGTTTTTTTCTTTTTCTTTGTTGAAGCAAGTGCAAGCTTACAAGAAAACAAAATGGATGCCGATCAATTTGCAACTTTTATGAAAACGCAACAGGATTTAGTGAGGCAAATATCTAAGTTGGCTGTTGGTGGTTCCACTGGTTCAGTACAGGGCAATAGCAACATTATCAACACGGCGTTGGTTCCTAACTTCGAAGCTTTTGATCCGGCCAAGGAGACCTACCGTAATTATATACAGCATTTCAAGAATTACATAAATATGAAGGGCGTTGATGGGGATAAGGAGTATTGTGCGAAGCTCCTGTTAAGTTCGATTGGTGCTAAGCATTTTGATAGAGTGACAGCATTAGCAGCACCAAAAATAGCAACAGAGCTGAAGTACGATGACTTGTTGAAGCTGTTAGAAAATTATTGGGCCCCAAAAAGAAATGTGCTGGTGGCACAACACAGATTTTTGTCGAAATACCAAGGTGAGGGACAGTCAAATCAAGTGCGGAGCGGTAATTCTGATTTCGGAATTTATAAAATTGTTGATGTTTACCGCAATGATTATTCAAATACAAATTCTGAACGCTATTACGCAAACGTTTCAATTGAAGGGAAAATTGTAAAATTTGAAGTAGATTCTGGCTCAGGATATTCATTTTTGTCCCGTGGGTTTTACAAATCATTGAAGTTATCTAACAAAATTACCCCCACAAATATAGTTTTCCGCTCCTTTACCCAAGATACGTTTACTGCAGACGGCAAAGTACGAGTGCATATCAATTTCAACAACATTTCGATTTTTGATGACGTTTATATTGTACCAGACGGGTATACGGCCCTAATGGGCAGAACCTGGATACGTCGACTAGGTATTAACCTCAATGAATTGGATCAAATAAATTCAAACGTAACCGTGACCAATTCTATTACTATTTCAAACCAAATCGAAGATTTAATGGAAGAATTTTCATCTGTTTTTGAACAGATGAAAATTAGGGTGTATCCCTAATTACAAGGTTTCGTTGCAGTTGCGAGAAAATGTCAACCCTAGTTACACAAAAGAGCGTCAAATTCCTTATGCGTTAGCAGAACGAGTCAACAAGGAGCTCAACGATTTGGAAAAAGAGGGAATCATCACCAAAGTAGCCAACAGTGACTGGGGATCACCATTAGTGGTGATTCCAAAAGCTGATGGCGGGGTACGACTTTGCGTGGATTATAAGGTATGTGTAAATCCAAGATTGGTAGACGCACATTATCCGATACGCAAAATAGATCAAATTTTCAATAGCCTCAAAGATTCGAGATATTACTGCCGCCTTGACCTTTACAAAGCGTATTTGCACGTTCCCGTTGATGAAATTTCATCTGAAATTCAAACAATTTCGACGTATCGGGGTACATTTTGTATGAACCGCCTGTCTTTCGGTATTAATACTGCACCTGCAGAATTTAATAGGATTGTTGATCAAATATTGCGTGACATCCCGAAGACAGTCATATTTCGATGATATTGTGGTTCATGGTGAGTCTTTAGCTGAGTGCAAGGCTAATTTAAAATTATGTTTGTCTCAACTCAAAAAGTACGACCTTCATTTAAATCTTTCAAAATGTACATTTTATCAAAAACAAATTGAATTTTTGGGTCACACTGTGGAGTACAACAAAGTTCGCAAATCCGTTTCTAAAATGAAGGCCATTGTTGAAATGCCACCGCCAAAAAGTGTAGAAGACGTACGCCGATTTCTTGGCATGGTGACATACTACTCCAGGTTTGTACCTTATGCTTCTACGTTAACCACACCGTTACGTTTATTATTACGTAAAAATGCCGTTTTTAAATGGAACTCTAGCTGCCAAAAATCATTCAATGAGCTCAAAAAGGAAATTGCCAGTGACAGAGTTCTAATGCCGTTTAATCCGAAGTTAAAAGTTTAACTTGCTTGCGACGCTAGTCCCACAGGGATAGCGGGCGTTTTGTCTCATATAGTTGAGGGTGAGGAACGGCCAATTGCCTTTGCATCAAGGTCGCTAACCCCGGCAGAACAGAACTATTCCCAGCTAGACCGGGAGGCTCTAGCGATAGTGTATTCTGTTTAGCATTTTCATGAATACATTTATGGTAGACTTTTCAAGCTTATTACGGACAACCAGCCATTATCCCGGATTTTCCACCAAAATTCAAAATTACCGCAAATGACATCGTCAAGACTACAAAGGTACGATGCTTTTCTGACCGGCTACAATTACGAGGTTGTAACAAAAAAAAGCGAGGAAAATGTAAATGCTGACTGTTTGTCGAGAGCCCCTTTAACCACAGGTATGTCTTATATAAATTTTATGGACCAAGAAGTACACACTCTTTGCGATTCAACTTTATTACAAATAAATTCATTAAAATTAAATTACCATTCAATTCGAGATGCCACGAGAAGTGATGCACAACTTTCAAAAATTATAACCGAATTACGCAGTTCAAACGTGGCCGATACGGAATATACCATAGATTCCGATATTTTATTTAGAGGAAAAAGGGTCGTAGTTCCTAGTTCACTTCAGCAAGCGGTACTCAGCGAACTTCATTATACCCACATTGGTATAACCAAAATGAAGCAACTTGCCAGGAGGTACGTGTTTTGGTCTTCTATAGACAAGAATGTCGAAAAGTACGTTCGTTCGTGTGCTGCCTGTGCCTCTGTACAAAATAATCCCACAAAAGTTGTTTTACATCCTTGGGATGAACCCCAACAGAATTGGCAACGTATTCACATTGACTACGCAGGGCCCTATCAAGGCTATCAATTTCTGGTAGTCATAGATTCTAAATCTAAATGGGCAGAAGTGGGCGTGTGCTCCTCTGCACCAACATCAGCTTCAACCACCGAAATGTTATCTAACATTTTTGCCAGAACTGGTTATCCAGATGTCATGGTATCTGACAACGCAACCATTTTCAAAAGCGACGAATTTATACAATTTTGCCGCAACTCTGGCATTTTTCAAAAATTTATTGCTCCGGGTCATCCGGCAACGAACGGATTGGCAGAAAGGAATATCCAGACTTTAAAAAAACGTTTAGCGACCATGTCAGACGACATATCCCCCATTCCTAAAAAAGTTCGAGATATACTTTTTCAATACAGGGCGACCCCGTTACGAAATGGGAAATCACCTTCTGAGCAGTACCTTGGAAGGCAAATTAGAATCAAACTAGATGCCCTTAAACCTTCAAAATTTGGTAAAAATACTGTTCCTGATATAACAGTCAGACAGCTAAGTGAGGGGGATCGTGTTTATGCCAGATATTACACTCCAAATAAACCTTTGTGGAAAATTGGCACCATCACTAAAAAACTTGGTCGTCTTCATTATCTAGTTCGTCTTGATAACGGGTTCATATTCAAACGCCATATAAACCAATTGCGCTCCACTAATGTACAACTACCATCAGCAAGCCTGCAGCCTGACACTGATTCAGAGAACCAACCAGATGCAAATCAACAAATTCGTCAACAACAGGCTTTACTGTCCCACATTCCGGCTCAGATATTTTGCGATGAATCTGTAGTGCCAAGTCCTGATCCAACTCCAGAACCACCGCAGTCACAGCCGTCCACTTCAGAAAATTCTGATGCAACACCAAGCCGACGTACATCTGGTCGACAACGAAAAATGCCTAGTCATTTTAGCAGCTATATGCGACATTGATTCTAAGATTCGTTTTAAGTGAGGGAGAATTGTTATGATCAACGGATTATCCTGCTTATCATTTTTCCCATGAAATTATATGGCATCACCCTATCACCTGTTTTGCTTATTTCATTCTCTTGTAAATATTCTTCTTTCTTTTACCATTAACGTGTTCGGTCACCATTTTAGATAAACCCGATATAAATATTAATTATAATTGTAAAGTTTAGAATAAATATCATTTTATAATACAAACAGCGTGCATTATTCTTTTTCTACGATACAACACAGATTGAGCACTCATGTTTCCAAATAAGTAATCGCCTGAAAAATGCATACAAGACATACTCTGCAACGGTTCTATATTTATAGACTTAACAAAAGGAAAATAAATAACTAAATAATAAACGTTTGTAATTTTTTATTTGGAATACAACAAGCTACACATTTCATTTTTTTGAGAAATAATTTACTTGAAGCTAGATAAAATTGCTAATTACCAAATGCATTTTAAAAATATATATTTTAAAAGTTATTCGAGGTCATCAATAGTCATACCACCTGAAGAGCTTTCCATTCCCCCAGATGTTATTTCTGAGACTAGGGTGTTCGACGCAACTATTTTTGGAGCTTCGCTAGTTTCTGCACTGGCTCTATTACCAAATTCCTGCATTTTTAAAATCAGCATTGCAAACACTTGAGCTGGTAAAGTAGTCTGCAAAACTTGTAACAAACGGGCGGGTTGTCCACAGACAACAAGTGCATTGGCTAAATGTTCAACGCCACTTTCAAAATCTCCTCGTGCAATTAACGTTTCGCCCATTTGTATTTCCTGGAGAAAGTACCTAGAAGTATAGGATAACACAGATTTTAAATGCAATAGATTTCGGATAAGCAAAACACTTAAAAATATTTTTTTTTAGTTATCCGTATTTCCATTTCATACACTCAGAGCTAATAAAACTTAAGTTACAAATTACGTTGCAGAACAGCTAATATTAGCTGATTTTGTGTCATATCTTGTTAATATTATTATCCATAGATCAAAGTTATGAAATCTGGCAACCGTTTGTACATTTTATAGTAAGAAAATGAAATAAAACTCAGTCTGAATTTGGAATACAAAGAATATCACACGTGTTTCAATAGTGTAGAAGAGGATAAAGCAAATGGCTGACAACAAAGAAGTAGAAAAAATAAAATACAAATAAGAAAATCATAGCTTATGCTGGCGCTCAATTTATACTTGAGCCATTTTATCTACAACTAACAACTTGGAAACGGTGGGTCAAAAGAAACAGCACTGGCTATTAAAGGTGGTGAAGAAATGCATTATGAAATTATCAATAAGTCCTGTTCAGACATACATGGGTTAATCATTGTTATGACAAAATCCAACAACCTAAATATGATTAATTTCACATCAAAACCTATAAAAAAGGCACATTTTGAATACAGCTTCATTATACCTATAAAAACACAACCTCATTTTTAAAAATAGCATTTTCGAAAAATTGTGGGCGTGGCAAGGTATCGAAATATTTGAAAAATTATGCGTACTTTTAAGCAGCGATTACTACGGAATGGCTGAACCGATTTCAAAGATCTTGGTGCCATTAGAAAGGTATATAAGTCAACTATCGAAAACATACGCTGTAAAAATGTTCTATTACACTGAACATTTTTCTTGGCAAAAATAAAACTTTAAACTGGAAAACACTTCAAAAGCCAAGTGTTTTTTCAAAAAAAAAAATTTTTTTAGAAAGGTCTATCTATGACTATAGAGTGGCGTGACTGATTGAGTTAGTGACTGAGGGCTGAGTGATTCAACATCGCCCAGCCAAGACCTCTGGACCTAGGAATTTGAAATTTGGTACATATGTTCCTGCTCCGACTTATACCTCCACTAAAAAGCGATTTTTTGATATTCCAACGGACAAGACCAAAAAGTGGAAAAACTAATCCTTTTTCGGAAAATAATGTCCATTTTTCATAGCCAAGACCTCTGGAACTTGAAATTTGGTACATATGTTCCTCCTCCGACTTAGACCTCCACTAAGAAGCGATTTTTGAATATTCCAACGAAGAAGGCCAAAAGTGGAAAAACTCCACCTTTTTCGAAAAAAAAGTACCGAAAACGAAGTCAAAAAAAAGTAAATTCTTCAAAAAAAGTACCAAAAAGCATTGGCAAAAAAGTACATTTTTCAAGAGAAAAGGTACTGAAAACGTTCATTTTCAAAAAAAAAGCACCAACAAATTTTTATTTTTACCAAAAAAAAGGAACCAAAACTATTGGCAAAAAAGTACCAAATAAATTAAATTTTCTAAAAAAGTACTAATTTCAAAAATGTCCCTTTCCAAAAAAAAAGTACCGAAATTTTCAAAAAAAAAAAGTAATTACCGAAAAAAGTCCCTTATCCAAAATAAAAGTACCTAAAAACTTAAATTTTCTAAAAATGTATCAATTTCAAAAATGTACCTTTCAAAAAAAAAAGTACCGAAATTTTCAAAAAAAAAATAATTACCGAAAAAGCCTGTTCCAAAAAAAAGTACCAAAAAATGTACCCTTTTCAGAAAAAGTACAAAAAACTATTGTAAAAAGTACTAATTTTTTTTTTTTCTAAAAAAGTACCAATTTTAAAATAGTACTTTTTCCTTAAATAAGTTCCTTTTTCCAAAAAAAGTACTTTCTTCAAAAAAAGTACATTTTCAAGAGAAAAAGTACCGAAAACATTCATTTTCAAAAAAAAGTACCAAAAAATGTTCCTTTTTACCAAAAAAGTACCAAAACTATTGGCAAAAAAGTACCAAAAAAATTAAATTTTCTAAAAAGTACCATTTTCAAAAATGTCCCTTTCCAAAAAAAAGTACCGAAATTTTCAAATAAAATAATTGCCGAAAAAAGTCCCTCTTCCAAAAAATGTATCCTTTTCAGAAAAGAGTACCAAAAACTGTTGTAAAAAAGTACCAAAAAAATATTCTTTTTCTAAAAACGTACCAATTTCAAAATAGTATTTTTTCCCTAGATAAGTACCTTTTTCCAAAAAATAAGTATATTTCCAAAAAAAAGTACCTTTTCCAAAAAAAAGTAACGAAAAAGTTACCTTTTTAAAAAAAAACTACCCAAAAATTTACCTTTTTAACAAAAAAAAAAATTGGTACTTTTTCTACAAAAGTACCAATTTCCAAAATAAAGTACCAAAAAAGTTTCTTTTTCCAAAAAAA
This sequence comes from Delia radicum, assembly GCA_021234595.1. Classification (NCBI taxonomy): domain Eukaryota; kingdom Metazoa; phylum Arthropoda; class Insecta; order Diptera; family Anthomyiidae; genus Delia; species Delia radicum. The sequence continues at coordinate 188,285,528 of CM037853.1, forward strand.
AAGGTACCAAAAATGTTCCTTTTTCTTCAAAAAAATTACAAAAAAAATTAATTTTTCTAAAAAAGTACCAAAAAGTATTGGAAAAAAGTACAAAAAAATTAATTTTTCTAATAAAGTACTAATGTAAAAAAGTACTTTTTCCAAAAAAATATCTTTTCCAAAAAAAGTACTTTTTCCAAAAAAGTACAAAAAAAAATTTTCTAAAAAAAAGTACCAATTTCAAATATGTACTCTTTCCAAAAAAAATTTCCATTTTTCCAAACAAAAAGTACCAAAAATATTAAATTTTTCTAAAAATGTAGCCATTTTAAAAATTACTTTCTGTATCTTAAAAAAAAAAAGTATACCGAAAAAAGTACCTTTTCCAAAAAAATACCGAAAAAGTACATTTTCCAAAAAAAAAACTACCAACAAAATTTAATTTTCAAAATAAGTAACAATTTCAAAAAAGTGCGTCTTCCAAAAAAAACACCTTTTCCAAAAAAAGATACAATTTCCAAGCAAAAAAGAAAATAAATAAATTTTTCTAAAAAAAATACCAATTTCAAAAAGTACTTTTTCCATCAAAAATACTAAAAACAGTAATTTTTCCGCAAAAAATACTTATTCCTAAAAAAATTTCCATTTCCCACCTAAAGTATTTTCCACAAAAAAAAAAAACCAAAAAGTGTCTTCCAAAAAAAGTACAAAGAAATTTAATTTTTCTAAAAAAGTGCCAATTTTAAAACAGTACTTTTTCCAAAAAAAAGTACATTTTCCAAAAAAAAAACTTCCATTTAAAAAAAAAAAAATTAACGAAAATTTTTTAGCTTTTCCAAAAAAAAAGTACCAAAAAAGCCAATTGTGACAATTTTTTGTTGTTGTTTTTGTTTTTTCTTTGATATTTTAAATTTTGAATCTCGCTCCTAGACGAGGACAAGAAATTCTCATTGAGTTTGTGATTTAACATAACAAATATCTCTAGAAATTCTAACAACAAAGTCCCCTGAAGATTTCCTTAGGCAGGAATGAAATCCGGATAGGGACACGCCTACATCAGATTGCTTTTCACAATTTGTTAAATAAGTTTTGGGACTTTAGCACATTTAATTACTATAAATGCAATTAATGTTTATCCCGATGAAAATAAATTTAAATAACAAATATGCAGGTGCTTGTGCAAATTTAAATGTAACTGACACTAATAGAAAACATATGATTTTCTATTGTTGATTTACTTGAATAAACGTCACTACATTGCTAGGTCTGTCAAAAAAACAGAGTAGTATTTGGAAGATGACAAAGCCAATTGTGACAATTTTTTGTTGTTGTTTTTGTTTTTTCTTTGATATTTTAAATTTTGAATCTCGCTCCTAGACGAGGACAAGAAATTCTCATTGAGTTTGTGATTTAACATAACAAATATCTCTAGAAATTCTAACAACAAAGTCCCCTGAAGATTTCCTTAGGCAGGAATGAAATCCGGATAGGGACACGCCTACATCAGATTGCTTTTCACAATTTGTTAAATAAGTTTTGGGACTTTAGCACATTTAATTACTATAAATGCAAAAAAAATTTACTTTTTCTAAAAAAAGTACCATCCTCAAAAAAATACCGAAAAAATACATTTTTTCAAAAATTAAATTACAGTTTGAAAAAATTACTTTTTTCTCAATTTTTTTTGTATTTAAAATTAAAAAAATTAAAAACATTCCAGGTTCAACGAATGTCAAACTTTTCACACTGAAGTAACGCTTTAACGAACAAAATTTTCAGTTATTACAGAAAATTTGTCTATTTTGAGCCCGGAGGCCAAATTTGCTAATTTTAGCAAAACATGTCTGCTAAACGTTAGTAAAATGAAATTAGTTGAAAAATTTGTTACTGGTTACTAAATTTTGGTAAAGTTTTCTTTTGAGTGTAGGTTAATAAATTCCGTATAGTGCGCCCCGGTAGGCTAGTTGGTAGCGTGCTGGCTTATCAATGCGGGAGTCGTGGGTTCGATTCCCACCAAAGGCACTGGTCTGTTTTCGCTATAACGCGCCGAAGGCCATAGTAGCTAGTGCTCGGTTAGGGTAATAGTATATAATTTGTAATTATATGATTAATTAATAAAAAATAAAAAAAATCCGTATAATGAATTATTTTTTTAAATATATTTGGTTGAAACAATTATTGTCGATTTTATTTACGTGTATCACATTTTTCCGACCGCTAATGGATAATGTCTATCGTTCATATACTTTTTTTAGCTGTACACCTACAAGTTCACGAACTTAAAGTATTGCTGCACTCTAACATGTGTGTTTGAAGTATGTTCCGATCAAACAATACGTGAACTATACATGTTCGTGTACTCAAGCAAATATTAAAACAATATACACTCGTGTCTGTGTAATAAAATGCGCAAAATTTAGATACAAATATAATTGATATGAAAATATAAATATGTGTTGGTTGCTTTTAAACATTGCATTGTGTGTATCATGTGTGTATTTTCTGAACTCTGATAAATAATAATTGCATAGTTTTGTTTTTTATTAGTTTTGTTGTTTAACGAATATCTCGATTTAACAACCTTGACGTCCTGTAATTCATTTAAACAGAATTCTACGAATATAATTTTGTTATAATTACGTTTTAATTTTCTACACTTTTTCCCGTTAAAACTTTGTTTTAGTGGTGTTTTACACTTGTGTTAAAATCTTAGACCACAAATAGAGGTTAAAATATTTCGTGTATAGTTTTTTTCATATTAATGTATATAAATAATCTATATATATATAAAGGAGTGGTGTGAGTGACTGACTCAACATCGCTCAAATTTACAAGGGATTTTACAATATTATAGGAGAGTGCCAAAAAGTGGAAAAAGTCCTCCGTTTTTGCAAAAAAGTAACGACATTTTTAAAAAAAATAACGGTTTTTGTTTTTTAAGTAACGAAATTTTTCAAAAAAATAACGGGTTTAAAAAAGTAACTGTTGTTTAAAAAAAAAATAGCGGTTTTTTAAAAAAATATTATTGCTTTTTTTAAAGTAACTGTACTTTTCAAAAAAATAACGGTTTTTTAAAACAAAAAGAAACGTTTTTTTTTCAAAAAGTAACGGTTTTTTATAAATAACGGTATTTTTCAACAGAATAACGGGTTTAAAAAAAAGTTTTTTTTTCACAATATGGAACTTTTTTTTTTTTAAGTAACAGTAGTTTTCATTTGTCTGTCTATCTATTTATATAAAAAAGAGTAGTGAGATACTGAGTGACTCAACATCGCCCATCCTAGCAACTGCTCCTAGAAACTTTAAATTTGGCATATAGGTTCCTCCTGGGAAGGTGACCTCCACTAAGACGGGATTTTTTCATATTACATCGGAGATGGCCAAAAAGTCTGAAACTGGGCCAAATAACCGAAAAATTGGTATACAGTTTAATCCTGGAAAGGAGAATTCGAATAAGACGAAGTTTTTTGATATTCTTTTTCAAACAAAAGTACTTTTTCCACAAAAAAATACTTTTAACGGGTTTAAAAAAGTAACTGTTGTTAAAAAAAAAAATAGCGGTTTTTTAAAAAAATATTATTGCTTTTTTTAAAGTAACTGTACTTTTCAAAAAATAACGGTTTTTTAAAACAAAAAGAAACGTTTTTTTTTCAAAAAGTAACGGTTTTTTATAAATAACGGTATTTTTCAACAGAATAACGGGTTTAAAAAAGTTTTTTTTTTCACAATATGGAACTTTTTTTTTTTTAAGTAACAGTAGTTTTCATTTGTCTGAGTAGTGAGATACTGAGTGACTCAACATCGCCCATCCTAGCAACTGCTCCTAGAAACTTTAAATTTGGCATATAGGTTCCTCTTGGGAAGGTGACCTCCACTAAGACGGGATTTTTTCATATTACATCGGAGATGGCCAAAAAGTCTGAAACTGGGCCAAATAACCGAAAAATTGGTATACAGTTTAATCCTGGAAAGGAGAATTCGAATAAGACGAAGTTTTTTGATATTCTTTTTCAAACAAAAGTACTTTTTCCACAAAAAAATACTTTTTTAAAAACAAGTGCTTTTTACCAAAAAAAAGGACTTTTCCCGGAAAAAAGTGCTTTCACCAGAAAAAAAGACTTTTTTCAAAAAAAAAAAAAATGCTTTTACCAAAAAAGTACTTTTGACAAAAAAAAAATACTTTTTCAAAAAAAGGTTAAGTGTTTTTCCGAAAAAGTCCTTTTTAAAAAAAGTACCTTTTTCAAAAAAAAAAGTATTATTTAAAAAAATGACTTTTTCCAAAAAGCTAATTTTCCATAAAAAAACAAATTTTGATAACAAATTTTCAAAAAATCTAAAAAACTGTAAGTTTGTAAAAATTTGAAGAATACATATAACAATTTTCATGTTATATTAATTTTCATGATCATCGCACGATGGGTTATTTCCGAAAAGTTTTTTAAACAAAAAAGTACTTACTAATTAAACATGGCCCAAATGAAGAACTCCACTAAAAGGGTATCTTTAATATATTACTGGAAGACTTAGAAACGAGTAAAGAGTCCAATTTTACGACCATTGGCTAAAAGGTAGAAATATAGGTTTTCTGTGATGTGGGCTAATACACTGAAAATGCACTTATTGAATTTTCCACTGAAAACGTGGTATTACCGGGATTTAAAATGTTTAAGAAGTGCTCATCTTAATCAAAATGTTAAGCTAAATCTGAAACTTAAAACGTAAGTTGTTTCCAAAATGGTCAGATCAGTAAATATTTGGTTTTTGAAAAATTTTATAAGATCGGGGAAGCAAAGGGGTATAAAATGCATTCTACAGTCTGATCGATCACTTGATCGTCGAAATATTAAATTTTGTATGTAGTTATAGAAACATGCGTACTGAGAAGGGCTAATTAGGAATTCAGAGAAGAAGAATGTTAAAAACAACCCCTAAAATAATTAAATGTTTGCCTTTAAGACATCGAAAAAGTTTTTGCATAAATTTATTTATTTACTTCTTTATTTCCTATACAACAAATTTAATCTTAAATTTATAGTATAGGAATGCAAAATGTTAAATATTAAAGTTTGGCAAAACAAAATATTAAATTATTAAATCAAACATTAACTTTAAATATAATTATAAAATATACAAATTATAAAAATTACAATCAATTGCACGGATCAATGTTATAATAGCGTTCACAAAAATATTAAAATTAGGAAAAAAATTAAATAAAAATTGTTTAAAGTTTTTTGCATTGCTGTTTAGTTGTTGGTTTTGTGGGAGAGTATTCCAAAGAAGCGTAACATTTAGATAGAACTGCCATTCAGACACAAGATTTCGATGGCTTGGGAGTATAAGTTTTCTACCCCTGGGTGATCTGGCAAAGCGTAAGTTGGCATATAGATATTGAGGATTTTTAGTACAAATAATTTTAAGTAAGAATATAAGCACCCGAATTTTTAAAAGATCATCAAAAGATACTCCATAGATAAATAATGAAATATGGTCAAACCTTTTTAAACCGTAAACATATCTTACTATGTTATTATAAAAGACATTTAACTTGCGTTTGCTTGCAGAATCACAATTTGCAAAAAGCTCACACCCATAAATCAATCCAGGAATCAGATAGGATTTAACGAGAAGTATTCTTATTCTTAGGGGAGTAAAAAATTGAGTTGACCATAGTGATCTTAACTTAATGTAAGTTTGACCAACTAGTGTGTTCACGTGGTTTGTCCAAGTTAAATATTTGTTGAACGTTATTCCCAGATTTTTTGCAGTCTGAACCGGTACTATTTTTTTACCATTTATTAAAAATTCATCTTCAATAACTGGATTAGCAGTTTTTTTATGAATCACCAAATACTTTGACTTTTTTGGATTTAAACAAAGCCCATTTGCTGTTGCCCACACATATATCACTGTGTGTAATTTTTTAAGTCATGGCAAAATAACCATATACGGACACCACTACGTGATAAAAGACTAAAAAAAAAAGACCCGTGTCTCCCAATTTTTCCCAAAGTCATATCCTCTTTTGTTTATGGGCCGCCAAAGATTTGGGGCCTCGGTATCATTTTCGCAAAAAAGTGATCATTTTCTCAGGCTCATATCTTACAAACCGTTCAGAATTCCGATTTACTCTCTATGGCAAAGTTGTAGCTCTTGTCATAAAGAACAAAAATTGCGAACATATAAAATCAAAAAAACTTCACCTTCCAGATCAAAATCGCAAAAAACTTAAAAAAATTCGATTTTTTTTAACCTTTTTTCCCGTGTTCAGGTCCATAGGTAGCAAACCGTTCAAAATTCAAGGAAACAATCAACTACAAAAATTTACCTAAGATCTCAATAAACAAATTTCTAGAACATATAAACTTCCTAGAGATGATTCTTAACACTGTTTAGGTAGCGCGCAAAAGTGAAAAATTTTTTAATTTCATTTTTTTCATTTTTTCTCCTGTTCAGGTGCAAAGGTAGCAAACCCAATTCCCAGGAAGTTTATATGTTCTAGAAATTTGTTTATTGAGATCTTAGGTAAATTTTTGTAGTTGATTGTTTCCTTGAATTTTGAACGGTTTGCTACCTATGGACCTGAACACGGGAAAAAAGGTAAAAAAAAATCGAATTTTTTAAGTTTTTTGCGATTTTGATCTGGAAGGTGAAGTTTTTTTGATTTTATATGTTCGCAATTTTTGTTCTTTATGACAAGAGCTACAAATTTGCCATAGAGAGTAAATCGAAATTCTGAACGGTTTGCAAGATATGAGCCTGAGAAAATTATCACTTTTTTGCGAAAATGATACCGAGGCCCCAAATCTTTTTCGGCCCATAAACAAAAGAGGATATGACTTTGGGAAAAATTGGGAGACACGGGTCTTTTTTTAGTCTTTTATCACGTAGTGGTGTCCGTATATGGTTATTTTTTTTCGTGTTGCACTGTGTATTCTATTGAGATCATCATTCATTTTTATCAACATTTTCTCTAATCGATCTAACTGGACTACTCAAAAACAATTGCACGTCATCTGCATACATATGTATTTGACAATGAGAAAGTTGATTCGGCAAATCATTCGCATATATTGAAAAAAGAAGTGGTCCTAGAATCGACCCTTGTGGTACTCCTCTAGTAAGGGGTAACGGGTTAGACCAAGCATTGTTAACAAAAACAGATTGTGTACGTTCTGTTAAGTAGGAAAACAACAACTGAGTTGACGTTTCAGAAAAATTAAAAAAAATTTTAAGTTTCATGCATAAAGTTAAGTGATCTACCGTGTCAAATGCCTTAGAATGGTCAAGAACCAAGAAATTAATCATACCGTCATCTAGCTTGCGTCGTATATTTTCCGAAACATCAATCAAAGCTGTAATACAGCTGTGATTAGATCTAAACCCTGATTGCTTATCAGACAACAAACATTTGTCCTTTATATATTTACTCATTTGCGAGTGTAAAAGCGTTTCTAGTACCTTTGAAAGGAAGCATAAAATGGCAACAGGCCGAAACTCCGAAGCTGATTTAGGAAGTGGTATTACTTTAGCATGCTTCCACTTCACCGGAAACGAGCTTGACATGATAATAGTGTTAAACAAATGAGTTACATAGGGAAGAAGCAAAGGCAAAAGTATATTTATAAATTTTGGGTGCATATTATCATAGCCTACTGCGTTAGACTTAATTGAAGAAAACGTTGAAAAAACATCACATTGGCTTACACCGGAAAATTCAAACCTATTTTCGTTTTCGAGAAGTGAGTGATTTGAACTGTCCGTAGCTGCAAAATTGTAAAAATTGTTGTCGATCTGAACTAACGGTATTTTCGTAAAGGAAATATTAAGTTCATTGGCATCGGCCTGGCATTTATTTGACTCATTAACTTTGCCAATTTCGATTTCGCGGATGGTTTTCCAGGTTCGTTTCGAATCAATAGCAGTACTAAAGCGGTTCGAGTAATATTCCGTTTTCGAAATTCTTATTTTATTGTTAACTTTTTTTCTAACAATACTGTATTCGATTTTCAAGTCTGTTGTCCTAAATCGTTTCCACCTTGAATATGCAACATCCCTCTTCTCGATTAATTGTTTAATAGCTCTTGAAAACCAGTGTTTTGATCTTCCTGATACGTTTTTAGATTTCAAAGAAACAGAATTATCATACAGGCGCTGCACATTATTTTCGAGAAACATAAGTTGTTCATCAACAGAAGTCATACAATACATATTACTCCATTCAATTTCGAGAAAGTTCGTACGTAACATAGTTAAATTTAAATTTTTGAAATCGCGATAGCAATGGACATAATCTTCTTGTTGAATTCGGAAATTATATGTAAGAAAAATTAAATCATGTTTCAAAAAACACGATGCCGAAACCTGATCATAAAACATCACGTTTAATTTATTTGCCACAAAGAAAATATCTAGTAATGTACTATTAGTATTTGTAAAATGTGTTGGATTAAGAATATTAACCGAAGTGAGTCCAAGCGATAACATATCGTCGGTGAGAGTTGATTCAGTTAAAATATTAGAATTGAAATCACCGGATATCACAATATCATCATATAAAACCGATATAGTCTCCAAGGTTGACACAAAATCATTAAACAGTACCCTTTTATTAGGCCTGTACACACAGCCCACCAGCATTTTCTTCCCACGAGATGAAATTTCAATAAAATTAAACTCAACTTTATCCTCCTTGAGACAAAGTTTACAAGAAATGTTATTTTTGACGAAAATGGCAACACCACCAGCTTTACCATCTCTGTCGGTTCTAAATATTTGGTAGCCATTAAGGCATACAAGACTATCGGGCGTTCCTTCTGACAATCAGGTCTCAGAGACGCAGACGATATATAACATTTGAGTTTTCAAAAACTAGCCTAAATTCATCGATTTTATTGTTTGAACTTTGTGCATTTATGTGCGATATGGTGAGACCTTTTGTATGTTTACCGAAGATTTTTACCATATTCATTGTTATATCTTTGGAGACTCTGCTCAAACTATTATCAGAATACATCAAAATAATTTAATAAAAAACAAACATCCCTAACAGCAATGCAAATTTTTGTTATTAAATATATGTGAAATAAGAATCGTTTTAAAAAAGATAAAATATAGATGAATTTTTCGAAAAAAGTTTGACACAGCAAAACGTTACGTAAACAAAAAACATTAAAAAAATCATAGATAAATTTGCAATAAACAAAATAAAAAATTAAAATGCATAAAATGTTAAACAAAGAATGAAACTTTGGTTTGATTTTAAAATAAAATAGAACAATAAATAGAAAGGAAAAATTTAAAAACCGGTAATAAAAATTCGAAAATTTATAAAAAAAAGTTTAAAAAAGTAAAAAAATATTTAAATTTAATAAAAACAAAAGTAATTTTAGGCAATATCGTAACTCGGATCTGACAACTTATCAACGTTACTTTGAAAAGGAAATAACTCTTTAAGTATTTCCATTGAAGTTATTCGTAATTGATCATCCCCTTCCAGCCTACGAACAAATACTAGACCTCGATTTGTATAAGCAGCCGATATCTTGTTTTCCATTTTCAGTTTACGAGCAGCAAGAAAAATATGATGGTTCTCGGGAGTAAGGTTTTCGTTGACAAAGAATTGCTTAGTACTGCCCATTCCAAGTTGATTTAAGTTCAACAGAGCCTTATTTGTTTTAATGTAGGAGTTTATCATTTTTAACATGTAATTTCGGTCATATGGGCTTTTAAATTTGATTATAATTAGGGCATCATTAATATTTTTTCTATCTCTTGTAGTTTTAACACGGTAAATTGCTTTAACCGATATAGGTGCGATATTCACCGCTGCACACAATTGTTCATAGATAACAAATAAATTGTCATTGTATATATTTACACTAGGAATACCACTAATTCTAATGTCGTTAGCAACTATCGAATTTTCTTGTTTTTGAATGAATACTTTTAAGTTACTGATTTCATTTTTCAGTTTTTCTGTTTCATTATTTTGTACTTTATTTTCATTCACCACCGTCTCTAGTTTTGTAACTCTCTCTTTAACATTCTGTCCACATTTGCTTTCATTACATTAAATCTTTTGTCAAATTCACTTAAGAGATCTTCTTTGCACTCATTGAATTTTTCTATTAACATTGTTTCTAATGTAGTGTACTCCTTAAGCGTACACTGCATACCAACCACTAATATTGATTTCCCAACATACCGTCTCAAATACTGTAGAGTGAATACCATACAAGTGGCATCAAGTAACAGTCTAGCGACACCTATGACCGCATTCTTTTACTTGCACTCAAATATCTGATGACCGTATGTTGACGATAAGAAAACAATGAATAAAAGTAATTAAGAATAAAAATAAATTGAGTGATTCCTAAAATCACTCAATACTAGACAATAAGTTAGATTGTAAGAATAGTATATAAGACATGTAAATTTGTAAATAAAATAGACTTCAATTTTAGAGTTCCAAAACTACACAAGTCACTGTGTTTTTACTTTTTTGAAGACTCAAATATTTTGGCAGTTCTTTTGAACGCCTATTTATAAGCTGACCCCCACACAGCTATTAAAATATAGAATTGGGCTATAGGGAACCTTAAGTCATTACATTACATGGCGATCCTGCCAAATTAACACGTTACTTTACATTACATGGCGATCCTGCCAAACCAAAACATTTGGTGAATCTCAATGAGGATGATTTAAATGCTGAATTAAAAAGTTTGATCCTTCTAATATGAATGACACAGTTGCCGCCAATGATTTGAATCTCCTTTCGGATGTTAATACTTTGGAAAATTTATCTTATTTAGATCCTCAGCCCGACTTAAATACTCCATCCTCAACCGGTTCTAGCAACAACTAAAATAATGAAGATATTTTGGCCTCTTCATTTTAATAATTAAAAACAACACCATTTGAACGCTTTAAATAGAAAACAAAATTATATATGTAAATATAAATATTTTAAAAAAAAAAATATATAAAAAAAAAAAAAATCTTTAAAAGCTAACAATTTTATAAAAGTATAAATAATATTATAAGTTTATATCTTTTCAATTAATTTCAAACTATATCTAATTTGTAAAAAAAAAATATCGTAAAAATGACTTGGTGGAAGAATATTCTACAAACTATCCCTTTAGTTTTTGCGGGATACGAAGTCGGTAAAAATGATAACAACGAAGATAACAAAGAAATCATAAGATATATAAATTCCAGTATAAAACCTAAGGATAATGAAAATCCAAATATTTTTGAAATAACTATGACCATTATGCTAATCCTAATAGTAATAGCTTATATCATAAAAGTTATATTTGCCTTATTAAAAAGAAATTAACAATTTTATAAAAATATATATTTGAAATGCTTTCAAAAAAAAAAATAATATCCTTATTACCGATTACTTTGATCTTATACCTAGTATATAAATTTTAAAAAATATATATTTAAACAAACCAAAAATTATAATAACAGAAGTATAAATGGAAGAATATCTAACAGAATTAAAAGACATACTAGCAAATTTAAAGAAAAGTCCAGGAAGGACATACTCAGAAAAAAAAAACTGTACAAGTAAAGTTAGAATCTATAGACAATATAAGAAAAGAATTTCTGACAGCTCAAAGTGAAGAAAGAGAAGAAAAAGAGATAGTAGCATTAAAGTTAGAATTTAATACAATTTATAGAAAAATCAAAGAATATTTAATACCAAATACTAAAAGTTTAGACACCAAAATGGCAGCATTTAGTTTAGAATTAACTTCTAAGGCACTCCCAATTTTTGCTGGAAATTATGAAGAACTAGAAAGTTTCCTAATAACAGCAGAACTCATCGAAAAGACTCTGACTGACGCAGCAAAACCAGATTTCTTGCAATATGTCTACCACGACAAATTGACCTCAGGTGTAAGGACAGCAATAGGTAGTTACTCAAAACCAGACAATTTCAATTCATTAAAAACACTCTTAAAACAAAGATACAAGAATACAAAAACTATCCCAGAATTACAGTCAAAGTTAAACAACATATACCAAGGCAAACAATCAGTAAGTGCATATAAGGACAGAATCATTACCATTATAGATAATCTAAATAGATTAGGAATAGAGGAATTAAACTTAGACTCAGAACCAGAGAAAAATGTTATCATTAGATTAAATGCTAAATTAGCGTTAGATTCTTTCAAAAGAGGTATCAATGACCATTTAAAAACAGCCATATTTGCAGCTCGTCCTAAGACTTTGCAAGACGCAGTAGAACTTGCGCTAGAAATAGAAAACGAACATAAGATAAACAACAATTCCGTAATGTACATTCAAACACGAAAACCTAACAGACAACATAACAATAACAGATTCAATAGCTTTAACAATAACAGATCCAATAGTTTTTCAAATAAGAATAACAGTAACTTTAACAGTGACAGATCTAATAATTTTAACAATAGAAACAACACAAATAGAAGATACATACGTACAAAAAATAATGAGGGAAACTAGGTAGGCTCGGAATATATGGATATTCCGGACAGCCAAAATTAAAAGTATATAAAGTTTGCAACAATAATACAAATTTCATAATCGCTAAATACAAAAATGAACAATTAACATTTCTTGTCGACACAGGTTCCGACATATCACTTTGTCGTATTCGAACAAACTTTGAAGATGAACCAATTAATAAAGAGAATATATGTAAATTAACAGGTATTACTACTGAAGAAATACACTCACTAGGGACAATTGGACTGGAACTTTCATTCACAGACCAAAAATGCAAACACAAATTTCATCTTGTAGATGACAACTTTCCAATAGAAACAGACGGAATAATAGGAAGGGACTTTTTAAAAAAATATCTCTGTAAGATAGACTATGAAACTTTCACAATATCATTATTCATAAACAATACTACCATAACTATTCCATTGCAAGCAAAAGCTCTTACGTCATTACAAATAAAAATACCACCAAGAACAGAAATAATACAAGCATTAAAACTAAACCTTAGCGAAGATAGCATAATTTTTAATAATGAAATTAAACCAGGAGTATTTTTAAGTAATTCAATAGCACCTAGTAACGGCATGACCCACATAAAAATTTTAAACACAACAAATAAAGAAATAAACTTAAAAGGCATTAAACTCCAAACTGACTCACTTAAAAACTATGACATATTAGGTTACAATAAAGACAATAACCCCAAACGTTTTGAACAAATACTGAATGAACTACAATTAAATAATAATGATGACTATGCAAAAACAGAGTTAATAAACATTTTTCGTAAATATCAAAATATTTTTCACCTTGAAAATGAAAAATTAACGGTAAACAATTTTTATGACCAAACAATCACTACCTTAGACAATACACCAGTGTATATAAAAAACTACAGACTACCGCACTCACATACAAACATAATAAACGAACAAGTACAGCATATGCTGGATGACGACATAATAGAACCATCCGTTAGTCCATACAATGCTCCACTACTTTTAGTACCAAAGAAAAATGTGGAAGATAAAAAGAAATGGAGACTTGTAGTAGACTTTAGAAAACTTAACAATAAAATTGTCAATGACAAATTTCCCCTAACTAGATTAGAGGATATTCTAGACAAACTTGGCAGAGCCAAATGGTTTTCTACACTTGACATGACTAGCTCATTCCATCAAATCGAGCTTAACAAAAACTCTAGACCGCTTACAGCCTTTTCGACCTCACAAGGTCATTACCAATTCAAAAGACTCCCTTTCGGACTAAAAATTTCTTCAAACAGCTTTCAAAGAATGCTAACAATAGCACTCTCAGGACTAGAATCAGAAGCATTTCTTTATGTAGACGACATAATTGTTTATGGATGTAGTTTAAATCACCACAACGAAAATTTAATAAAGGTATTAGACAGACTACAAAAATATAATTTAAAACTTAATCCAAAGAAATGTTGTTTTCTAAGACCAGAAGTAGTTTACTTAGGACACTTGATTACAAAAGATGGTGTAAAAACAGACCCATCTAAATATGAAATAATAAAAAATTATCCAATACCAACTAACGCTGACGAAGTAAGACGATTCGTTGCATTCTGCAACTATTACAGAAAATTTATACCCAATTTTGCAGATATAGCCAAAGACCTAAATACATTACTAAAGAAATCAACAAAATTCATATGGACTGAACAATGCCAACACGCTTTTGAAGAGCTAAAAAACAAGTTAATGAATCCTCCAATTTTACAATACCCTGATTTTGAAAAACCATTCATTTTAACAACTGACGCTTCAAACTTCGCGTTAGGCGCTGTATTATCACAAGGTGATATAGGTCAAGATTTACCTATTTCATACGCAAGTAAATCTTTACAAAAACATGACATAAATAAACCAATAATCGAAAAAGAACTTTTAGCAATCCATTGGAGTATTAATTTTTTTAGACCATACTTGTACGGACGTAAATTCATAATAGTAACAGACCACAGACCATTAATCTCTCTGTTCTCACACAAAAATCCATCATCAAAAATGACAAGAATCAGACTAGATTTAAGCGACTACGATTTTACAATAATATATAAAAAAGGGAAAATAAATACCAACGCGGACGCATTGTCCAGAATTAAAATAAACTCAGACATACTAAAACAGATGATACCGGTAGAAAACGTCGACAAAGAAAAAAGAACATTAGTTATAACAAGGGCAATGAACAATAAAAAGCGCAATGAGGAAAACATAATAAAAAATAAAGAAAATGAGGAAAACAAGAATAAAAGACATATAGGAAAGAACGACATGGAAAAATGTGATTCTCAGAAGTCTGATCAACTTCAAATATGGGAATGCATATCCGTTAATGATATAAAAAATATGAAGAAACTGCAATTTAATACAATTGAAGAAATAAATGAAAAAGATATATCTATTGAGAATAATATTGTGCACATAGGTCGTAACGATAATTCATCAAAACCAGTTTTGACTAAGAAGAAATTACGTACCCAAATTATAAATAATACAAAGCTAGCAAGATACGGTGAAAATTCAGCGAAACTAGATTCGATACTGAAGAAACTGATATCAAAAATGAATAAAGAGAATATAAAAGAATTAGCACTTGCAAGTGAAGATAAAATATTTGAAAATTACAGTAAAAAGGAATTGATAGAAGCATATGCAAAGATAAAAATAAATAACAACGATCCTCAACTAAAAATATTAATATATAATAAGCCCAAAAGAATCACAGAAGAAATTCTAAAATACAAACTAATCGACGAATTCCACAATGCCACACATGCAGGGCACTTAGGAATAAGAAAGACAATTATAAAACTAAAACAACGCTACATCTGGAAAAACATGAATAAGATGGTAAAGCAATTTGTAAAATATTGTGACAAATGCAACAAGAACAAGCAAACTAAACACATTAAGGAACCACTTACATTGACAAACACTCCAAGTAACAGTTTTGAAATAGTATCAATTGACACAGTAGGACCTCTTCGAATTTCGAATGAATACAGATATATTTTGACCATACAATGCGAACTAACAAAATTCGTTATTGCACACCCCATGGCAACGAAAGATGCACTGACAACCGCAAAAACAATAGTTGAACACCTAATTCTAAAATTTGGTAAATGCAAAGTACTGAAATCAGACAACGGTACAGAATTTGCAAACGAACTTTTGCGTAATATATGTTCACTACTTGATATTAAACAGACCTTTTCGACACCTTACCACCATGAGACAATTGGGTCATTAGAAAGAAATCATAGAGTCTTAAATGAATTCTTGCTAACATCAGCAACTGATTATGAATGGGATAAATGGATTCCATATTTTACTTTTGCCTACAACACGGCACCCCATATAGACACTGGCTACACGCCATTTGAACTTGTATATGGAAGACTACCATGTTTGCCATCTGAAATATATGACACAAAAGAAACTAAAATATATAATTACGATGATTATGCCATAGAGCTAAAACGTAAATTACAATATTCTTTAAACAGAGCTAAAGAATTAACAATTAGAACAAAAGAGAAAAGAATATTAGAAAATAGATACAACAATAAATTAAACTTAAAGATAGGAGACTTAGTTTTAGTCAAAGTAGGAAATAGGAAAAAGAACCAAAGTCCATATAAAGGACCTTACAAAATAATTAGGAATAATGGTGTAAATACAATCATAGATTACAATGGAAAAGAAAAAGAAATACATAATAATCAATTAAAACCCTATATAGCATTAAAAACTAATGAATAATAAAAACTTATCATTAATAAAAACAAAGTTATATAAGAACTAATATTAAAAACAAATATATATATATAATACATTAATATACATTATAAAATTATTCATAAGTTAACCAAAAATATAGAAAAATTAAAAAATTAAATACTTTTATAATTTTTCTCTTAAGGGTAAGGGTGTAGTGTACTCCTTAAGCGTACACTGCATACCAACCACTAATATTGATTTCCCAACATACCGTCTCAAATACTGTAGAGTGAATACCATACAAGTGGCATCAAGTAACAGTCTAGCGACACCTATGACCGCATTCTTTTACTTGCACTCAAATATCTGATGACCGTATGTTGACGATAAGAAAACAATGAATAAAAGTAATTAAGAATAAAAATAAATTGAGTGATTCCTAAAATCACTCAATACTAGACAATAAGTTAGATTGTAAGAATAGTATATAAGACATGTAAATTTGTAAATAAAATAGACTTCAATTTTAGAGTTCCAAAACTACACAAGTCACTGTGTTTTTACTTTTTTGAAGACTCAAATATTTTGGCAGTTCTTTTGAACGCCTATTTATAAGCTGACCCCCACACAGCTATTAAAATATAGAATTGGGCTATAGGGAACCTTAAGTCATTACATTACATGGCGATCCTGCCAAATTAACACGTTACTTTACATTACACTAAATTGCTTGTAAGCTTTTCAAAACGTTTATCCATTATATTTATAAATTTAAGAGGCGATTCTGTATTAGTTAAACGTAGAGTTTTACAAACATTACCAAGTAAAGAGTTTTGTAGTACATCTCTTAGACGTTTTTGCGCGGGAGTATTATTAGTTTCTTGTATATCAATATTTTTTGTTATTGTTTCTGTTGTTGCATTAACAATTTCTATTTCTTGCGTTGTTTCAAATTCTTCAGTAGAGTTTAAATGAT
This sequence comes from Delia radicum, assembly GCA_021234595.1. Classification (NCBI taxonomy): domain Eukaryota; kingdom Metazoa; phylum Arthropoda; class Insecta; order Diptera; family Anthomyiidae; genus Delia; species Delia radicum. The sequence goes on from CM037853.1 coordinate 188,302,754, forward strand.
TTGTATTATATTTACTTTTACTAGCTGACCAGGCAAACGTTGTTTTGCCTTCAAATTTTAATTGTAATTAATTCTTTAAATCAAGAAATTTCTTTTACGCAAATAAATAATTAAAAAAATAAATTCACATTAGTAAATCATTTTAAAATTTGTAATTTCATGGAAAGGCCAACGCCTCTTTGTCTTATTTGCTGAAGTATATAAAATAAATAGCTGAAAACAACTACCATAACAACTGCGACGTCACCACGCTCATTTATCCCATTCCGCCCATTTTCAGTTCGATTACTAATATTTGTAATTGATGGACTCGTACAAAATTTTAAGGCTATATAGCTAATATAGAACCCTAGATATTTAATATTAATATTAATTTTGTATATGATTATTCAAATCAGTAACATATGGGATACTACAATGTTTCAAAACTCTTGCTATCACAATAGTCAAGATATATGATGTTATTCAATTTATGTGGGAGGGGCCACGCCCACTTGAAATATATATAGCCGAAAACCTAATTTGGACTATAACCTTTCAAATGAAACCGGTTTGGGCCAAATCGGTTGGATAGTTTTAGAGTCTATAGAGGACAAACATACAAACATTGTATTTTATATACAATTTATGTGGGAGGGGCCACGCCCACTTGAAATATATATAGCCGAAACCCTAATTTGGACTATAACCTTTCAAATGAAACCGGTTTGGGCCAAATCGGTTGGATAGTTTTAGAGTCTATAGAGGACAAACATACAAACATAGTATTTTATATATATATATAGATTATTTTTATTTTGATATTTTCTTTGTCTAACCATTGTTTTTTTTATAGTTTTACTTTTACAAGTTATTTTGATTTTTATTGAGTTTGATTGTTTTGGTTTGTTGGTTCAAAAAATAATAGTTTAATTGTCCTTTTTCGATAAGGTTTATTTCCACATGTGCACTTTTATTACCACAGATAAAACACGAAATAAATAATAAATAAAATACGATACCATTTTTTTCACAAAAATATTATATTTAAATTTCAATATTTCAAGTAGTTCCAAAATAATAGTCTTTTGAACTCAAAAACTTCATTCACATTGTATGTATTTTTTAATTTTCATTAGCATTGTTCTCAAACCTTATTTTTCGTAAAGCAATTTTAATCTAAATTAAAAAAAAAAAAAAAATTATACTTTTCGAAAAACAGGTTAAGGAAAATGTTATTCAGATTTAAAACCACATACAACTTCACTGACGTTTTGAAGTTCAAAAACCTATGCTCAATCTCAATATATCTGTTCGCTCAACAGACAAATTTATTACATTTAACAAAATGTATTCCTGTTTTTTTGGCTCAGAAAAAGTATTTTTTGTTAATTTTTACAATTCTTAATAAAAGTACAAAATAAGTACATCTACAGTCTTATTTCTACTTCTAATTTACACACAATTTTTATTCAAGTTAAAAACAATGCTACATTGATGTAAAATATAATAATAAAATTTGGTCTTTCATTTGCGTCATTACATTTTAGTTTTGGGCTCTTTGTAGGAGGTTAAGTGTCGCGGAAGCTTTCCCAGACCTGGTTCATATTTATTTAGAACATTTGTGGATACTCCGAAGAAACGAAAATGTTGTCCGTTTTATAAAATAGAATATTTTTGTAAAAAATTACGAGGTAGTGGTCCCCACCAAGGCCCAATTTCGGATAGGGATGTCATTAGCACTGGCGTATTGTGAAGCTAAGAGTAATACAAATGTTCGTCCATTTTGCTTTAACTTTTTGTTAAATAAATTTGTTTGCAATCTTTATTGGAATTTAAGAATAATTATCATTTTAATTTGTTTCAGGTAAAAATAATTTTGCAATTCAAAATTTAATTATCGAAATAACAAACTATGTTTGCCAAATTTTGCATAACTTGGTTATAAAACATTTTGCATTTAATTTTTTTAATTAATTTGCTTAATTTTGATTGCAAATATTGAATTTAATAATTACAACTTTATTTTTTTTTGCAAAGGAAAAAATTGCCATGTGCTGTGCGGAATATAATAAATATTGTTACAAAAATAAAAATAACAAACAAAAAAATTGCCACAACATTGGTGGGTTTCGAAAATAGGTCTGTAAAGTTGCAAAATGTTTGTACCCAACAGCTCTACCAATTGAGATACGGAAGCATTCAAAAGTTCTGTTTAAATTAAAATTCAAAAACAAAGTGTTTGTAGAACAATAAGACCTTTAGAAAACTTGATTTTTTTATACAGTGATTCTCAGATCTCTGAAAATATTGTTATAGTTGACAAGTTTACTAGAACAACCCCATTATTGTTAGATTTTTTCAATGTAAAAATCTAACTTAAGTTCAAACATTTCTTCCGTATTTGTTATTCAATGTTGTGAGTTACTAAATTCTATAAAATCTGCATTAGTTTTCCAAAGTTTATTTCTCAAACAACTTATTTTTTAGGTAATTTCAAGAGAATTTTATGAATAAAATAAAATTTCCATATATAAAGAAATTTGCTACAAATTATAAAGTCGTAAACTTTTTGCAAGTGACTAAGATCTGAAAGGATTAATAACGTTGAAGCGAAACTCGTATTTGACGGTAATTATTTCTGCAAATATTTCAATGAAATTTTACATTGAAAACCCGGATAAAACTATAGCCCATTTCTCGGATAAAACTGTATATAAAGCATCATATTAATTTTTTTTATCGGATAGAAAAATATGAAAATATCACTATGTCTTCTATACAAGTTTGATATAATTTTTATTAAAAATAAAAATTATGTTTTTTTCGACCTTTGTGTAATGATAAATTTGAAAACAAAAAACTCTATAGATTATTTGTTAGGACAATATCCTAATAAAGAAATATAGAGTATGGCCTCGAACTTGAATAATTTTCATTTTCAACGTTTTTAAAGTTTAGAAAATATTTTAATTTTCTACTAAAAAATTTAAATAAAAATTAATTATAATTTTTAGGCTTTATTTTAATATGTGGACAATAACCCTCTATGAACTTTTTTTTTGTTTTTTTTTTATTTATTTTTTATTTAGATAAAATTTAAGGATAATGGGTCAAATTACGTTGAGATTAGCTCATTAATATGCTCGAACTGAGATTGTGGACATCTGTTAACAAAATTAGAAGTCAGTCTCGGTGTACGACTGTTGACAGTTTCGACGTTTGCTAGGGTACGTAGCCGTTGAGTGTAAAAATACCATGGTAGAATTTATATCATCTTTAATAGTTTGTTTTGGGCAATTTGTAGTTCAATCAAATGACATTGAGCTGATGTGGACCAAAGGGGAGCGGTATAGTACATAATAGCCTGAAAAAGTTTAAGAATTTCTGTTGATTAACGGATACAGCAGTCTTATTGTTTTGTTAATTTCATCAATAACATAGGGTACATGACCCTTAAATTTAAATTTTGGATCTAACATCACACCCAAGTACTTTACTTTACATGTCCAAGGGATCGAATTGTTATTAAATAAGACTTTTTGTTGGGGCAGAAAACAAGGTTTTCGTTTTCTGGAAAAGTAGATTGCCTGTGTTGTGTTTGAATTTACCATTATTCTCCACTTATTGAAGTATGATAATACATTTATTAAGCCATGTTGAAGGATGTGAATGCCTGAAGTGAGGATTGCCGTGTCATCAGCAAAAATTGAAGTGGTACAGTTATGAAGAGTTGGTGATAAGCAGGAACCTTGAGGACAGCCAGCTGATATTCCTGGTTTTGCGGAGTGTTCATTACCTATATGAACTTCAAAATAGCGATAGTTAAGGAAACTTTGTATGAGTTTTATTAGATGCGTTGGAAAATTGCAATTTATCATCTTACATACGAATCCGTTGTGCCAAACCGAATCAAAAACAGCTTTATTATCCAACAACACCATGCCTGTCCAACTTTGAAATTTGCAGTCACGATGTTTCGAATACGTATGAGCGGTTGAAGTGTATTATGTTGTTTGCGAAACCCGAATTGTTGTGGTGGTAGAATATTTTGAGCATCCATAAAATTAGTAATAGCTTCTTTAGTTAATTTCTCAAATATTTAATTAACGAGGACAGGAGGCTAATAGGCCTATAAGAACGTGGACTATCTGCGGGTTTACTTGGCTTTTGTTATTAGAATAACCTTAGATAGTTTCCAATTTTTGGGGAAATAGCCAATTTTGAAGCATGCATTAAAAATGTTAGTAAAATATTGCAGACCTTTTTTAGTAAGACCTTTAGGCATATATTATTTAAATCATCCAACCCTGGAGATTTTTTAGCCTTTAGGTGTTTGATTATATCTTTAAATCTGTCCACAGAGACTGAAATGTTACATGCAGAGTTAATCCAAGTTTTGTTTTTCCATGCTATTATTTCGTTTTTTATGCGAAGGTTAAATTGCTTAGTTGCAGAATGATCAAATGTGTCTCGAAATCTTTTCTAAATCCTTCTACAAACGTTTCTGATTTGAATTAAGTGCTTTATGTGTTCTGGGAGCGCTGTATTGCTTGGTTTAATTTCTTTAAATGGAATGCTATGTGTTATTGCAGCCTTTAAAGGATTCAATTTTATTAAAGGATTCAATTTTAGAGTCGATTTGTTTGTTTGAAGATGTTAAGTTTCTTTTAATGTATGACGAAAATCGTGACCAGTTTGCTTTATTGTAGTTATAATGGTACCTTCGGATAGTTTGAAAGTTTTAGTTTAACGATATTTTTTCGGCAGATGATCTGAACATAGATCATTAATTACTCTAACTGCAGAAATATTATTGGTAATGCTTGCGATGAAAAGGTCTAGTGTAAAAGGTTGTCTTCGAGGGTCCGAAGGGATATATGTAGGGTAGTTTGGATATAGCACTTGTAGGTTTTCTGTATTTATTTTATCAAATAAGATATTACAACAACAATTCATTCTTTGGCAGCCCCATAGACTATGTCTGCAGTTAAAATCTCCGCCAATTAAAAAATTATTATTAGCTCTAGTTAGTTTGAGAATATCTGATTTAAATTTTAGTTTTTTGGTAGTATTTATACCTGCAGCGCCTCCTGGAAAATAACATGAATATTTGCTTATATAATTATTGTTTGGCGTGAGAACTTTGACTCCAATATTTTCTATAACTTCAGTTTGTAACGATGGTAATAATGAGTGTGAAATATTTGTACTTATTAATAGGGCATCTCCTCCTCCCCTATTATTTTCTCTGTCACATCTATAGCAGAAAAAGTTATTTATTTTAATAGAAATTTTATGATTTAGCCATGTTTCTGAAACCAGGCAAATATGGATATTATTTTGTACTAAGAAATTAGTCAGTTCTTCTTTCTTATTTCTAAGGCCTCTGGCGTTCCATGATACAATATTTATATTAGTATTCATTTATATAGAAATTTACAAGGAATGGAGGTAATTATTTCAAATTGACCTTAATTTGATTTACAATGTTTTAGTTTAGAGATTAAATTGTTGTTATGTTACTGATTCCATTCACGGTTAATATTATTGTTTCCTTGAATTAAATTATCTGGGAATTCTTTATTATAATTAACATTATTATTAACGAAATTTACGTTTTTGAAAATCCCATTTGACTTTTACATAATCGATCACTGAATAATGCTGTTTTAGTTCTTTGATTGTTATTGATTTCCTTTGGAAATATACTATGTAAATACACTGTTCATTATTAGTACCTGTTGATTTAGTTACAAGTTTAACTTCTGAACAAGTTAATCCCATATCATTTTGCTTATTTTTAACAATATCAGGATCGAATTTATCTAGACCGAGTAAACTTTGGTGCAGTATGTGAAATATTCAAATCTGTTTTCTAGTTTTTTACAGATCAGATTGAAATCCTCCCTAGTATTACAAAACAATTTAAGTCCACTCGAGATTTTACGAATATAAGAATTTGTTATGAGTAATTGGTCGCTCATTTCCTTTATCTGCACAATTTTGCATTTATTGGGACAATATGAACTTTAATCCACATCACCTATTGTTTGAAGAGGTTTATAATAGTTGGTGTTATTAACCATGATGTTATTATTTAGTTTAAATTTTTTATGTTATGCCCTGTAGCATTAACATCATCACATATACGTTTTATGTTGTTGTTTTATTTTATATTAAGTGGGGGATTAACTAAACCTTTTGTTTTTAACAAAATGTTAATCCATTTGTTTTTAAACGACAATGTTTAATTGTTGTTTTTTATTTGTTTTTTATTTGTCGGGAGTTATTTCCAAGTCATCGGAATAAAATCCAGAATTAATACTTTCGTTGTTTCAAGCAAAAGAAAAGTCTTTTTCATCATCAAAAATTATTTGAACATTTTTTTCATGAAGTTTTTTCTCAGTTGTCTGCATTTTGTTGGTATTTCTGCCAAATGTTCTCTGGTAGTGTTTCACGTTCATTTGGAGTAAGTTTTTGCGAATTGTTTCCTTGGAAACACGAAATCTGGCCAAATTACGATTTGATGCCCCAATTTGATAAACCGACGATTTTTTTATTTAACAAGCTCAGCTGCGGTCATTTTTTTTTGACTTCCTTTCTTTTTTATCCCGGTTGATGCCACTCCATTTTCAAACAGTTTGCATATGGAATATATTGTTTCTTAAGGAAATTATGTAACATTTCGTTTTTAGGATATCAAGCATATCATAGACATTTTTTTCTTAAGCTTTCATTTTGAATTTTTTCTTTTTTGAATATTTACAATAATGCTTATAATATAATATAAGATTTTATTTTATTTTTTTGAAAATTTTATTATTTTTTCACTTCTATTAAGTACATATATCACTACTTATTTTTGGTTTTTTGTAAGCTGGAAAGTAATGACTTTTTGTACATGCACGTCATTTATGTTTTTATCAATCAAGTATAAGATGTCGAGATATCTCAGATGGTAATGCTGTTGACTGACAACCTGAATATACCGGAATACCGTGTGAGCACTAAGTTTCTCAATAAAAAATTTTTTTTTTATAAAATTTAGTTTTTTTTTTTAATTTATTTTTAGACTTATTGTTTTTCAGAATTTTGTATATATTGTTGATCTTTTAAAATTGCAATTCATTTTTAATTCTCAGGTTTGAGATCATAATTAAAATGTTACTATTACAAACAGAAAACACTAATTGTTAATAAATGTGAGAAGATAAAAAAAAAAATCTTGTGGGGATCAGCGCTAGAGGGAGTACCGCACTTTCGACCTAAGCGACTATGTCATCTTCAGCCTTATTCACCATTCCACCACAAACAAGAAACTCAAGGTTTGATCAGGTATATATATCAACCAACCACAGAAAATCGGTGATGTTAATTTTGATTACCCAAACAACATGAGTTAATTTCGTCTTTTCTTACAAGTTTAGCCAAAAAGCTTTAAATCTTAAAGCTTTTTATTTGGCAGGGTTGCCAGTTCAACTGCTAATGTTACCATTACTGGGAAGTTTTATCAAAAGTCGATTTAATGCATTTTCCGAAAGTGGAAAATTTTGCGTAATATGTAGTGCTTAAAGGATGCGTATTATCCAGTTGGTTATGGGAAAAATACCAACAAAATTTTTGCAAATACCGATAGATTGCTACCCAAAATATTATGAATTTTTGTACAATATTGGGTTCAAAAGTTTAATAATGCTGAGCTTATTTTTGGAATTTCCAGAGTAATTTTAGTTGACCACATTATTTAATTTAAAACAAGTAACAAACTAATTTCTTGATTTAACTTAAAGGTCGCTGTGAATGTCCCAAATTACTCTGTGGAAATTCTATAAATATTGTTCCATGCATTTTTGTCAAAATATGCAAAAACATTGAATTTTTGTTAAAATATGCAACTACAAATCGATGCCATTTTGTTCAACACACAGAAAAAAACTGGGGGATTTTTATCGAAGTGCTATGTAATTATTAGTGTTTCCAACCGGTTAACTGGTTATTCAGGTCGGTTAATCAGAATAAATGTATTTCTTTGGTACTTTATCAATAATAACTCTAAAAGGTGTTTTTTTAAGTAAAGTTGACTGCATTGGTATATAAATGGTTTGTTTGTTATTATTAAAAGCGTTCAGCAAAACTTAGATTTATTTAGGAGAAATTTAAGGCACTAAATCCTTAAGAGTTACAGAGTTTTTCGATTAAAAGGCCTTAAGAGTCTACCAGTGTTGCCAATTTTAAAATATGAGTTTTAAAGAACGGCTTGAAGAAGAACTTATTTTCTAGTTCTAATGTCGGCTTTTACACCGATGATTTTTGTTTTAATTTTTACACCGATGTTTGTTCTCCAAAGTAGAACATGTGCTATTTAAACTATTCTCAGTGAAACGGCTTCGTGTTTTAGATATGACGTAGTTTTTAAAAAAAATTTACAAAATTTTCTTTTTAGAAGAAGTAGATTTCCTACAGTTTCAACATATAAATTGAGAGACTTGATGTAAAACAAATGCAACTTTCAAGCTGCTTTCAAGTAGAATAAAAGAAAATAGGGGACAAAATAATTTCTTCTTCTAAACTAAAACAATAGTAAACTTTAAGTCAAAAAATAATTTGGGAGACTAACTTATTAAAGCGTGTATGACACATGATTTTTTGCAGCAACTTTACTAATGCATTAAATTTGTACTATTATGCCATGATGTAAACACACTGGCTTCAAATTTACATAAATTTTAATTTTTAAAAGAATTATACCAAAATTAAAAATTTGTCTACCTTATATTCTTAAACCGATATAACTTTTGCTTTGAGTTGTTAAAAAAAGTTCTCTAAAGGCTTAACACTGCAGTACTATCGTCTATTCAACTTACGTCATTACTATCGTTGGGTGTAATCCACCCCTACTTATTAGTATGTTCCATTCATATCAGGTAAATTCAATTAAGCAAATATTTTTTTTTTTTCAATAATGATCACCAAAATACAGAAAAAAAATAGTTTTATAAGTTTGGCAATTCATTTATTTTAAATAATATTTTGTTAATGTACATCTCTCTTAAAAAAAAACAAAAATTCCGCCTTATGGGTGGATTCCACCCAGACGATAGTACTGCAGGGTTAAGTAAGAATCGCTTTCCCTCAAGTTTAATATTTAAAAATATTTTACAAGTGTTTCTTTTTTCTAAGCTTTTTTGGCAAAGAATAAAATAAAAAATCTATATATAGTTTAACCGGGTATTCTGGTCGAATATTTATTTGAATTTTAAATTGTTTCGACATTAACCGAAATAGAGGCAATTAATAGAGGAATCGGTTAATCGATTAACCGAATTGGAAACACTAGTTGGAAATTTTGAAAATTTTGAAGTTTTAGAATTAAAGACACTAGAATTGCAAGATATACTTTCTTCTCTTGCTAAAAATACGACTAGACTTATTTCTAAAGTTTTTTTTATTTTTTGTTAATATTCTTCGAGTTATGATGGTTACGCTTTTTTTCTGGAACAAAAGGAAGTAACAAAATTGAACATGAGAAATTGGATGTAGATCAAAATTGGGATTTTTTATTGGGATGTTGGTATTTTTCCAAATAAAAATTTACAAAAAAAAAATCAAAGCCAACTTAGTTGTTCAAAACAAAGAGTTACTTTTTTTCATACAAGTGTGTTGTTAAGCCTTTTTGTTTTTGAAAGGCCTTTTGAATTTCGTTCATAAAATCGTTGTTGGCATATAATATGTAGAGAAATGTAATGTAATAATCAATCAAAAACTTGATTTTAAATTTTGTTGCAGTTACGCTCTTTTGCATTTTAGGTGACGATATGCAGATGTATAATTACATAGCACTTCGATAATATTCCTAGTTTTTTTTTATTTTTATTTATTTATTTAAGTCTATGGAGATAATCCGTGCAGACTATGAACAATTAGTAAATATTAAAATATTTGTATTAAAATATTTTACAATTCATCAAACTTACTTCTGCCTGTAAGTTTGATGATTTGAAATTAGAGCATATCAGTTGTAGCGACGGTTATATTTTAACCAAAATTATTAGCTCATGAGATAGATATGACCACGGTTTTGAATTTAAGTGTCATGATATAAATTTTATTTAATGATATTTATTTTACTTCAGTTTAATAAAAATTATTATATTTGAAACACCCTGCGTGTAAGGTTACAGTCCTGACTATTAATATAAAAGCTAGATCATAGAGTAATGGAAGCACCTTGAGTAACGACGTAATTAAAGCTTCACTCAACACTTTATACAATTTTAATTGAGTGTTAGTGAGATTATTTTTTTTGTCTATCGATTTACCACGGATTAACTCTTCGGAATTTTTTTTTGTTCTTATGTATTTTTTTTTATTGTACATACAGTTTTAAACCACTTGTTGGTTTCTTTCAATATTAAATAATATTCAATTACTTGTGACATTTAAAACCGATAAGGTCAAAATTATTTAACTGTTGAAAATTTTCCATCTAATTTTAAAAGTACAGTCGGTCATATTAATAAATTAAAACGTGGTCCGATATAATTATATATAAATTGAATAACGTCTGAAGCAACGCTCTGAATGGAAATAAAGGTAATTTGTGCCTGCCTTCATATTTTACAATTTAAGAACATAAAATAATTGGCAAATTTTGATTTTAGAAACCAATTTACGAAATTTGATAATTAACCACATTTTGTGGTCTGACGTGGTTTTAGTGGCCGACACAAGTTTATCCGGTTGGGACACATTGACGTCGTGCCTTACGACATATCTGGAATTTTCTGTATAATATTGGTTGACACTCTGGTTCTGGGAAGTCATATTAAATTCTTCCCTTATATAATACTCCAGCTAAACGTGATATTGATTTGGCCTTATACGCATAATTCAGCCGTATTGAAAATATTTATTGATAGTGACAACTTGGCCCAAATTGTTCGCCGTATATAAGGGAAATATCCCCAAACCTAGTGGTCAACTAATTTGATGCCCAGGGCACCCCTGGAACAACTGTATAAGGAAACCGATGTTGAAATGATCCAACTACGTCGTATACCATAATATAATTTTTTTGAAGATAAGAAGAGAAGAACAAGTAATCATAGGCCCAAGTGTTTCAAAACTTAATATAATATTTTATTTAAACCGATTTGACTTAAAAAGGTAAAGCAAATCTAGCGGAGTCATAAGAACAACAACCCATTTTGGTGGTTATAACTCATCATCCAGATACTGGCCAGCTGAAGGATGGAATACATGTGAGTAAGTAAAAGTAAATTTTTTTTTATAAATATAATCAAAATTATATAGATTTACCTTACTTTTGAAAAGTCTTAATTTTATACGGTCATTTAGTTTTGAAACCTCCATATACTTTGAAATACTCCCCTATCATTACTTTTTCTTAAATTAAAATTTATATTAAAATCTAAACTGAAATCATATTGATTTTATTTTGTGTCATGCGATAATTGTTTTTTTTCTAAAGTAAAGAACCCTCTTTACTTCTCGTACTTAATGTAATCTTCGTTTTAAGTTTTTTTTTTGATAATTCAATTTTTTTTGTTGCCTGTGTGTGACGTCATAACTTTAAGTTATGAATATTTTGTATGCTTTTATCGAAAGCACTAACTTTAATATTCTAATAAAGTAATTTTTGTTTTTGTAATATGAGTAACTAAAGTCTTTCTTTGACCTAAGCCGTCGATCGTTTTTTTTATATATGGGGGTTTTCTATGATAATTATTAGGCATGAGGAAACCTATGGTAGGGTGGGCGATACTTAACAGGGTGCCCAACATCTGGCCCCTATACCATTAGTTTATTTGCGTTATAGTTTCTGTATGGGGTTATTAATTAATTTTAATAGTTTTTTGTTTTGGTTGTAGAGTTCATTTCTTGTTAGGCACGTAGATTTTTATTTACGGTTGCGAAATATGTGTTTGCAAAGAACTCACCCCGGTTGCCGGCGAGCTAGACCTTGACCAGTACGTGCCGAATGCAAAACCAATTTCGCGAAGAAGAGTTACCGTTATAAAATGGCGCTCAACGTGGGGCTAGGAAGGCCTAAGAGGTTTTATTGAGAATTAAAATTTTCTCATTTAAATAATATAGCGTTTTCATCTTGCTTAAAGTCCCACATCTCAGTTTACTCGTTTTAGTTTTTGTTCGATTATTTTGTTCTCCATTCTGGAATTGCTTTAGTAATTTGCTTTGCGATATCACTTAGACCGTTTGATAGACTTAATTTTCGTAATAAATTGCTACTTCTGCAAATGGTTTGTTAATTTAATTTCCTTTCGGTATCATAATAATTTTATTAGTTGGAAAACAAATTTTAATTATTTCTGGAGTTACAAAGGTTGATAAAGTGTTGACTTTTTGTCCGTTTAATTTGATTTTTTTTGTAGCTGAGGGTTTTATGATACTCGAACTTAGTGTTTTTTTTTTGTGAATAAACTTTGGTAACATTTTTTTGAATTATAAAAGGATCGACTGGTAAATTAGGTCAAAATTTAATGATATATTGTGTATTGTAAATTTTTTTTTGCGTTTTGTGGGGGAAAAAAAAAAAGAAAGAAAAAATATTAATAATTATAAATTATTGATATTGTATTGTTACTACAATTTATGGTAAATTTCTTTTTTAAATTTAAATTTTTTTTGAAAGATAGTGGTTTGAGATTTTTTTTATTAAATTTATGTTGATTTTTTTTATAGAATATTAAAATGGCTGTAAGGCATAGTGGTGATAACCTGCCTTCTTTAGGTTCAGAAAGTTTAGGTAGTTGTACAGTTTGCTGCAATTCTTTGGAAAATTCAGTTAATGTAGTAAAAACAGGTTGTCAGCATTATTTTCATAAAAATTGTATTATTGAATGGATTCAAACTTCACCCACTTGTCCACAGTGTCGTCAGTCATGTACACGGAATAGTTTAACGAATGTTTATAATGAATCTGGTACGGAGTTATCTCAACAAGATTCTCGAGGTGCTATTCCTCGAATATTGCAGTCTAAGAGGGCTACTAGAGCATCTAAGAGAACTCAAAATCCTTTGGATTGGACTCTTAATGTACCAAATTTAAATAAATCTGGTCGTGCTTCTTTACCTTTAGCTTCTAGTGGTTCTGGTAATCAGAATACTGCCGCTGTTCATGACGTAGAGGTGAATGAGAGAATTTTGGGTCTTGAAAATAGATTAAATTCTGAATTTACTAGTATTCAAGATGCCATTAGAGATTTGACTTTGCAAATTACTCAGTTGTCTGTTCAAAGACAACTGGAGCCTGAATGGCCTGGGGAAGATTTCCCAAACTTACGTAATGCTAATTCGGATATACCACAATCTGGTAGGACTACTAATATATCAGACGTTCCACCAAATATTACTAATCCTCAATCGAACGATCGTCGTTCTGAAGCCATACCAACTGCTGTACATCGTACGCAGAGTTTTCATCCTAGCTATCCAGCTCCAAATAATTTTCAACGCGTTTCCACGACTTCTTCTATAGTTAATAATAGTGGCAGAATCGCTCAACTTATTCAGAGTTGGAACATTTCTTTTAGTGGTTGTTCTACTAAAATGCCCGTAGATAAATTTATCTACATGGTTACCTCTCTTACCAATGATAGTTTAGGTGGTGATTTTAATACACTTTGTGAACATATACACATTCTCTTTACGGGAAGAGGCCTTGATTGGTATTGGAGATTTAGACCCAGCGTAGAAAGAGTCACCTGGCCATCGTTATGTGAGGCATTAAGGTCTCATTTTCAAGATCACCTCAGTGATGGTGATATTAGAGAACTCATTCGTGAAAGGAAACAGAAAGAAAATGAAAGTTTCGATGAATTTTATTGCGCAGTTAGTTATCTTTGCGATAGATTGAGATATCCTCTTCGAGATCAAGATTTATTAGACATTCTTCGTAGAAACCTACGTCCAAAGATTAGAAACGAATTATTTTACCAGAATATTAATTCTGTTGCCCATTTACGCCACTTAATACTTCGTCGTGAGGCATTGTTGGATGACGAGGAGAAAATGAATGTTAGGCTAAATAGAAGACAGGTTAACGAAATGGCTCTTAGTGGTGAAAATAATGAAGAAACTTTTGAATCGGAAATTTGCGAATTGGAAAATTTAACGTGTTGGAATTGTCGTAAACAAGGCCATCGTTATGTCGATTGTTTAGAGGATCGTCATATTTTTTGCTATGGATGCGGAGCAGAAAATATTTTAAAACCAAATTGTAATTTTTGTAAGAATCGGGGAAACTCGTATGCGGGGGTGCAAAACTGCAATCGGTTGCGCCCCAAACAAAATTAAAAAGTGAAATTATACCGGCTATGACAACAAATTTTACTCAGACTGTGTCTCTTTCACATGATTATGACAAATTTGATAAATTGATTGAAAAATCACCTAAATTGTTCAAGATAATACCATATCATCAACGTCTTCAAAATTATCAAAATATTAGATCGAAAATATTCTGTGAAAGTTTAATATTAAAACCTTTAAATAAAAATAGCAAAAAGTGTTCTAGATCAAGTAATCGCATAAAATCGTTTTGGAAAAAGGTTCTACAAAATAGAAAAAATTTTAGAAAATCGATTTCAGCTATTAAGTCTTTGGGTTCTGATCGTAGACCTTATGTTAGCGTAACGTTATTCGGAAAAGAAGTTCTAGCTATGTTAGATTCAGGTGCTGAAATTACCTGCTTAGGAAACCAGGCAGCCTTAGATTTTTTGAATAGTGGAGAAAAGTTTAAATCCTTAAATGAATTCGTAACTGCTGCTGGAGGACATGAACACCGTATTGTAGGTTATTTTGACACAGATATTAGTTTTCGTAATATGACCCGACATTTAAGAATATATATTATACCAAGTCTGCGTCAAAATTATTATCTTGGGGCTGATTTTTTCGAAGTTTTCGGGTTGTTAAAGAAACTTTTGGAGTCATTTACTTGCGATCATGACGAAATCGAAAATTTACCTGAAATTCATAATTTAAATAATTTTGAAAAATCTCGTCTTCAGACAGTAGTTGATCTATTTCCATCATATGAGAGAGAAGGGTTAGGTCGCACTCATTTACTACAACATACTATAGAATTGCTTAAAGATACAAAGCCCATTAAACAAAGATACTTTTCTGTTTCACCAGCCGTTGAGAAAAAGTTGCATTTAGAAATAGACAGAATGTTGGAATTAAAAGTCATTGAATTAGCGCCCCCAAATTGTCCTTGGAGTAGTCCAGTGGCCATGGCAGAGCGTGAGGGTAAAGTAAGGTTGTGTCTAGACTCTAGAAAGCTTAATAGCGTGACGACAAAAGATGCATATCCTATGCCGAAAATTGATGGCATTCTAAGTCGCCTTCCTAGAGCTAGATACATAACTTCTTTAGACCTTAAACATGCGTTCTGGCAGATTGAGTTGGAGCAAAATTCCCGGAATTGTACTGCCTTTACCGTGCCAAACCGTCCTCTCTATCGCTACGTTGTTATGCCTTTTGGACTTTCAAATGCGCCAATGACCATGTGTCGTTTAATGGATATTGTTATCCCTCCTCATCTCCGTGAAATGGTCCTAGTGTACCTAGATGATCTTTTATTAGTATCTGAGACGTTCGAGGGTCATCTTAAATTATTAACAGAGGTTGCACAATTGTTGCGAGAAGCTGGTCTTACGGTGAATGTGGCCAAGTGCAAATTTTGTATGCGTGAAGTGAAGTATTTGGGTTACGTGATTGGCGATGGAGTGATGAAACCAGACCCCTCAAAGGTATCGGCAATTTTAGACATGAAACCACCTAGATCAGTTCGCGAACTGCGCAGATTTTTAGGCGTGGTTGGCTGGTATCGTCGCTTCATCGACAATTACGCCTCTCTTACTTCACCTCTCACCGATTTAACTTCAAAATCTCGACCATTTATTTGGAATGAGGAAGCCCAAACTTCATTTGACTCAATTAAGCGTCAACTTACGTCTGCTCCTTTGTTAGTTACACCAGATTTTTCGCGGCCTTTCATAATTCAATGCGATGCTTCTACTTCAGGGGTTGGAGGGGTTCTTTCGCAAGAGGATGAAGATGGGGTAGAAAGACCCATTGCGTATTTCTCCCATAAACTGAATCGAGCGCAAAGAAACTACTCCATCACTGAATTAGAATGCTTAGCTGCGATTTTATGCATCCAAAAGTTTCGTGGATATGTAGAAGGGCATCCTTTTAAGGTGGTGACAGACCACGCTTCACTGCGTTGGTTAATGCGTCAGTCCGATTTGAACGGGAGGTTGGCCCGTTGGTCATTAAAATTGCAGCGTTTCGAGTTTTCTATAGAGCATAGAAAAGGTAGTCTTAATGTGGTCCCGGACGCATTATCTAGGTTAGATGAGATAAATTCGCTAGATTTTGATCCTGTCCCTATAGTTGACCTAAAGTCGCCTTATTTCGATTCTGAAGGGTACTCTAAAATTCGTAATACCATTGCCGAAAATGAGCAAAAATATCCAGATCTCCGTGTAGTAGATAATTTTGTGTATAAGAGAGTTGATTTTAGTAATGGTGATGCACTTTCTGAAGCTTTAAGTTGGAAACTCTGGGTTCCAGGTGAACTGACTTTTGACGTTATTAAAAATGCTCACTGTTCCCCTTTGTCAGGCCACTGTGGCATTACCAAAACTTTGGAAAAAATTCGGCGGAATCTGTATTGGCCTAAAATGACTGTTGAGATTCGAAAATTCATTTCTGAATGTGAAGTTTGCAAGGAGTCCAAAGCTCCAAATATAATATTGAGACCGCCTATGGGAGCACAATCAAAATCTGTTCGTCCTTTTCAAAAATTATATATGGACCTATTGGGGCCATATCCCCGCTCCACAAAGGGAAACACTGGTATTTTTATAGTTGTCGACCATCTATCTAAATTTCCTATTTTGAAACCGCTTAGAAAGTTTTCTTCTCAGAGTATTGTTGATTTTTTAGAAGAGTATGTTTTTACGATTTTTGGTGTACCGGAGGTTGTTATAACCGATAACGGGAGCCAGTTTAAATCAAAAATCTTTGAGAGTTTTATCTCAAAATATGGGGTGACCCATACTCTAACAGCAGTGTATTCGCCACAGGCGAATGCCTCTGAAAGAGTCAATAGGTCGGTGATAGCAGCCATTCGCTCTTATTTGGATGGAGATCAACGTACTTGGGATGTGAATTTAAGTAAAATTTCAGCCGCTCTTCGTTGTGCTCTTCATGGCTCTATAGGGTATTCGCCATACTATGTACTGTTTGGGCAACAAATGATCTTACATGGCAACGATTATGAAATTTTAAGACGTATAAATCAGTTGGAAGATGGTGAAATTTTGGAGCGATTTGATAAAATGCAGTTAATTAGAAGTACCGTTCAGGAAAATTTGAGAAAAGCATATGAGACTAATAGAAAAACATATAACCTGCGTTCCAGGCCTTTAAATATTAAACCTGGTGATATAGTATTTCGTAGAAATTTTGTTCTAAGCAGTAAAATTAATAATTTCAACGCGAAACTAGCCCCTAAATTCGTTAAATCAAAAGTTTTACGTAAAGTGGGTAACTGCTACTATGAATTGCTTGATATCAGAACAGGGTCTAAGGGAGTTTATCATGGAAAAGATATCCAAAAGAGTTCATATTTAGGAAAGTAGAAAAGTTATTAAAATTTGCGATTTTTGTGTGATTCCATGATTTTTTTTTATATTCAAAATTCATTTTGAATAATAAACTCCTTAGACTTAATAATTTCATAAATTAGATTTTTCAATTATTATAGGATACGGGCTAAGAAAAAAGAAAAAAAAATACATCCCTTTAATGAATGCAGTTCATAGTTGTTGAAAATATATTCAATGCCTTTTATACAAAACTATTTTTATTTTTCTTGTAATACACTTTTTAAGGGATTAAAATATTAGCACAAGACTATTTTTTGACAAGAAAACAAATTCAAACTAAACATAATTTGGTTTGCTTATTTGAAATTAACATTGTTATCGATTGAACGCTTAAAAAGTTCTATGGATTTAACAACTTTTTTCCTGAAAAAACAAAAAAAAAAAAGGAAGAAAAAGAAAAAAAAAAGAAAACCTTAATTGGGAAAATTGACAGTATTAATAAATTTTATTCGAATACTGAAATTGTTCTGTAGATCATTTAATCCATTTTTGTTTAATCCATTCATTATTTCATTAAAGTTTTCCAGTTACTTTTAATACCTTCTACAAAAGTTTTAGATTAAAATTAACTGTGTTGTAGCGACGGTTATATTTTAACCAAAATTATTAGCTCATGAGATAGATATGACCACGGTTTTGAATTTAAGTGTCATGATATAAATTTTATTTAATGATATTTATTTTACTTCAGTTTAATAAAAATTATTATATTTGAAACACCCTGCGTGTAAGGTTACAGTCCTGACTATTAATATAAAAGCTAGATCATAGAGTAATGGAAGCACCTTGAGTAACGACGTAATTAAAGCTTCACTCAACACTTTATACAATTTTAATTGAGTGTTAGTGAGATTATTTTTTTTGTCTATCGATTTACCACGGATTAACTCTTCGGAATTTTTTTTTGTTCTTATGTATTTTTTTTTATTGTACATACAGTTTTAAACCACTTGTTGGTTTCTTTCAATATTAAATAATATTCAATTACTTGTGACATTTAAAACCGATAAGGTCAAAATTATTTAACTGTTGAAAATTTTCCATCTAATTTTAAAAGTACAGTCGGTCATATTAATAAATTAAAACGTGGTCCGATATAATTATATATAAATTGAATAACGTCTGAAGCAACGCTCTGAATGGAAATAAAGGTAATTTGTGCCTGCCTTCATATTTTACAATTTAAGAACATAAAATAATTGGCAAATTTTGATTTTAGAAACCAATTTACGAAATTTGATAATTAACCACATTTTGTGGTCTGACGTGGTTTTAGTGGCCGACACAAGTTTATCCGGTTGGGACACATTGACGTCGTGCCTTACGACATATCTGGAATTTTCTGTATAATATTGGTTGACACTCTGGTTCTGGGAAGTCATATTAAATTCTTCCCTTATATAATACTCCAGCTAAACGTGATATTGATTTGGCCTTATACGCATAATTCAGCCGTATTGAAAATATTTATTGATAGTGACAACTTGGCCCAAATTGTTCGCCGTATATAAGGGAAATATCCCCAAACCTAGTGGTCAACTAATTTGATGCCCAGGGCACCCCTGGAACAACTGTATAAGGAAACCGATGTTGAAATGATCCAACTACGTCGTATACCATAATATAATTTTTTTGAAGATAAGAAGAGAAGAACAAGTAATCATAGGCCCAAGTGTTTCAAAACTTAATATAATATTTTATTTAAACCGATTTGACTTAAAAAGGTAAAGCAAATCTAGCGGAGTCATAAGAACAACAACCCATTTTGGTGGTTATAACTCATCATCCAGATACTGGCCAGCTGAAGGATGGAATACATGTGAGTAAGTAAAAGTAAATTTTTTTTTATAAATATAATCAAAATTATATAGATTTACCTTACTTTTGAAAAGTCTTAATTTTATACGGTCATTTAGTTTTGAAACCTCCATATACTTTGAAATACTCCCCTATCATTACTTTTTCTTAAATTAAAATTTATATTAAAATCTAAACTGAAATCATATTGATTTTATTTTGTGTCATGCGATAATTGTTTTTTTTCTAAAGTAAAGAACCCTCTTTACTTCTCGTACTTAATGTAATCTTCGTTTTAAGTTTTTTTTTTGATAATTCAATTTTTTTTGTTGCCTGTGTGTGACGTCATAACTTTAAGTTATGAATATTTTGTATGCTTTTATCGAAAGCACTAACTTTAATATTCTAATAAAGTAATTTTTGTTTTTGTAATATGAGTAACTAAAGTCTTTCTTTGACCTAAGCCGTCGATCGTTTTTTTTATATATGGGGGTTTTCTATGATAATTATTAGGCATGAGGAAACCTATGGTAGGGTGGGCGATACTTAACAGGGTGCCCAACATCTGGCCCCTATACCATTAGTTTATTTGCGTTATAGTTTCTGTATGGGGTTATTAATTAATTTTAATAGTTTTTTTGTTTTGGTTGTAGAGTTCATTTCTTGTTAGGCACGTAGATTTTTATTTACGGTTGCGAAATATGTGTTTGCAAAGAACTCACCCCGGTTGCCGGCGAGCTAGACCTTGACCAGTACGTGCCGAATGCAAAACCAATTTCGCGAAGAAGAGTTACCGTTATAAAATGGCGCTCAACGTGGGGCTAGGAAGGCCTAAGAGGTTTTATTGAGAATTAAAATTTTCTCATTTAAATAATATAGCGTTTTCATCTTGCTTAAAGTCCCACATCTCAGTTTACTCGTTTTAGTTTTTGTTCGATTATTTTGTTCTCCATTCTGGAATTGCTTTAGTAATTTGCTTTGTGATATCACTTAGACCGTTTGATAGACTTAATTTTCGTAATAAATTGCTACTTCTGCAAATGGTTTGTTAATTTAATTTCCTTTCGGTATCATAATAATTTTATTAGTTGGAAAACAAATTTTAATTATTTCTGGAGTTACAAAGGTTGATAAAGTGTTGACTTTTTGTCCGTTTAATTTGATTTTTTTTGTAGCTGAGGGTTTTATGATACTCGAACTTAGTGTTTTTTTTTGTGAATAAACTTTGGTAACATTTTTTTGAATTATAAAAGGATCGACTGGTAAATTAGGTCAAAATTTAATGATATATTGTGTATTGTAAATTTTTTTTTGCGTTTTGTGGGGGAAAAAAAAAAAAGAAAGAAAAAATATTAATAATTATAAATTATTGATATTGTATTGTTACTACAATTTATGGTAAATTTCTTTTTTAAATTTAAATTTTTTTGAAAGATAGTGGTTTGAGATTTTTTTTATTAAATTTATGTTGATTTTTTTTATAGAATATTAAAATGGCTGTAAGGCATAGTGGTGATAACCTGCCTTCTTTAGGTTCAGAAAGTTTAGGTAGTTGTACAGTTTGCTGCAATTCTTTGGAAAATTCAGTTAATGTAGTAAAAACAGGTTGTCAGCATTATTTTCATAAAAATTGTATTATTGAATGGATTCAAACTTCACCCACTTGTCCACAGTGTCGTCAGTCATGTACACGGAATAGTTTAACGAATGTTTATAATGAATCTGGTACGGAGTTATCTCAACAAGATTCTCGAGGTGCTATTCCTCGAATATTGCAGTCTAAGAGGGCTACTAGAGCATCTAAGAGAACTCAAAATCCTTTGGATTGGACTCTTAATGTACCAAATTTAAATAAATCTGGTCGTGCTTCTTTACCTTTAGCTTCTAGTGGTTCTGGTAATCAGAATACTGCCGCTGTTCATGACGTAGAGGTGAATGAGAGAATTTTGGGTCTTGAAAATAGATTAAATTCTGAATTTACTAGTATTCAAGATGCCATTAGAGATTTGACTTTGCAAATTACTCAGTTGTCTGTTCAAAGACAACTGGAGCCTGAATGGCCTGGGGAAGATTTCCCAAACTTACGTAATGCTAATTCGGATATACCACAATCTGGTAGGACTACTAATATATCAGACGTTCCACCAAATATTACTAATCCTCAATCGAACGATCGTCGTTCTGAAGCCATACCAACTGCTGTACATCGTACGCAGAGTTTTCATCCTAGCTATCCAGCTCCAAATAATTTTCAACGCGTTTCCACGACTTCTTCTATAGTTAATAATAGTGGCAGAATCGCTCAACTTATTCAGAGTTGGAACATTTCTTTTAGTGGTTGTTCTACTAAAATGCCCGTAGATAAATTTATCTACATGGTTACCTCTCTTACCAATGATAGTTTAGGTGGTGATTTTAATACACTTTGTGAACATATACACATTCTCTTTACGGGAAGAGGCCTTGATTGGTATTGGAGATTTAGACCCAGCGTAGAAAGAGTCACCTGGCCATCGTTATGTGAGGCATTAAGGTCTCATTTTCAAGATCACCTCAGTGATGGTGATATTAGAGAACTCATTCGTGAAAGGAAACAGAAAGAAAATGAAAGTTTCGATGAATTTTATTGCGCAGTTAGTTATCTTTGCGATAGATTGAGATATCCTCTTCGAGATCAAGATTTATTAGACATTCTTCGTAGAAACCTACGTCCAAAGATTAGAAACGAATTATTTTACCAGAATATTAATTCTGTTGCCCATTTACGCCACTTAATACTTCGTCGTGAGGCATTGTTGGATGACGAGGAGAAAATGAATGTTAGGCTAAATAGAAGACAGGTTAACGAAATGGCTCTTAGTGGTGAAAATAATGAAGAAACTTTTGAATCGGAAATTTGCGAATTGGAAAATTTAACGTGTTGGAATTGTCGTAAACAAGGCCATCGTTATGTCGATTGTTTAGAGGATCGTCATATTTTTTGCTATGGATGCGGAGCAGAAAATATTTTAAAACCAAATTGTAATTTTTGTAAGAATCGGGGAAACTCGTATGCGGGGGTGCAAAACTGCAATCGGTTGCGCCCCAAACAAAATTAAAAAGTGAAATTATACCGGCTATGACAACAAATTTTACTCAGACTGTGTCTCTTTCACATGATTATGACAAATTTGATAAATTGATTGAAAAATCACCTAAATTGTTCAAGATAATACCATATCATCAACGTCTTCAAAATTATCAAAATATTAGATCGAAAATATTCTGTGAAAGTTTAATATTAAAACCTTTAAATAAAAATAGCAAAAAGTGTTCTAGATCAAGTAATCGCATAAAATCGTTTTGGAAAAAGGTTCTACAAAATAGAAAAAATTTTAGAAAATCGATTTCAGCTATTAAGTCTTTGGGTTCTGATCGTAGACCTTATGTTAGCGTAACGTTATTCGGAAAAGAAGTTCTAGCTATGTTAGATTCAGGTGCTGAAATTACCTGCTTAGGAAACCAGGCAGCCTTAGATTTTTTGAATAGTGGAGAAAAGTTTAAATCCTTAAATGAATTCGTAACTGCTGCTGGAGGACATGAACACCGTATTGTAGGTTATTTTGACACAGATATTAGTTTTCGTAATATGACCCGACATTTAAGAATATATATTATACCAAGTCTGCGTCAAAATTATTATCTTGGGGCTGATTTTTTCGAAGTTTTCGGGTTGTTAAAGAAACTTTTGGAGTCATTTACTTGCGATCATGACGAAATCGAAAATTTACCTGAAATTCATAATTTAAATAATTTTGAAAAATCTCGTCTTCAGACAGTAGTTGATCTATTTCCATCATATGAGAGAGAAGGGTTAGGTCGCACTCATTTACTACAACATACTATAGAATTGCTTAAAGATACAAAGCCCATTAAACAAAGATACTTTTCTGTTTCACCAGCCGTTGAGAAAAGTTGCATTTAGAAATAGACAGAATGTTGGAATTAAAAGTCATTGAATTAGCGCCCCCAAATTGTCCTTGGAGTAGTCCAGTGGCCATGGCAGAGCGTGAGGGTAAAGTAAGGTTGTGTCTAGACTCTAGAAAGCTTAATAGCGTGACGACAAAAGATGCATATCCTATGCCGAAAATTGATGGCATTCTAAGTCGCCTTCCTAGAGCTAGATACATAACTTCTTTAGACCTTAAACATGCGTTCTGGCAGATTGAGTTGGAGCAAAATTCCCGGAATTGTACTGCCTTTACCGTGCCAAACCGTCCTCTCTATCGCTACGTTGTTATGCCTTTTGGACTTTCAAATGCGCCAATGACCATGTGTCGTTTAATGGATATTGTTATCCCTCCTCATCTCCGTGAAATGGTCCTAGTGTACCTAGATGATCTTTTATTAGTATCTGAGACGTTCGAGGGTCATCTTAAATTATTAACAGAGGTTGCACAATTGTTGCGAGAAGCTGGTCTTACGGTGAATGTGGCCAAGTGCAAATTTTGTATGCGTGAAGTGAAGTATTTGGGTTACGTGATTGGCGATGGAGTGATGAAACCAGACCCCTCAAAGGTATCGGCAATTTTAGACATGAAACCACCTAGATCAGTTCGCGAACTGCGCAGATTTTTAGGCGTGGTTGGCTGGTATCGTCGCTTCATCGACAATTACGCCTCTCTTACTTCACCTCTCACCGATTTAACTTCAAAATCTCGACCATTTATTTGGAATGAGGAAGCCCAAACTTCATTTGACTCAATTAAGCGTCAACTTACGTCTGCTCCTTTGTTAGTTACACCAGATTTTTCGCGGCCTTTCATAATTCAATGCGATGCTTCTACTTCAGGGGTTGGAGGGGTTCTTTCGCAAGAGGATGAAGATGGGGTAGAAAGACCCATTGCGTATTTCTCCCATAAACTGAATCGAGCGCAAAGAAACTACTCCATCACTGAATTAGAATGCTTAGCTGCGATTTTATGCATCCAAAAGTTTCGTGGATATGTAGAAGGGCATCCTTTTAAGGTGGTGACAGACCACGCTTCACTGCGTTGGTTAATGCGTCAGTCCGATTTGAACGGGAGGTTGGCCCGTTGGTCATTAAAATTGCAGCGTTTCGAGTTTTCTATAGAGCATAGAAAAGGTAGTCTTAATGTGGTCCCGGACGCATTATCTAGGTTAGATGAGATAAATTCGCTAGATTTTGATCCTGTCCCTATAGTTGACCTAAAGTCGCCTTATTTCGATTCTGAAGGGTACTCTAAAATTCGTAATACCATTGCCGAAAATGAGCAAAAATATCCAGATCTCCGTGTAGTAGATAATTTTGTGTATAAGAGAGTTGATTTTAGTAATGGTGATGCACTTTCTGAAGCTTTAAGTTGGAAACTCTGGGTTCCAGGTGAACTGACTTTTGACGTTATTAAAAATGCTCACTGTTCCCCTTTGTCAGGCCACTGTGGCATTACCAAAACTTTGGAAAAAATTCGGCGGAATCTGTATTGGCCTAAAATGACTGTTGAGATTCGAAAATTCATTTCTGAATGTGAAGTTTGCAAGGAGTCCAAAGCTCCAAATATAATATTGAGACCGCCTATGGGAGCACAATCAAAATCTGTTCGTCCTTTTCAAAAATTATATATGGACCTATTGGGGCCATATCCCCGCTCCACAAAGGGAAACACTGGTATTTTTATAGTTGTCGACCATCTATCTAAATTTCCTATTTTGAAACCGCTTAGAAAGTTTTCTTCTCAGAGTATTGTTGATTTTTTAGAAGAGTATGTTTTTACGATTTTTGGTGTACCGGAGGTTGTTATAACCGATAACGGGAGCCAGTTTAAATCAAAAATCTTTGAGAGTTTTATCTCAAAATATGGGGTGACCCATACTCTAACAGCAGTGTATTCGCCACAGGCGAATGCCTCTGAAAGAGTCAATAGGTCGGTGATAGCAGCCATTCGCTCTTATTTGGATGGAGATCAACGTACTTGGGATGTGAATTTAAGTAAAATTTCAGCCGCTCTTCGTTGTGCTCTTCATGGCTCTATAGGGTATTCGCCATACTATGTACTGTTTGGGCAACAAATGATCTTACATGGCAACGATTATGAAATTTTAAGACGTATAAATCAGTTGGAAGATGGTGAAATTTTGGAGCGATTTGATAAAATGCAGTTAATTAGAAGTACCGTTCAGGAAAATTTGAGAAAAGCATATGAGACTAATAGAAAAACATATAACCTGCGTTCCAGGCCTTTAAATATTAAACCTGGTGATATAGTATTTCGTAGAAATTTTGTTCTAAGCAGTAAAATTAATAATTTCAACGCGAAACTAGCCCCTAAATTCGTTAAATCAAAAGTTTTACGTAAAGTGGGTAACTGCTACTATGAATTGCTTGATATCAGAACAGGGTCTAAGGGAGTTTATCATGGAAAAGATATCCAAAAGAGTTCATATTTAGGAAAGTAGAAAAGTTATTAAAATTTGCGATTTTTGTGTGATTCCATGATTTTTTTTTATATTCAAAATTCATTTGAATAATAAACTCCTTAGACTTAATAATTTCATAAATTAGATTTTTCAATTATTATAGGATACGGGCTAAGAAAAAAGAAAAAAAAAATACATCCCTTTAATGAATGCAGTTCATAGTTGTTGAAAATATATTCAATGCCTTTTATACAAAACTATTTTTATTTTTCTTGTAATACACTTTTTAAGGGATTAAAATATTAGCACAAGACTATTTTTTGACAAGAAAACAAATTCAAACTAAACATAATTTGGTTTGCTTATTTGAAATTAACATTGTTATCGATTGAACGCTTAAAAAGTTCTATGGATTTAACAACTTTTTTCCTGAAAAAACAAAAAAAAAAAAAGGAAGAAAAAGAAAAAAAAAAGAAAACCTTAATTGGGAAAATTGACAGTATTAATAAATTTTATTCGAATACTGAAATTGTTCTGTAGATCATTTAATCCATTTTTGTTTAATCCATTCATTATTTCATTAAAGTTTTCCAGTTACTTTTAATACCTTCTACAAAAGTTTTAGATTAAAATTAACTGTGTTGTAGCGACGGTTATATTTTAACCAAAATTATTAGCTCATGAGATAGATATGACCACGGTTTTGAATTTAAGTGTCATGATATAAATTTTATTTAATGATATTTATTTTACTTCAGTTTAATAAAAATTATTATATTTGAAACACCCTGCGTGTAAGGTTACAGTCCTGACTATTAATATAAAAGCTAGATCATAGAGTAATGGAAGCACCTTGAGTAACGACGTAATTAAAGCTTCACTCAACACTTTATACAATTTTAATTGAGTGTTAGTGAGATTATTTTTTTTGTCTATCGATTTACCACGGATTAACTCTTCGGAATTTTTTTTTGTTCTTATGTATTTTTTTTTATTGTACATACAGTTTTAAACCACTTGTTGGTTTCTTTCAATATTAAATAATATTCAATTACTTGTGACATTTAAAACCGATAAGGTCAAAATTATTTAACTGTTGAAAATTTTCCATCTAATTTTAAAAGTACAGTCGGTCATATTAATAAATTAAAACGTGGTCCGATATAATTATATATAAATTGAATAACGTCTGAAGCAACGCTCTGAATGGAAATAAAGGTAATTTGTGCCTGCCTTCATATTTTACAATTTAAGAACATAAAATAATTGGCAAATTTTGATTTTAGAAACCAATTTACGAAATTTGATAATTAACCACATTTTGTGGTCTGACGTGGTTTTAGTGGCCGACACAAGTTTATCCGGTTGGGACACATTGACGTCGTGCCTTACGACATATCTGGAATTTTCTGTATAATATTGGTTGACACTCTGGTTCTGGGAAGTCATATTAAATTCTTCCCTTATATAATACTCCAGCTAAACGTGATATTGATTTGGCCTTATACGCATAATTCAGCCGTATTGAAAATATTTATTGATAGTGACAACTTGGCCCAAATTGTTCGCCGTATATAAGGGAAATATCCCCAAACCTAGTGGTCAACTAATTTGATGCCCAGGGCACCCCTGGAACAACTGTATAAGGAAACCGATGTTGAAATGATCCAACTACGTCGTATACCATAATATAATTTTTTTGAAGATAAGAAGAGAAGAACAAGTAATCATAGGCCCAAGTGTTTCAAAACTTAATATAATATTTTATTTAAACCGATTTGACTTAAAAAGGTAAAGCAAATCTAGCGGAGTCATAAGAACAACAACCCATTTTGGTGGTTATAACTCATCATCCAGATACTGGCCAGCTGAAGGATGGAATACATGTGAGTAAGTAAAAGTAAATTTTTTTTTATAAATATAATCAAAATTATATAGATTTACCTTACTTTTGAAAAGTCTTAATTTTATACGGTCATTTAGTTTTGAAACCTCCATATACTTTGAAATACTCCCCTATCATTACTTTTTCTTAAATTAAAATTTATATTAAAATCTAAACTGAAATCATATTGATTTTATTTTGTGTCATGCGATAATTGTTTTTTTTCTAAAGTAAAGAACCCTCTTTACTTCTCGTACTTAATGTAATCTTCGTTTTAAGTTTTTTTTTGATAATTCAATTTTTTTTGTTGCCTGTGTGTGACGTCATAACTTTAAGTTATGAATATTTTGTATGCTTTTATCGAAAGCACTAACTTTAATATTCTAATAAAGTAATTTTTGTTTTTGTAATATGAGTAACTAAAGTCTTTCTTTGACCTAAGCCGTCGATCGTTTTTTTTATATATGGGGGTTTTCTATGATAATTATTAGGCATGAGGAAACCTATGGTAGGGTGGGCGATACTTAACAGGGTGCCCAACATCTGGCCCCTATACCATTAGTTTATTTGCGTTATAGTTTCTGTATGGGGTTATTAATTAATTTTAATAGTTTTTTGTTTTGGTTGTAGAGTTCATTTCTTGTTAGGCACGTAGATTTTTATTTACGGTTGCGAAATATGTGTTTGCAAAGAACTCACCCCGGTTGCCGGCGAGCTAGACCTTGACCAGTACGTGCCGAATGCAAAACCAATTTCGCGAAGAAGAGTTACCGTTATACAGTTTAAAACCTTGCATTTACATGGAATTCCTTGCCATTACTTTTGGCTGATTCATTATTCATTCTTTGTTTTGTTAGCAATAAACGAAATTTAGGAAAAGTGCACTTTGTCGGACTCGGCCCACTAAACCCAATATAGAAAATTTTTTTTTTTTTAATTTCTAGATAAGACCACACACTTTTGTTATTTTGAGGAACTACCGATCGAGAGAAGCTTAGCGGAAATTTAAAATACCTTTCAATAGCCTCATGATCATTAAGGTTCGGCATTCCATTTTTAGAAGCGTTCCCAGTTTTACATTTTCGCCTGCCTATAAAAAGTTAAAGAATAACAGATTGATGTGTTTATATAATTTGTAAATTTTTTACGAGACTTACGTTCTCTAACTTTTTTCTTATAGTCAGGATCACTGCGGCGTTTGCTATCGAAATAAATGCAATACCCTATAAACAAAGTTCCAGCAACTCCTGCTGCAATTCCAATAGCTGCTTTGTTTATGTCTATCATTTCAATTATTTCAACTGCACAAGAAGACCTTACACCAAATAATTTTTTTCCATGTGACACGAGCAGAGAACGAAGCCGACATTAAAATATCGCCGGCGGCGGCTAATCAAAAATATACTCGGCGGCGGCGGCTAAACGAAAAAAAACTTGGCGGCGACTAAAAATCGACTAAGCCGATGGTTAAAAAATATATTATAATTTAATTCACTTATTTATTTGTAATCTAAGCTAATTTTACAAAATTTCATGTTTTTCCAATATGTGTCTATCTTTTATGTATAGACTACCAAAATGCTTCCAACATTCCGATAAACCCGTTAGGTTTACTTTAACCTTTGCCATTTTTTTTTACAT
This sequence comes from Delia radicum, assembly GCA_021234595.1. Lineage (NCBI taxonomy): Eukaryota > Metazoa > Arthropoda > Insecta > Diptera > Anthomyiidae > Delia > Delia radicum. The sequence continues at coordinate 188,332,199 of CM037853.1, forward strand.
CTTTTCTTTTAAACAAGTCTTCATAATATGCTATATCGGCAGATTTTGAAATAAATGTATTTACATCAGTAGAAGCATCTGAGTTAGATCAGAATCAGATGAAATTTTGGGATTAGCTTGTGTAGTATGAAAAAAGTTTTTATATTTTTTTGAGCCATTGTAAGATTTGGAAAATTTACTTTTTCTTTTTCTAGTGAAGCGCAATATAACGGCACATTTTGCAAACGCTATAGAATTCATAGTGAAAACCTATGGTTGCCAGATTGGTGGGTACTAAAAGCCGGAGGATTCTTAAAATAATATGATTTTTTAGTTAAAATGTCGGCTCAGCTGATATAGTCGGCTCAGCTGATATAGTCGGCTAATATTTTGTAGCCGAAATTAGCCGCTCAGGTCGGCGGCGGCTCGAGTACCTGAAAAGTGATCGGCGGCGTCTTAGCCGATCGGCTTCGTTTTCTGGACACAAGTGTTGAAAAAGTACTGTATATTTGAGTACTAGGTACTCGATACCAATAACTTTCTAAGTGTCAAAACCCAAAAAGTACCTATTTCAGGTACATTTCAGGGTGGCATTTTAAAGTACATTTTAATAAAATGAGCTTTATATGGCCACAGACTAAACATACCTGACACATGTGACAGATGCCAAAATTATTTATAAAAACCACCTCCGTGAAGTTAACATAGTGTCCACACTAGATATTAAATTTAATATTTTTCTGTCAGCAAACTTCAAATTCAATCTCAGAGAGAATTATATTACGTGAGGACCACACATTTGTGTTACTGTTAGAGATAGTTTTTGGGATGTAGTTTAACCTTGTTTATAGTTTTAACGAAGTTTAAACTTAAAATGCTGTTTTTGAGATCAAGTTTATTTTATTTTAATTGTAGTTTAACCAGCCAGCATTGGCCGTTTAAACTAAGTTTTGAGTTGTCAAAACATAACAGTTGTGAATGAAAGTTATACATAAATAAAACAGCTGTTAAGTAAAAGTCCAAAAAAAACAATATATAAGAAATTTTTGAAAATGTTTTGTTCTTCAGATGATGAGGATTATAGCGATTCGGAAATTTACGCTAATTTAAAAATAACCATAATTAGAAAACCGAGAACAATTCGAACTCGACCAAATGATTTTCATTTATATAATGATTTGGAGTTTTATCAGCGCTTCCGCTTGTCCAAACCCTCGGTTTATATGGTGTTGGAGCTCATAGAATCACACATTAAAAATCCAACTACTTGGTAAGCGTTTCTATTAAGTTTTATGGACTTTCAAAATTATTTAAGAAATTACTTTTAGGAATAATGCTTTGTCGGAAGAACAAATGTTATTAATAACATTGCGGTTATATGCTACTGGGGGAATGTTAATGACGATTGGGGATCTTAATGAAGTATCTAAATCTACCATTTCAAAAGTAGCTACGAAAGTTTCTCATAATATTGCCCTTTTAAGGGACCATTTTATAAAGTTTCCCGAATCACCACAAGAAATTTTAAAATGCAAAAAGGATTTTTATTAAATTGCTAAATTTCCAAAAGTGATTGCAGCTATTGACTGCACTCATGTAAAAATTATATCCCCAGGTAACGAAAATTGTTTTAAATATTTTTACTTTAAACTATTTTACTTTTTTAGGTGGGAACAATGCGGAGATCTAACAGCAAAGGATTTTATTCCCTAAATGTGCAAACGACGTGTGATGCCAATCTCAAAATCACTTACATAGTAGCTCGTTGGCAAGGATCAGCCCATGATTCTAACATTTTTCGGAATTCTAAAATCTACTCCCGAGTTGAGAGCGGAGACTTTGGCGATATTTTAATATTGGGAGACAGTGGATATCCAAATAAAAAATATATAATGACTCCATTATTAAACCCCAAAAACGCAGAAGAAAGTCTGTATAATGAGTCGCAAATCAGAACACGTTGCTCTGTTGAAAGAAGCTATGGGGTTTGGAAAAGAAGATTTCCAATTTTATCTTTGGGCCTTCGTTTAAACTTTAAAAAAGTCCAAAGTATAATTGTAGCTACAGCTATTCTTCACAACTTTTACTGTATTAACAATGATACCAATTTGCCAAACTTAGAAAAACATTTGGAAGAAGCTGTGGACTTTGTGCTTTCCGTACCTAATAATAGATATTCCAGCCATGATTCAAACAACTTAGTACGAGGTGTTCTAATAAATGATTACTTTAAAAAGTTGTTCTAATCGAATTGTGTACAAATTAATTTTAGTGACACCTTTACAAAACGAATGAAAGTCTGTCCATTTCGGAAGAGCATACAATGAGTCTAATGGTGTCTAATTTTTTTCTCAGTCACGTCCCCTTACGAGTGGCTAAGTCTCCAAAGTTGATAATGAATTCACAAATTTCTTTATGTAATCTGAATTAAACTAAACAAGGTTGGAATTAACTTTAATTAATTTTAACTTCGTAGACTTACCCACTGTTAGAGGGACATGGCTGTCACCAAACTAAGGTACTATTGCTCAGCGTAGGACCTTCCGAAATTAAAAAGGTTTTATTCTTTTTTGTGAGGTATCAGTAAACTTTATGCCTACGATTTATCTGTAAAAAAAATTGACTTATAAAAGAAACAATTTCTTAATTTTTATTTTAATATTTTTATTTAAAACTGTATTGAATAAAATTAACGAATAAAACAAAACAACAAAACTATTCAAAGTTTATAAATATAACATAAAAAACAGTTGTACTTATTAGGCCCATATCAGTTTTTATTAATATTTTAATTAATATTTATAATAAATTCTAAAGATATTTTAAATGTTTGGCGTATTCGGTTTCTTTAAAACAGTTTACAACTGATAAAAATATTGAGATCTTTTCATAAGACTATATTTTAAAATAAAATGGTAGTTTATAAAATAAAGTAAAATTAATGTCAAGTAAAATGTTTACTAATAAAATTTGAGATTGGGAAAATTCCAAGGCATTGTATACACTCATACTACAAAAAATAAAATTAAAATTTTCTTTGTACTTTTTTCTTTTAGTTTACTTTTATAATCTTTTTTTTTAATTCTTTCTCTTTGTATATCTTACGGTCTTTTTTGTTTTGTTAATTTTTTTTTAATTGGTTTATATCCAACTCGTATTTTATTTTTTTTAACTTCCACACTTCCTCAATCACTTTAATTTCAATGTTAAGTTTTTTCTTTTTTAATTCTCCTACTTCTGCCCAAATATCTTTTGTGTTTCGCTTTTCTCCTGTATAGAGCGCTTCATGTTTTGTAGACTTAAGGAGGAAACTTAACCTGACAATGCCTGTCCTTGATGGGGCCACGGTGGGCTTTTCCAGTAGTGTTAAGTACCTCGGCGTGACTCTTGACAGATCCCTTACCTGGAATGAACATCTTGACTATGTCTCCAAGAAGGCCACAAGGGCATATTATGCCTGCCAAAGGCTTTTTGGTAAGACATGGGGTCTAAGGCCGCAGATGGTCTACTGGTCGTTTAACACCATTGTTAAACCTATGATCACCTATGCTGCCCTGGCATGGTGGCCAAAGGTTGAACAGGTAGGGGCAAGGGATGCTCTCAAGAGGATCTACCGTCTTATGTGTATTGGCATAACGGGGGCAGGCGGAACCTGCCCGACGGATGCCATGGGGGTTATGCTGGGGATACCACCATTGCATATTTCTGTAATGGAGGCTGCCTGCATAGGATCCTCCAGACTTAGAGAATTCGGTGACATGAGGGGAGGTGATCTAAGGGGTCACATGAGGATCGCTAGAATCCTAATTGATGACCCGATTACAAAGGTTACGGATAGGAGGTCACCGGAGTACATCTTTGATAGGAACTTTAAAGTGATGCTGTTCGACAGGGCCATGTGGACCAACAGATCCTGGGAGCCAGAGCGGGGTTCTCAGATATGGTTCACAGATGGCTCAAAGCATGCGAATGATGACACTGGTGCGGGTGTTTATGGACCAGGTTTCCAACGGGCCTTACCCATGGGTAGATACCCCTCCATTTTTCAGGCAGAGATTTTTGCTATCTGTGTCTGCGCGGAGGAGTGTCTACGAAGGGGCACTATTAGATCTCGCATCTACATTCTTTCCGACAGTCAGGCGGCATTAAGGGCTTTAATGTCCTATGAGGTGTCATCTGGTCTGGTCATGGAATGCATTCTGGCTCTTAACCGACTTGGCAGGCGCAACTCGCTTACCTTAGGGTGGGTTCCTGGTCACGAGGGGCATGAGGGCAACGAGAGGGCAGATTGTCTTGCTAATTGCGGGGCCCGAAGGCCCTTTATTGGCCCTGAACCATTCTGTGGTATACCTTTGGGGTAAGTTAGGGAGAAGCTCGGGTCGTGGAGGGAGTCAGAATTCTCTCTCTATTGGGAAAACTCTCTTGGCCAACGACAGGCTAAGAGATTGATTTCTTTTTCCAGTGCAGGATCGAGGAGACTCTTGTCCCTCGGGAGGGGTGACTTGAGAACCCAGGTGTCTTACCTGACTGGACACTGCAATCTCAGATACCACCTGCTCAAAAGGGGTCTTTCGGACACGGATGAGTGTAGGTTTTGCGAACTGGTAGCTGAGACATCAGAGCATGTTCTTTGCGAATGTCCGAGGCTATGTGAAAGGTGTGCCAAGTTTCTTGGCAATCGCGTTGTCTCCCCTTCGGACATTATGAAGATTTTGCCTAATAGGATTATTGGCTTTATAGGTAGCTTGAATCTTTAGGGTAACTTTAGGCAGCACAAAAGACCTAAGTTGGTCGCGGTGCATAGTGCCATATAATCTAATCTAATCTAAACCCTTAAGCAAACACCAAAATGATTTTACACAAACGAACCCCAGGGCCTGGCTGGGACTTCTTGTATTTTGTATGGACTTTAATTGCTACTGCGTTCAAATTAATAAAATATACTTGTAGGTTTTTGAAATAAACTATATTTTTTATTCATACACAAAAAATATTACAATTTAAGAAAAACAAGTAAAAAAAATAATAAAATTCAGTGTTATATTTAAAATGGAGAGCATAATAACTAAATCATATACAGTCTTGGTTACATTTAAAGCATGTATAATCACATTTGGAATGCTGAAGGCAAACCGCATTTTTACAAAATTGGTAGAAGAATCTAGTGTTACGTTTAACATTGTCTACATCTTTACAAATAGTGCACTTTGATTTATTTTTCAAGACCTCAGGGCCGCTTTCTTGACTTACAATAACTTTAGGTTCCTGTAAAAGATGAGATTTTTTGTATGTATTTTTAATAATTTGTTTTGATTTTCATTACCTGAATGGTTTTATATCAAAAAGCTTCTATTCCCGATCTACTACCGAAATTTGCCGCAACTTTTTTGTTGTTACTTAATTCTTCAACGCATGGGTAAACAAGCTGTTCCGAAAGTCGAGATACAAATTTTCTTCTGGCACCTTCTTTCTTCTTCACATTCATATTTTCATCGTATATTATATATGAAGCTAAGCCCATTATGTTAATCATGTTATAAAAAAGCGCCAAGTATGCTAAGCATTTGGTCCATAACATCTACACCTGTTTTGGTTTTGTTGTAGTGTATGATTGCCTCCGGTTTTTTTTTTAATGCCAGAAATTGATGTATCATAGTGAACTGTTGATAACAATATAACGGCCTTATTTTTTTTGGAACATAAGGGCATATCGCAATATTGTCATGGAACCCAAATTCACTAGACAATACTTCTCGTTTTGGATGTTTTTTCATTTCCAGTGAAATACATCGCTTGTTGCTTCTGAGTGTGCCAACAAAACCAAGACCAATAGCCATTAGTTGCTTACATAAATCAAAAGTCGTAAAAAAGTTATCAGCAACGATTGTTCTTCCTGCCAGTATAGATATTACCTTCTAGTGGGAAATGAGTTTTTGCGTCACATGCCCACCATATTTTAATGCCATATTTAGCAGGTTTCGAAGGAATAGACTGGGTGAACTTTGTTCTCCCTCTGAACGGGAGGGACTGTAATATTTTCATACGGCTTATAATTATTTTTAAGGTTTATGTTTAGCATGTTCCAAACATCTCTTATTGGCGCTGTTTTGTCAAACTGAGATCGGAATGACCTAGTACGGCTGTCATCAAATCGTACAAGTCGTAAAAGATCTTTAAATCTCTTCAAGGACATTGTTGCGCGAAACAAAGGTATATTTGTGACTTTCCAGAGCTCAGATATTGCCTGTGTGTTGTTGTGGGTCACTCCAGCACAAATCAGTATTCCTACGAAACCTTCTAGTTCCTGTATATTCATTGGTGTCCAAACTTGCTTTTATCTGTTTGATAAATCATAAACTTTTTACCATTTTTATTTGTTTCCAACACTATAATTTCTTTGATGTCATTTGAAAAAAATCTTTTGAATATCTCTAGCTCAAAAATATCTTTAGTTGTTGGACCTGCAGTATACTTCAAAACATTATGAGACATTATTCTTCTGGAAGATGGTGGCGACTTAGACCACTTTGTTCCATCTTTTCCGTAGACAAAACAATTTGAGTTAGGGATTTCCTGATTTTCCAGTTGTTCCTCATTTTCTTCTTCACTTTCTGATGAAACTTCAATTTCATTATCAACTTCTAATTCTTCCTCAATATCAGAAGCTTCGTCTTCTGCGTTATCATCTTCATCTCCATAAACCTCATTCTGAATTTCATTTTCGATATCATTGGCAATTGCCTCTGCCAACCTTTCAAAATAAGTAGGATCAGATTTGGAAACAGTTTCCAAAATTTTGTCTACTTCAGTACTCATTACACACTATGCACTTGTCAATTGACAACACAAAACTGAAAAAATCGTTTATAAAATATACAAGAAAAACGATTCTGCGTTTTATAAAAAAAAAAACACAAGAATTAACGTTATAATTTGCTTTTGATACCACGCACAGAAGAAAAATTTTGTTGTCAACTTGTACAATTGTTCAAAATAAACCAAAGATCTGCAAAACACTGCACATGTGTGAATGCTCTCACTCTAATAAAGAGAGCCTGAGAAAATAATTTGTATTTTTACTAGATATTACTGAACAAAAAAAAAAAACAATTACGCTCAAAAATAAACAACCAAGTTTTCGTTGTATGCAATGTTTTCTATACATAATGGTATAGGGCCTGGCTGGGCCCTGGAGGTTCAAACTTGAATAAAATTTGTTTAATAGTGATTGCCACGCCCCACATATAAAAAATTATTACTTTAAACAATTTTTTTTATACAAAACACCTTTGTTGAGGAATTCATAAAAAATTTAGGAGCTATGTCTATGCTATCTATGTAAAAAACAAAAAAAGATCGCAAAAATGCCTGGCCAGGACCTGGTGTTCGCTTAAGGGTTAAGCAGTTTAGGCGAATATTTGTCCCATTTGGGGTTTTCCTTCGGTTTTTCCTGTTCCTCAATTAAATATTCATTTGAATCATTTCAATATCTAAAACAAATGAGTTTATGAAAATATCAAGTGTTAATACTTCAAAAATACAACTTACTTGGTGGCGATACAAAGTCATCAACGTAAATTGATTCGTGTCCAACCATCTGCTCCTCCTGCACAATTTTAAGTATGTTTTCATCTAATGAAGACACTTGCGAAGGTGGCTTTGGACCCGGTGGCACCCGTTCTATATACTTCTTGTTTATCTTGTGCATAGTTCTTTTTTGCAGTCTTCTTTAGGTTTTCATATTTCGTTTTCAAGTTTTTGAAGGAACGAAAATTATCGAAAGCTGAATTAAATTCTGCTTCAATTTCTAACCATGTATTCATTTTTTCTTCGGAAGTAGTGCGATCAGTTTTTTTTACACTCAATGGTGTCTTTTTTTTTACCAACTAACTGAATAAAAAATTTAATTTTTTTTTTTTGGAAAATTGTTTGTCCGTCTGCTGCCTTCCATTTTTACATTTATTTTAGTGTCCATTTAATATTTAAATACAAAAAACAAAGAAATATTTAATTGTTGGGCACAAAATAAACAACAATTTTTTTTCTACGCGCGTTGTTTTGTTTGTTTTTCATTTTTGACATTTACAAGTGCTACCATATTTATTTAGAAAATGGCATTACTTTTTTTGGTGTAAAATATGGCAATCTTATATAATTTGAGATTTTTTAAACCATCACTGAAAAACAGCATGGAGGTTTAAAATCAGTTTATATCTTATTAAACAGCAGTAAAACTAAGTTTGATCGTCCTCCCAAAACCTGGCTCTTAGTATCATATCTAATATCAAAATAGTGCTGTTATAATAAATCTCTAAACAACAATATTATGATATGAGCTGTCAAAATACACACACACATACATAAACGCCTAAAATTAAAAAAATACAAGAAAAATTGTATTACAAATTGTTAAACTGTTATAAATCAATTTAAAGTTATTTTTTAATCAAATAGGTTAAAATTGAATGAATAAACGGACGTCTTTACTCAACGGAAGACAGAAAATTATGAGAAGACATGATCTAAATATGAATGCGTGTTCTCCACCCTAAACATTAATATGAACATAGATAATTTAATTCCGTTATTCTGCTGGCGTTCTCGCACATATTATATTAAAGTTAATATCTAATGTGGACACTATGTACTGAAGACGATAACTTTTTTTTTTGTTGTAAAGAACATTGTGAGTCAGAGAATAAAATTTTCGTACAAAATACCGAAAAATACTATTTTTTACAACTGTTGATTTCGTCGATAATTATTTTTAAGTTTTATATGCACACAAAAAATTTCCAGAGAGAGTACCATGAAAGCATACTTAGTAACATTTTTTTTTTTTTAATTCTTTTAAAATTATCAAGTTTTATATAAATAATGTATCACACATCGTATTAATTTTGTATTAGCATTTGTAAAATTTTCATTAACTACTTTCCACGCAACAAGCCATTTCCGACATAATAAAATGTTACTTAAGATTTTATCTATTTATACAACTGTGTCTCTTATGCCAATTCTTTATAAAATGTCGAACTTATATTGTAACCTCTAGCATTTAGTGTACATATTTTAATCAAATTGTAAAATGTAACAAAATAAATATTTACGAACATAACAGATAAAAGATAATTTCTGGAACATAAGTGTTAAAAAATAAAAATATTACTCAAAACAGTATGTGAAATAAAATATGTATTAAATAAAACTTTATTTAAATATTAATAAAAATGAAAATTATTCAAGTTCGAGGCCATACTCTATATTTCTTTATTAGGATATTGTCCTAACAAATAATCTATAGAGTTTTTGTTTTCAAATTTATTACTTGACCACTTTCAGGAATGTGTTGATTATCTATTTCGGGTATTTTCTATGTTCCCAATCATCAGAACACGTTTTGAAAGAAGTAACAATCCCATGCAAACAACAAACATTCATATAACCTAGTGTTCCCACTAAATGAGAACTAATATATGAGCTCGATGTTAAAGATTATCACCATTGATCAAAAATGAAGGCTGAATTAGTTTGTATGTTACGTTCCGTGACGAATCAGCTGATTTGTTTTTGATGTATGAAAATGAGCGTGTGTGGTTAGTTTGTCTGAACTGTAACGTTGCGTGCCGGATGAACCTGTTAAAAACTGAATTTTCTCTACTACGTTAAGTCACAGCAAAAAACAGCTGATTGCTCTCACATAAAAAAAAAACTAAACAACCAATACAAAAACATGTTTTTTTAGTTTTATAAGCTAACTTGTACAAAATAACATAAAAAAGGCTTTGTGACACATTATGATAATAATATTACAACTACATTTACAACTACTCAAACAATTACTATAGTCGTTTAGACAAAGCTGCTATGTTGTTACTGAACAGACTAACAACACAAAACAGCCATCCGGAACGGCACGTTACAGAAACGTCACGGAACGGAAAGACTAATGGAGGTTTAAATTGAGAACTTGTTGGTAGATATAAAATACACGCTTTTTGTTTTTATTCTCCATTTACAGTTTTTACACTTTTTTTATTTGTTTAAAAACAAGATGTAAAGGGGAAGTAAACAAGACCGTACTTTGTCTTTTTTACAAGTTTGATATAATTTTTATTAAAAATAAAAATTATGTTTTTTCGACCTATAATTGTGCAATGAAAATTATTCAAGTTTGAGGCCAAACTATATTTCTTCATTAGGATATTGAATTTATTAGGATATTGCAAAAATTTTCTTACTTTTTAACACAGGTTTTTAATTTCTAATCCACTAAGTGTTAGCAAAACTTTTGATGAATCTCCTAATTTTAATTTTGCTGTCTCAGCAACATCTTTTGCTGACTTAAAAAACTTTTTTTTTGAGTGTACATATAATAACATCACACGGCACATCTTTGGTCTATCAAGATTTGATAGTGTGTCCCGGTACTCTTGTCGTATTTTAAGCATTTCACTTGATAACTACTTAAAGTTTTCACTATAAAAAAATTGTGACCAAAGAACCCTCTTCGATCGGCTAACACTCACGTTTCACTTCGTAATACAGCTTCTGAATAGCAGTTCTTCATTTTACCAATCCATCTCTGGAACTACATTCCATATGATTTGCAAAAGTCGTCAACGCAATAAAATTTAAAAAATTACTAAAACAATATTATTACTGATAATTTAAATTAATTATTGAATATTTTCTTTGTTTTGTTTAAGTCTTAATTTTTAGCACAGAAACTTATTTATAATATTCCTTTTATATAATTTTAAAACATTTTTTTTTATTTTTTATTATTTTTTTTAACATTTTTTTAATTTATTTATTTATGTTACTTTATATTTATATAATATTAATATACGAGGGCGGATCAATAAGTCCGTGACTTTTCGAACTTCCCTCGTTGGTATATGAAATGCGTGAGATTGTTGTTGCTATAGGCATTTCATATGGCAATGTGGTTTCGATTTAAAATGGCAATGTGGTTGAGATTTTGTAATGAAACATCCGGAGACCAAGCAGCAGTCTAAACAATGGGTTTCTCCGGGTGAACCGGCAAGAATATTTGAATTATTATCTGAAAAAAAGAAGAAACAATTTTTATAATTAACAAAAAATATATATTTTTTTCATTTTTTTATTAAACAATTAAAAAACAATAATTTATTATTAAAAAATTTTTTTTATTTCATTAATTGGTTTTTTTTTCTTTAAAAATAAATTACAAAAAGCAATACATTTATTCAAAAATAAATTTTTATAATTAACAAAAAAAAAGAAGAAAAAATTTTTATAATTAACAAAAAAAAAAAACAATTTTAATATAATTTGAAATAAAATATATTTTATTAAATGTAATATAAAAATATTGTGAAAATAATTTTCATTCATATAAATACATATTACTATTAATAAAATACGTATTTTCTTTTTCATTATGAGAACAAAAAAAAAAAAATACGCGCATCCGCATAAAATCATAAATGTACTATCCTCACCGAAGCAAGAACGCAACTGCAGTGCCAATAATTAAAAATATACAATCAATCAACAATAATTGAGTTGAGAGTCTATTATACAATCTCTCAACCAATCAGAATCAATCAATTGCTAAAATTTTCATATTCTTACCTCATCCAACAATATTCGCTCACCTCAACCACCACAATCACCACATCCACCATAACCGAACAAGTGGCAACATCAACTTCTAATCTTGAAATTTTGTTTAGCGCATCCAAATTTGACAATGGCTAATCCTCTTATTCAAATATTCTTGGTACATCACCTTACGCATTATGGAATGAGCATATCAACATGGATCGTTATCATCGTCATAGCCGTTATTTGTATACTACGAAAAACGTGTCAGATGTCACAGAGATACTTGCCTACTGCCATTGCGCTACCTAGATTGATGTAGGGTAAACTAAAATAATTAAGTAATATTTTTATTTGTATGTTGAAAGACTAGGATCTTTCAAGGCCGCCAGAATGTTCAATCTTGAACAACTTTTAAATAACATATTATTCAATTTAAAAGTAATTAGTTTTTAGTTCTAAGAACACACATAAATTGGTTTTTTATGATGTGTTATAAAATAGATCATATAGTGATCTACCCTTATTATATTTAAGAAAAACCTAAATAGTGTTTTCTAACTACTATTTCTTAATGATGTATCATAAAATAAAACATGCAGTTTGTTAATCACTAAATTTATGACTATGGGTTTTTTCTTATCTGTTAAGAGAATCCTAAATAGTCTTTTCATGTTAATAATTATTTTTTACCTGAATTTCTAGTCAGATAAGGATATTTTAATTTTAGTATATAAGTAAGTTAAATTTTGTAAATAAAGTGGAGTTCTAATAAAACCATCAAAAAGAAAGTGTTTGTGTATTTTGTCTCGCGCGTACTCTATTCCGTGAACATTAGTGATAAAATGAACAACGTGGTTGATTACTAAGAAGACAAGAATGGAGCAACATTGATTATTAATAGGTTTTTTGTTAAAGTTCTGCTATTATATAGGCTCTAGCTTTTCTATAACTTCGGGTTCTGATGAGATCTTTAGCCAGATCGAAATACTAGTATCAACCTAGCTAATATGTTTGATTTGCTTTATTTTTGTAAATATACGGAGGTTGAAAGCTCGTTATAAATAAAAATAATGTTTTTGTTTTGAGTCGCAACATCTAATTCGTAGTTTTTAATTTTTTCCAATGTAATGTTAAAGTCATTAATTTCCTGATCTGTTAGTATGTCCCTGTTTAGTGTTCGCAATTTTGAAGCCAATGTTTTAATGTAAGTTAAATAATCTTCAGTTTTGAATATATGTAATATTTTCGAATAATTTTGAATTAGGGATATGTCTCCTATTTGGATGATAGTGAATCCATTTCCTTGATTAAGATCGGTTGTTAATAGCTTTAGTGCTACAGCTAGGTTGATCATCAATAGGATCGATAAGGACTTCCAAAGATCTGGAAGTATATTTCTTTTGTTTAATGAATTGATCCATATGAAATTCTTGATAATTATTGGTGTATTTTTTATTGTCTGTTTTCTTTACGTTAACTTTCTTTACTTTCTGATCTAGTTCTTATATGTCTTCACATAGTAAGAGTTTATCTTTTTATTCACTCTATCTTTGTTTCTATATTCGCATATTTTTCTATTCTTATCTTTCATTCTTTTAAATATTTCCTGAAGGTTTATTTTATTAGAAAAATGTAAATCTATAGGTTTTTTACCTATAGTGAGGTAAAGTAAATTATTATAATTGCTTAGGGCTTGTATTGGTAAATCTATATTTAGATTGATATCATTTTCTACTTCTCTAACCTTTAATATTCGTATTTGTTCGTTAATTGTTCCATGAAATCTTTCAATATCTGAATTTCCTGTGTGTCGATTAGGTGTTGTGAAGTGATATTGAATATTTTGTTTTTCCAAAAAATCAGTAAATAGTGGTGATTTAAATCGCTTTTCGTTATCTAGGACAAGTTTTTTGGGTTTCTTCATTAAAATAAATAATTTCGGGTAGGCTTTGATCAGTGTAAGAGTTGTTCTGTAGGATATCTCTTCGATCATTGCGTATTTTGTGAATTTGTCTATCATGGTGACATACATTTGTTGGTTGTTTATAAAATATATATCCGAATGATAAATTTGGAAAGGTTCTTTTGGGGTTTCCGTGTTTTCAAAAGGTAGTTTAATAGGGTTTCGTTCGTGCTTAAAGTTACAAATATGACAGTTATTAATGAATTTAGTAATTTCCTTTTTCAGATTAGGATAGTAATAAATTTTCTTTAATTCCTCATGAGTTTTAGTTATACCTGGGTGATTATTATCAAGTCTGTGATGTTTTGCTATTATTTCTATTATTTCCTCGTAAGTTTTTTCCGTTACATTTTCGTAAGATACAAACACATCAGTCTCCATAATGTTATTTGGATTAGATTTTCTTTCTTTATATTTATTTTGAAGCGTTATTAAGTCTTCTGTATTGTTACAACGAAGAACTACTAATTTGTCGACTGTAATCTGGTCTAATATTTGCGCTATAAGTTTTCATAATTGTATGTGGTTCTTCTGTTTGAGAATACTATTTCCTTTTCAATATTATTTTCTATCCCCTTTTTAAGGGCAATTTGGTTAGAAAAACTTTGGAAAGATTTCTCGGTCGTTTTGAATAAGTCCATACTATCCTCTTCGGCAGAATGTATGGTTTGGTTATCATCATCAGGGATAATAGGAATATTGTCTAACATCGTTATTCTGTGGGGTTCTTCCAATTTTCTTCTTGGTCTAGATTCCTCTGTTAAATCTTCTCTATTGTGTATATCTCTTAAATGTTTATTTAGTGAGCTAATTGTCGCATATTTTCTATTACAAAGAGAGCATATATTCTCACCTAATCTGATTATCTTTTCTTTCGCTCTCTGATTGACGTTAGTTTCTCTAATCCTTGAAAGAGCGTCGGCCACCTTATTCTCCTTTCCTTGTATGGGATATATCAAATTCATTGAGTTTGATTTTCCATCGGATAAGTTTAGAATTAGGTTCTTTAAGGCTGGCTAACCATATGAGTGGTTTGTGATCTGTTTGGAGATCGAACTTTCTTCCATATAGGTAATGTCTAAATTGTTTTACGGCCCATACTATGGCTAGTAATTCTTTTTCTATAGTTGAATAGTTGCATTCGTGTTTATTTAATGTCCTAATGCGCCCCGGTAGGCTAGTTGGTAGCGTGCTGGCTTATCAGTGCGGGGGTCGTGGGTTCGATTTCTGTTTTCGGTCTGTTCTGGTCTGTTTTCGCTACAACGCGCCGAAGGCCATAGTAGCTAGTGCTCGGTTAGGGTAATAGTATATAATTTGTAATTATATGATTATTAATTAATTAATAGATGCAAATGCTAAGGGTCCGTTTTTTTGAGATAAAACCGCGCCTAGTGCATAATTACTTGCATCTGTAGTTAGGATAAAATTTTCATTAAAGTCGGGGTATTTAAGAACCATGTTTGACATTAATATATTTTTCAATTTTTCGAAAGCTTCTTTATAGTCCTTATCATTTACATTGATAATTGAATCCTTTTTGAGGCGGATTGTTAAAGGTTTAGCTATTTTCGCATAATCAGGTATAAATTTACGGTAATAACCACTGAGTCCGAGGAAATTTTGTATTTCCTTAATGGTTTTCGGAATAGTTTGACGTTTTATGCCGTCTATCATATTTGGATTAGGGCTTATGCCATCCTTTGTGACTATGTGTCCTAAAAATTCGGTTTCTTTCTTTAAGAAATCTGATTTGTTTAAAGATACTTTGAGGTTTGCTTTCCTCAAGGTTTCGAATATTCTTTCCAAATTATTAATGTGTTCCTGTAGTGAAGTTCAGAAGACCAGGATGTCATCCATGTACACGACGCAGATTCTATTTATATATTCCCTTAAAACGTTGTTCATCATTCTCTGGAATGTCGCCGGAGCATTTTTCAGTCCAAAAGGCATTCTTGCAAATTCAAAATCTCCATTGTGAGTTGTAAAAGCAGTTTTCTCTCTATCCTTCGGTTCTACTTCTATTTGATAAAATCCTTTAGTTAGATCTAAAGTTGAGAAATAATTTGCTCGTCCTAGTTTATCTAAGACGTCATCAATTCTAGGGATAGGATATTTATCTTCTCTAGTGACTTGATTTAATTTTCGGTAATCAATGACAATGCGCCACTCTTTGTTACCTTCTTTGTCCTCTTTTTTAGGAACAATCCATATAGGTGCATTATATGGGGAATTACTATGTTTAATAATGCCTTGTTCTAGCATTTCATTCATCTGTTTTTTCCACTTCTTCAGTGTGGGTAACGGGATATCTATAGGTTTTGGTATAGATTGGTCCGGAAAGTCCAGTACCAATTTTGTGTTTAATCTCATTAGTAAAGGTCAAATCGTCGCCTTTGTGATAGAAAACGTCTTCGTTGTTCTGAATAAAATTTTTTATCGCTTTTGATTCCTCTGAATTAAGATGGTCTAAGCGTAATAGGTCATTAGTTCCTAAATATTCGATATTGAATAGTTCTGGTAGTTGATTTAAATTTTTTGGGAGTATTTCCTCTGAATCTCCTTCATAATACAATAGGAAAGTTTTTCCGTTGATTTTAATCGTTTTTGTTTCATAATTAATTAAGGATTTATTTTGTTCTAACGTTATATGTCCTAAAAGACCGTTAAAAAATTTGTGGAATTTATAGAGTCCAAAAGTAGTGTCCGAATTTAAAGGGACTTGAAGAGTATTTTTGGGAATTGTGCCTTTATGGGTAATATGAAAATCTCCTGAAGCGGTTTCAATTTGAAAGGGTTTATTTAATTTTTTAATGAATTTAGGTGGACATTGGTCTAAATTGAGAAAGTTTTCAGTAGATTCTGTATCAATTAATAATCTAAGATTTCTTGTCCGTCCTCTGAGTAAGATATAGGGAAGTCCGCGTCGTTTGGGTTGTCCCTCAGAGATGCTGGTACATGAAAAATTTCCTGATTCGTAAGTTTCTACAATTTCGTCTTTATTCTGGTCAACATTATTTTTATAATTTGTACACTTACAATTACATTCCATTCTTGGGGTTTGATGATAATTTTGTCTTCTTGCACATCAAACAAGTTTTCAATTTATTTTTTGATCAATGGTTATAATCTTTAACTTCAAATTCATATGTATATTAGTTCATATGAATGTTTGATGTTTGGCATGGGATTTTTACCGCTTTCAAAACGTGTTCTGATGATGGGAACCTAGAAAATTCCCGAAATAGATCTATCAACACATTCCTGAAAGGGTCAAATAATAAATTTGAAAACAAAAAACTCTATAGATTATTTGTTAGGACAATATCCTAATGAAGAAATATAGAGTATGGCCTCGAACTTGAATAATTTTCATTTTCATTGCATATTTATAATAGTTTTATTTTTTTTGTATTAGTGTTTCCAATTCTGTTTATCGATTAATATATTCCTCGATTAATCGCCTCTATTTAGGTTAATGTCGAAACAAATAATTTAAAACTCAAATAATTATTCGAACCGAATAATCGTTTAAAATATGTCGATTAACCGCATACATTTTTTATATGGCTTTTTCTTTATTTTTTTTTGCCAAAACTTGCTTAATTTTCTTAAACTTGGCGGAAGAAATGTTAAGAAAAGCTTAGAAAAAAAGAAACACTTTTAAAATACCTTCAAATTCCTTTAAAAAATGCTATATCGGGTTTAAGATAATAAGATAGGCAATATTCGATTTTAGTTTAATACTTTTAACATCTTAACTGGTTTATTAATTTAAAAATGTGCAAAAAAAAATTATTTAAAATAACTTTTGGACAAATTGTCCAAAATTTAAATGTAATTTCTCAAAAGAAATGTATTAATTAATTATTATAGTTACATTATTTTTCACTTAAAAATATATCTTGTGTACAGTTAGCTATTGTTTTTTTTACTGCCACAGCATATTGCCGCATTAACCACTCTTTATATTGGTCTTGTAGTACATGGCTTGTACCACCCTTTAATCCATTTCCAACCAGTAAAATTTCACCGTTGACAAAGTTCACTGTTGCTTCTCTTATCTTGTGCTTCTAAAACGAAGAAAAGGTTTCTTTATCTTTTTGGAACGTACCAAAGCTCTGCGAGATCTATTTTGTGTGTCTTATTGTTAACTTTGGATTGAATATCTATAGTACCTTTTCCAATAACATCTAATGCTTCTAGTTCAGCTGCCATAATTTTGCAGGGATCCTTAAAAACATTAAAATCCTTAAATAACTTTTATTACTAGTAACATGGCGAGATGCACCATTGTCTTTCCACCAATCGTTAGAAATATATTCTTCCTCAAGAATATTTATTTCATCACTTGTAAAATGTAATATTTGTTGTGATGCAAATTCCACTTCATCATTACCTTCTTTATTGGGCCCACCATCACTAATCCATTTTTTGCATTCACGGGCCCAATGGCATTTTTTATTACAATAATGACAAATATCTGAACTTTTATTTGTTTTTCATATTCACCACCTTCTTGTACTTGGAACTTCCTGCTATATAAGCTTCTTTTTCATCTTTGTTGTCAACTTTGTAATTTTTTTTTTTTTTATATATAGTCAAGTATAATTCAAGTATAAACAACAGCAGTCCAGTATAAATTACATATATCATATATTTTGTAATATTACAAAGTTCCCTTTCTAGATGATAAGCACTATTAAACATTAAAATATTTTACTTTATCCGTTCTCCAATTCATACGATTTTGTAGCTTATTTAAGTTTCTTTGTAACTTTCTAAAGTAAAATTTAAACAAAATAACAAATTGATTACTTGACTGTCATATAAAAGAAAACTATAAAACTTGACGCAAGCAAATTATGGGTTGTTTTTTCAACTTAAAATTAAGAATTAAAATTTTTTTTTATTAAATACTACTAATAAAAAGTATTGGAATTGTTTGAAATTGGTACGTATTTTAGCTTTATATTAAAGAAGTCGTCTGGAATTGGCAGCCGTATAGTCAGCCACCAGTAGTATTATTACACCTGCTCGATTCATATGTTTGGTTTTTGGGAAATGTGTTTTAAGCTTTTTTTATCTTATTATATTTACATATTTAAGATTTTAAACAAAAACGCATATTATTAAAAAAAATTAAATGAGTTTTTTATGCAAAGGATTACAAAAATAACATATAAAAATTGAAAAAATGAACAAAATTAAATTGTTTGATTTAATAAAGTAGTACAATGCAATTTCACATAAAACCAATGCATGCAAAGCTTACAAAGTTTTTTAAAGTATAAAAGTCTCGAAAAACTTTTTAAGTTGTATTCAATACAACTTACACACAACAAAATCGTTCCCAAATAATTAGGAGCATTTCAACCAATAAAGTTTGTTCAGAAAAGTTCTGCGAAAACTAGTAACACTTTACCAAGTTTCTACTTCTTTCTACTTAAATATTGAAAAATTTATGTTAAAAAACTTTATTAGTTAAAATGCTCCTAGTTACTTGGCAACGCTATTTTTAGTTGATTTTACGTATTTTATTTTTTGCGTGTATATATTTGTGTTTAAACAAAACTGCAGCTAATTTTAATGAATTTTTTTTGATTCTATTTCTCTTTTTAGCTTTTTGTTAAAGACGTCGTATGGAACTGTCAGCCGTATGTCACAAGTAGCATCATGACATGGTGGTTTTTGGGAAATTTGTTGTAAGTTTCCTTAAGAATTTTATTTAATTTTTTATACAATAAGCATTAATAAACGTATATTATTAAAAATAAAATATATAAATGAGATTTTTCATGCAAAAGGTATTATAAAATAGCACATAAAATTTGATAAAATAAACAAAATTGAATTGTTAGATTTAAGAAAGTAGTACAATGGAATTTCACATAAAGCCAACAAATGCAAAGTTTACAAAGTTTTTAGAGTATAAATGTGAGTAGTTTTATTGAAAAACTTTTTGCAGCAGTTGCTTGTAACTTGTCGAAAAACTTTTCAAGTTGTATTCTATACACTATACTTAGGTAACTTAAACGCTACTTTTATTTGATTTTACATTTTTTATTTTTTGCGTGCAGTTACGAATTTGTATGGTTTGAAATTACATTTCTTAACCAGATTGTCACAAAAATCTGGTTAAAATTAGATTTCAGCTATAATTTAAATTGACGATAAGGTTATTTTCTTTACTAAATATTGTTGTCAAGCCAAAATCCAGTTTGGCCTTCCAAATTTTGTAATATAAACGTGGGTGATATGTAACTGGATTTAGCTAGATTTAAGATGAAATTTCGTGGAAGTGTAAATTCATTATTAATTATTTTTATAATTTAATGTATTGGTCAAACAAATAATAAACTGACGTAATAACATACGGTTTTGGTAATTTTTGGCCTAAAGCTGCGGAATTTTTTTCTAGTGGCAACACTAGCTGAAACGATGTGTTTTAAATTAAAGTTTGTATTATTATTTCGGTTAGTTTTGTTTTCAACTCTATTATCGGTGGAAGTTGTAAAGATGACACCCCAATGGAAGCACATATTGATGTAGACTTAAAGATAAATTATGTGCGAAATGAGTACATCGTCCTATTCAAGGATTACTACTGGAAACACACAAGGGAGAAATACATCCAAGCTGCTTTTATAAAACAAAATGTAATGTGTTTAAATTTAATATTGAAATTTTATAATATTAAGTTGCAATCTAGATATCAGGATGGAGTATCGTTCCGCGGTCTTATCTTTCGGATTCGTATCCAAGTGATTTCGATGTCATTCAATCTACAAGTGCAGATGTTAGCAAAATCTTAGAATGTCATCCAGCAATCAAAAGAGTTACATTTCAAGTCGAAATTCAAAGGAATCTAAAATATACCTCAGTCGGAAATTTAACAAATATATTCCCAAATGGTGTAAGAGGATTAAAAGATCGCCATTTGCTTGGGATTCTGCCGGCTCAGATAACAGACATATTGAACGCTAATGTTCTTTGGGGTCGTGGCATTACGGGAAAAGGAATAAGGGTTGCAGTATTTGATACAGGTCTACCAAAAGAACATCCCCATTTTCGAAATGTTAAAGAAAGAACCAATTGGACAAATGAAAAATCCCTCGATGATGGCGTAAGTCATGGAACATTTGTCTCTGGGATAATAGCTTCATCAAAGGAATGTTTGGGCTTGGCACCCGATGTAGAACTTCATATATTTAGAGTCTTTACGAATATTCAGGTTAGTATTGATTATTTAACGCAACGGACTTAGAAGAGAAAATCCACATACTATTTGAGGACACAGCCCATAGTGGCTCCAAGCTGATTTGACCGATTTTAACACAACAAATCATAGACTACAGAGGAGTATAGCTTTCAGGAATTGAATCTTTAAATGTGTTTACAGAAGTGTTTCTAATTCGGTTAATCGATTAACAGATTCCTCGATTAATCGCCTCTATTTTGGTTAATGTCGAAACAAATAATTTAATGCTCAAATAATTATTCGGTTAAAATTGGTCGATTAACCGGTTAGATAGTTTATATGGGTTTTTTTTCTATATTTTTTCCCAAAACTAGCCAATTTTCTTAAACGGTGAGAAAGGCTTAGAAAAAATACTCGCTATATAAAATATCATAAAATTGGCATAAATTCGGTTTACCGACACCTCACCAAAATAAATGAAATTTTGTCCTTTAATAGAAGAGACCACGCTGAGTCGAAATAAAAAAAAATTTTGCGTCGCTCATGCCCCCTTTTCAGTGGGCGGGGCTCCAAAGTTTGAAATGAAATTGCAAATAACTTCAAAACTACTTGTCCGATCTTAACAAAATTGGCGTCGTTGGAAAGGTCTCGAAAACATCTTTCCAATGAGGTATATAATTTTATAATATTAACCCCTTGCTGCCCAAATAAAGCATTTTTGTTTTTTTTAACGCTCTTTTTGTTAAATAACGCCTATATAAGTACATAAAAAGTGTATAAAAAGGGAAAGTCTGTTTTATAAGCTTTCATAAAAGGTGCAACATGACCCCATAGGTCTTGAAATGAAGTAGTTATTAAGGGTTAAAGTTGACCATTAATAGGCAAAACTATGATTTTTGCAAGATTTTGAAAATTAGATTTTGTTGTATGGTTTAAGATTTTGTATGCAAAAGAAAACTTGTAAATATGCCAAAATTTCTGCGGCCCGGGCGAAGCCTCAGCGAAGCCGGTGGGAGGACTGGTGGGAGGAGAAAACCCCTAAGCCCGGCCGAAGGCCGGCTATGCAGAAAAACTTTATTCTACAAACATAGTTTAACATAGCTCACACTTGAATAAATTACAAAAAAAGCTTGTGTTATTTATACAAAACTTGTATAAACCGGAAATTAGAAATTAGAAAATTAGATTTTGTTGTATGGTATGGTTTAAGATTTTGTATACAAAAGGAAACTTGTAAATATGCCAAAATTTCTGCGGCCCGGGGGGAAGCCTCAGCGAAGCCGGTGGGAGGACTGGTGGGAGGAGAAAACCCCTAAGCCCGGCCGAAGGCCGGTTACGCAGAAAAACTATTTTGCAAAGACCCATATATGGTCACGTCGATATATGGTTCAAAATTTGAAAAAGGGTGTGTAAAAAAAATCATTATGGTTTTTTGGGCAGTAAAGGGTTAATATTTTAGGACATTATATACACCATTGGAAAGATATTTTTGAGATCTTTCCGCCTAAGAAATATGGTCACGTCGATATATGGCTCAAATTTTAAAAAAGGACGTTTTAAAAAAAAAAAATTTAAAAAAAACCAAAATTGTTTTATTTGGGCAGCAAATGGTTAATATTTTAGGACATTTTATACTCCATTGGAAAGATATTTTCAAGACCTTTCCAACGACACCAGTTTTGTTAAGATCAGATAAGTAGTTTTGAAGTTATTTCGAATTTCATTTCAAACTTTGGAGCCCCGCCCACTGAAAAGGGGGCGTGAGCGACCTCTCAAAAAATTCTGAGAGGTGTCGGTAAACTGAATTTGTTCCATAAAATTATTTTAAAATCGTGTAAAAACGATATTTAAGACTCTTTATAACATCCTTTATATCGGCTGTAGAAAATTAGATATACAATTTTTTAATTTCTCTTTTAATTCTTTTAAAAGTTCAAATTGATGTAAATTAATACTTTCATTTATATCAAGACATGATTGAATTTGTGTAAAATCTATGCCATGCACTGTAATTCTGTATTAATTATACTTGTTCCACCATTTGTCAAGCATTTTTTTTTTTATAATCGGTTCCAAACCACTACAATTCTAAGACATATGCCACTACAACCAATTTTATCATACAGAAAAATTCATTTTTAAATCAATTGATATATATTTGAATTGACGTCGTATTTTATTTCGAATATTTTGAAATTCATTTCGAATCTTATTCAAGTAAATACGATTCTAGTTGAAATAAAATTTTTAGTATTTAAATTAATATGCCAAAGTATGATTTTGTTTACCATTTTAAAAATAAGTAGAAAAAATAAGAATTGAGTAGCTTTAGTAATTAATAAAAACGTCAACATTTAAGCAATTATAAAAAAAAATAAATGGTTTATTCAAAAAATTCTTTTTGCGATAGAAAAACGTTAATAAATATTATTCTAAAAATTATAATTTAGAATTCGGACTGCCATGGCAACCCTGGTAACCATTTATTATAGATCCTGTTTTTAAAGGCAATATCGAATGACATCGTTGAGCATTGGGTACTCATCAGAGAAAACAAATTTTATTTTATTTCACACACGAATAAATTCTTTAGTCAAGAAAGGTACGTGGGTGAACTCATAAATTAAAAAACTCCCAAAAAAATCGGTGTGTTTTATTTTTGATTAAAATAGTAGGCAAAAATTTAAAATGACTTTACGTTAGTGACTTCATTTTTTAGTTATCTACAAATTAAACAAAAAAAAAAAACCGATTGAAAATCGGTCCAACCATTAAGGCTGCACAGTGGCACCCGATTTTCAATATCTTGTTTTGAGAAAAAAGCTTTTAAAGTCAATATTTCTCATGTAAAATATAGGACAAGACGTTTATTTAACAAGATGTAACTTTTTATTTCTACGATTTTCTCTCCAAAATTTTCATAGCATATAGATAAAAGTTCAAACTATTGAAATAATTAAAAAAAATCTAAAACTAGTAAAACCCTAAAATTAAAAACAAACTTGCAAGGGATGTATACCGACCCGGACCGGCAGATCTTAATGAACTTCGGATATGTTGTAGAGAATAACAATTTAAATGACCAGTGATATTTGTTAGCTGTTCAATCTCATGTTCAGTCATTACTAAGTTGGTTCTAAAATGACCACATTTTGTTTTTTTCGGATTATTTTGTTCTTTTTGGTATCAAATGAATGATTTTTTGAAGACACATTCACTAGCGAACAAATTATGCACAAAGACATTTAAGTATTTTTGTTATTCAAAAAATGTGGTTTGAGTAACATTAAATCTGGTGTTTTATTAAAGAATTTTAGTTGTATTAAGCTAAAAATAATGCTTAGCAATGCCAATTTAATTTATTCGAGGTGGTGTTTGAGCTTTCTCCGATATTCGAAACCGTTCTTTTTTTATGCGACTTTTCCCGAAGAGACTTTTTCCCCTATATTTCAAATAATTTAAAAAATTTGTCAACTCGACTATATGGGCAAAATGGTTATCAACATTTTTGTTTTCTTTAACCCTGCGTACAAATAAATCTAGTTTTCGTAAATTAAATACAAGTTTTCATACAAAAACAAATGCATTTTTAACCCTACGTGAGATTGGGTGCTAGACAAATACGTCTATTTTTTTTTTTTGATCCTTTACAACATATCTAAAGCTCATTAATATCTGCGAGTTGGGGTCAAAATACCTCCCTTGTTAGTTTGATTTCAAAGAAGTTTCTATTTTAGCTAATGATTTTTTCTACCGAACCCGCTCCAATGAAAATGTATGATATACCTAGCCGACGACAAAAAATAAGTTCATATATAGTCGAATATAGCTTGATATAGTGGCATATTATTATATATGTGGTCATATGTTCAATATGTACTTACATCTCATACTTATTTTTACAAACATTTCTAATATGGCGCTATATATAATCATATATCATTATATCTAATCAAGTTATATATGTTGATCTTTTTTATCTCATCATATATAATTGATATAGTTATATATCACATAACATAAACTTCCATGTATAATTATATATAAGTACATATAAAACAGTAAAACCAAACAAATTCTAATAACATATCAATATATGTGTTAAAATAAAAAAAAATTTGATCACTTTTGTATATGGTAGAAATTCACAAAAAAAATTATTACTTTTAAATATAGTTATTCAAGTTCGAGGTCGTATTCTACATTTATTTACCAGAATATTGTCCTAGTAAATAAATTATAGAATTTTTTTAGTTTTTCAATTTATTCTTTGACCACACCTCCAAGAATTTGTTGATAGATCTATTTCGGGGAGTTTCTAGTTCCCCATCATCAGAACAATTTAGAAGAGTGGTAACATCATAATGCTTAAACTTGAAAATATATATAACTCATTTTTCTAACAAAATGAGAAGTATTTGAAGTTACCAATAATAATCAAAAAACAAATTGAAATACTTTATGTTTTTGTGTAGTACCCACCTTTGGTAGATTACAATACACATTTTTCGTTCATGTTTCCCATTTTATTTAAAGGGGAACTAACAAACTAAGACCATACTATGTCTTTTTACAAATGATTGATATAATTTTTATTGTTAATAAAAATTATGATTTATTCGACATTTATTTACCAGAATATTGTTAGTTCCCCTTTAAATAAAATGGGAAACATGAACGAAAAATGTGTATTGTAATCTACCAAAGGTGGGTACTACACAAAAACATAAAGTATTTCAATTTGTTTTTTGATTATTATTGGTAACTTCAAATACTTCTCATTTTGTTAGAAAAATGAGTTATATATATTTTCAAGTTTAAGCATTATGATGTTACCACTCTTCTAAATTGTTCTGATGATGGGGAACTAGAAACTCCCCGAAATAGATCTATCAACAAATTCTTGGAGGTGTGGTCAAAGAATAAATTGAAAAACTAAAAAAATTCTATAATTTATTTACTAGGACAATATTCTGGTAAATAAATGTAGAATACGACCTCGAACTTGAATAACTTCATTTTCATTGCACAATAAAGGTCGAATAAATCATAATTTTTATTAACAATAAAAATTATATCAATCACTTTGAAATATAATTATCAGAGAACACAAAAAAAATTCAATGTATTAAATAAATTTATTAAAAAGCAAAAATAAAAAATTAAAAAAACTACACTTTTAAAAAGTTTGAGAATAAATAATATTTTATAAGTAAAAAAATATTTAGTCAGGAAATCTTCAAATAATCAATTAAAAGCCCAAAAGTAAAAAGCTTTATAACAAAAAAGAATCGAATCGGATTTGGCAGAAAAAACAATAACATGCGATATTTATCTCGAGAAATTAACCTTTTTTTATCAAAATTATTTGTCTTCGATCTAATAAGTAGGATTGTTTAAAAAATCAAGTCTCGACTTAAATTTGGTTGAATTTATGAAAAATTTTCTATAAATTTTTTAAATTTTCTTAAAATAAAGTTATAATTATAAACACTTAATGACTTAATAATCAAACCAAACACTATAAAGTACAAAAGCAACTTTCTATGTTGCATTAATCGCTAATATATGATCATATGTAAGTGTATATGGTACAATTAACCAAAAATAATTCTATCACTTTTATGTATAATTATATATGTCAAAACATATCATTATAATGATAATTATACATAAATATATAAAGTAAAATTTAATGAAAAAAATTCTATAACTTTTATATATTTTTTATGACCGTTTCAAAATTTACTGTTTTTCTTCTGTAATGATTATTAATATTTTTTTTTTATTAAAGTACTAAAAAACTTTTCTATATTTTAATGCAACTTCTATAAAGTTTACTAGATTTTTCCAACTACATGTGGCTCCATTTAATAAATTAATCAAATATTCTCTTTCAAAGTGTGTTTTACCTTTAAACCTTACCCTAAACTCTCTAAGTACTGGACATTTTCCCATAAAATGAGTTATATCCTCTTCTTCTCCAGTATTACACAGGCTGCAAACGTTGCCTGTGTTGTTATTAAAAAGGCTTTTCTTAAGTGGCAATGCATCCACACTTTATTTATTTATTTATTAAAGTCTATAGAATAATCATTAATTTAAATACAATTTATACATAATACAATTAAGAAATAATACAACAAAGAAAATTATAGAAATTCCTTAACACACATTTTTACAATATTTTTATTTATATTTATTGACGTATGGACGTGTGTGTGTGTTTCTCATATACACATTTACTTTTTTTTACAATTTTCATGAATTGTGTGATAATGTTGCTTGCAAATGTCTAAAAATGTAGAAAACCTTAACTTTTAACAAATTTCTTTTTATCTTCTTTGATTTCGGTCTTCAAACCCTTTTGACTCAAGTTCAAATCCTACTTTTTCCTAATTTTTTTTATTATTATTTTGTTGCATTTTTTTTATTTAAGAAAATGTTATTCTTTTTTTTATTTCATAAATTCCTTTTTTTATAAAATAAATTTTTTTTTTTCTTTCAAAATAAATAAAAAACAATAAATATATTTTAAAAGAAATTTTTATAATTAAAAAAAAAACAATAATTTTTGATTATTTTTTTAAAATAAAAATAATAAATGTAATTAAAATAAATCAAAATAATTGATATATTTACAAAAAAATGTTTTTTTTATAAAAAAAATAATAAGATTAATAACTGATTGCATCTCGTTTCTCATTTAAATAAATATTATTCAATAAAGTACGTTTTTTCTTTTTCATAAATACAACAAAAAAAAAAAACAATAAATATGCCCATGCGAATCAATCAATACAATCCCCGCGAAACCAAGAACGCAATTGCTGAACCAATAATTATAAATTCATAATCAACCAAGAATGATTGAGTTGAATGACAATTACAATTTAATAACCAGCCTCCCCCAACCAATCAAAATCATTCAATTGAGACAACATGCGACTATTATAAATTGTCGTTTCAAACCTAAACCACTCACAGCAAAACAAGCATTCTTGATAAATGGCATCATAAACATCTAATAATGAAAAAACGTTTACTTCAGCCAAAATTCACGATTACCAATTCTCATATTCAATCATTCTTGCAGAAACCAATAGAAATAATTGACAATTTGTCAATTCTTGACATAAATGAATGAAATTAAAATTAATTAAAAAAATCTGGTTGTTATATTAAACAAATTTTTGTGTATACAATTTTGTATTTTAAATTGAAATAAAATATTTTTTTAACTCAGAAATTTGTAAATATAAATCATTCGTTCCATCAAATAACACTGGAAAATGAGGATTTTTTTCTTAGGTTCTCCGATTTCGTTTATATTTTGCACATGAATACTCTATAGTCCCACTTGCGGAATTTGTAAAAACTTGCGATTTTATGCACGTTTTTAATTTTCATAAATTTCATAAAAATGATAAAAGTGCTTAATTTTGAAGTGCCTAACTTTCAATTGGATATCGCATGTTATTAATTTAAACGATATTTGGAAGATGCATTTGTCTACTTTATAACTGGATGGTTTTAAACAAAATTATTGTTAAAAAGCGCATACGTAACGCAAATGCAGTTTTCTAATGCATTTTTCAAAACTTTCTCCCTCTACGATTTTCAAAAAAAAAAAATACAGTATACTAAAATATGGAATCTTACCTAAATATACAGCTGATTTTTATGGGACAAACATGTCTTATATTTTTAATTATTTTTTTTTAAAAAAAGCTTATTTTTTTTATTCTAAAAAATACAAATATTTTTATACATTTTTGTAAAGGGTCCGAAAAATAACTTTTTTTTTTGAACTCCTAAACCAATTGGACTTTGTATGGCGTCATACCATGGTCTTTATGCAAAATTCGTCTCAATGATGTCTCCGAAATGTTCAATTGTTGAGAACGACGGTGAATTGATGTTGATGGCGCTTCACGCACACTTTCTGCCACAGCAGCAATATTCTTGGGTGTACGCACTGTTTTTGGCTTTTCACGCTATGGTTTATCGATGAGGATGCCAGTTTCTTTCACTTTTTTCACAAGCTAACGAACATACGGACCATATTCGTTCAGCGGAAGGATAAAACTAATTATATGTCAAATCAGACATGAGCTAAGTGTTACCATTCACGAAATAAGCACTAGTTGAAAAAAAAAACGTTAGAAGGCGGTCCCTTTATTTCATATTTTTTGTGATATATTTCAAATACGAACTTATTTAGTAACTTGTTTGAAAAGCTATATTTATAAAACTAAGTATCGCATTTCATTAATTTATAAAATATTTAAAAGATATGTTTGACTACTAAGAACATAAAATATTAAAAAACCGCTTCCATCTAAAGTGCATTTTCAGTGCATTATTTATTATATACCTTGTTTTTTTCCTTATAATATCATTAAGTGGATGACAATAAATTTAAATAAAAGTAAACTGAAAAGGTGATCTCATTGATATGTTAGATTAAATAACAAACAATTTATTTTTTATTTGTTTTATATTTATCTGATTTTAATATTGTTGATTTAGAATATAATTTTGAGTTTGATGTTTCTTTTACCATAATTGTATATTCATCTATTGGAATGAATGAGTGGTTCTTTATTGGCATTACCCTACTAATCCTTTCCTGATATCTTTCAGCAGTTTCCGTGTATAGAACAGAATCGAAGTAAAACATGTGATATTTTTAATATTGTTAACTGCCAAATAATTAAAATCTTATTTTTTTTTTAATGTTGCTAGTAAAATTTAGATTGTTTTGATTAGGATCATCGCAAATGCCAAAAAGACGATTTGTTATAATTTTGCATACTTCTTCTGATTTAGTTTTAGAATATTTTTTTTGGTTTATTTTTGTCTTCTTTATTGGAGAACTTTCTAAGTTTTTTTAACTTGAATTTAAATCATCAATGGACTTTGATTTGATCATTTCTTTTACCGAATTAACACTACAGTCTGAATAATAATCTGGATATCGCTATTCCGATTATCAGTACTTCTTTCTTGTTGATTGCGATTTTACGGCACATTTCACAAATCATTTGAACTGTTTTAATATTTTTTTTGTAAATTTGTTAGTGAGTTTTATTTAACTTTTTATGGTAATTTTTCGGAGGGATTTAAATTTGTTTTTTTATGAACAGATATATTGAATGAATTGTAACACTTACACACCAAAAAATATAAACCCATTTCAATTACGAAAACCACAACGAAAATTGCTAATTCAATTAGAAATTGACAGCTCTTTACTTGAATTATTTTTCAATTAAATAATAACTCATTTGATTAAAAAGTGATCAATATCTTATACCTTCCCAATAACCAAAACAAAATAAATTGTTGCTGCCATACCAAATGTTTTTAACAGCTTGAATTTTATAACATTGAATTTAAACCGGCATGAAATTCTCATTTAGTTGGCAGATTTATTTATACTTATGTGAGCAAAGAAGATACTTTTGTTGGAAAATGGAAATTTTTTAGAAAAAAGTATTTCATTTCGGAGAAAGTACTATTTTTGGTGTTAAGTTATTTTTTTTGCAAAAGTACTTTTTAAAATTGGTATTTTTTTAGAAAAATTTTTTTTTGGGTAGTGTACATTTTTGTGGAAGCAGAACTTTTTTGAAATTTGTACTTTTTTTGAATATTAAATTTGGTTGGTCCTTTGTTTTGGAAAAGGTACTTTTTTGGTATTTTTGAGAAAGGTACTTTTTGGTACTTTTTTTGGAAAAAGTACTTATTTGAAATTAGTACTTTTTTAGAAAAATTAAATTTTTTTTAGAAAAATTATTTTTTTTTTGTAATTTTTTTTGGAAAAAGGTACATTTGTTGATACCTTTTTTTTGAAAAAAAAAAAATTATTTTCGGTACTTTTTTTTTGGAAAAGCTACTGTTTTGAAACTGGTACATTTGGTACCATCCCATAGTGCGGAGGGTATATTCACTTTGCCAAATGTTTGTAATTCTTTTAAAAAAATTCTGGGACCCCATAAACTATATATATATTCTTGATCAGCATGAATAGAAAATTCGATATAGCCATGTCCGTCTGTCTGTGTTAATACAAAATAATCCGCCAATACAGAAGAGGTGTTGTAACGACGAGATTTCCTCCGTTAGCTGGGGTAAGCTCGCGGGGGTAGGGATCGTCACAGAAATTTGTTTCTTTCAGTGACAGAGAGAAAGCAGGCAGGTTTTTTTTTCGATAAACGTTATAATTTTATTTTCTTTTATCTAATACCACACCCTATAACTAAATTGAAAATAAAAGGAAAGAAAGTATTGTTCAAATTTGGTTCTGCGACTAGCGGTG
The DNA here is from genome assembly GCA_021234595.1 of Delia radicum. NCBI lineage: Eukaryota > Metazoa > Arthropoda > Insecta > Diptera > Anthomyiidae > Delia > Delia radicum. Next base: position 188,363,255 of record CM037853.1, read on the forward strand.
GGATGACGTCTGCGGTTGATCTACACCGGGCTTTCGCGGTAGCTACAACTCACGACCTGGGGTTCGTATGGTTTACGCTCGGCTGGTAACAGTTGGGAGAAGGCCAAACGCACGGCTCAATCTCTGCTGGCTACAGTCGGGAGAAGGTCACACGCACGGCTGGCTAAAGTTGCGAGAAGGTCAAACGCACGACTCAATCTCGGCTGGCTAAAGTTGAGAGAAGGTCAAACGCACGACTCAATCTCGGCTGGCTAAAGTTGAGAGAAGGTCAAACGCACGACTCAATCTCGGCAGGCTAAAGTTGAGAGAAGGTCAAACGCACGACTCAATCTCGGCTGGCTAAAGTTGAGAGAAGGTCAAACGCACGACTCAATCTCGGCTGGCTAAAGTTGAAGGAAGGTCAAACGCCAGACTCAATCTCGGCTGGCTAAAGTTGAGAGAAGGTCAAACGCACAACTCAATCTCGGCTGACTCACGACCTGGGGTTCGTATGGCTCACGCTCGGCTGGTAACAGTTGGGAGAAGGCCAAACGCACGGCTCAATCTCTGCTGGCTACAGTTGGGAGAAGGTCAAACGCACGACTCAATCTCGGCTGGCTAAAGTTGAGAGAAGGTCAAACGCACGACTCAATCTCGGCTGGCTGAAGTTGAGAGAAGGTCAAACGCACGACTCAATCTCGGCAGGCTAAAGTTGAGAGAAGGTCAAACGCACGACTCAATCTCGGCTGGCTAAAGTTGAGAGAAGGTCAAACGCACGACTCAATCTCGGCTGGCTAAAGTTGAGAGAAGGTCAAACGCACGACTCAATCTCGGCTGGCTAAAGTTGAGAGAAGGTCAAACGCACGACTCAATCTCGGCTGACTCACGACCTGGGGTTCGTATGGCTCACGGTCGGCTGGTAACAGTTGGGAGAAGGCCAAACGCACGGCTCAATCTCTGCTGGCTACAGTTGGGAGAAGGTCAAACGCACGACTTAATCTCGGCTGGCTAAAGTTGAGAGAAGGTCAAACGCACGACTCAATCTCGGCTGGCTAAAGTTGAGAGAAGGTCAAACGCACGACTCAATCTCGGGAGGCTAAAGTTGAGAGAAGGTCAAACGCACGACTCAATCTCGGCTGGCTAAAGTTGAGAGAAGGTCAAACGCACGACTCAATCTCGGCTGGCTAAAGTTGAGAGAAGGTCAAACGCACGACTCAATCTCGGCTGGCTAAAGTTGGGAGAAGGTCAAACGCACGACTCAATCTCGGCAGGCTAAAGTTGAGAGAAGGTTAAACGCACGACTCAATCTCGGCTGGCTAAAGTTGAGAGAAGGTCAAACGCACGACTCAATCTCGGCTGACTCACGACCTGGGTTTCGTATGGCTCACGGTCGGCTGGTAACAGTTGGGAGAAGGCCAAACGCACGGCTCAATCTCTGCTGGCTACAGTTGGGAGAAGGTCAAACGCACGACTTATTCTCGGCTGGCTAAAGTTGAGAGAAGGTCAAACGCACGACTCAATCTCGGCTGGCTAAAGTTGAGAGAAGGTCAAACGCACGACTCAATCTCGGGAGGCTAAAGTTGAGAGAAGGTCAAACGCACGACTCAATCTCGGCTGGCTAAAGTTGAGAAAAGGTCAAACGCACGACTCAATCTCGGCTGGCTAAAGTTGAGAGAAGGTCAAACGCACGACTCAATCTCGGCTGGCTAAAGTTGGGAGAAGGTCAAACGCACGACTCAATCTCGGCAGGCTAAAGTTGAGAGAAGGTCAAACGCACGACTCAATCTCGGCTGGCTAAAGTTGAGAGAAGGTCAAACGCACGACTCAATCTCGGCTGGCTAAAGTTGAGAGAAGGTCAAACGCACGACTCAATCTCGGCTGACTCGCGACCTGGGGTTCGTATGGCTCACGCTCGGTTGGTAACAGTTGGGAGAAGGCCAAACGCACGGCTCAATCTCTGCTGGCTACAATTGGGAGAAGGTCAAACGCACGACTCAATCTCGGCTGGCTAAAGTTGAGAGAAGGTCAAACGCACGACTCAATCTCGGCTGGCTAAAGTTGAGAGAAGGCCAAACGCACGGCTCAATCTCTGCTGGCTACAGTTGGGAGAAAGTCAAACGCACGACTCAATCTCGGCTGGCTAAAGTTGAGAGAAGGTCAAACGCACAACTCAATCTCGTCTGGCTAAAGTTGAGAGAAGGTCAAACGCACGACTCAATCTCGGCTGGCTAAAGTTGGGAGGTTAACAGGATCTCGAAGGATGTACGTCGGATCACGAAGGATGTTCGTCGGATCACGAAGGATATTCGCAGGACCTCGAAGGATATTCGCAGGACTCGAAGGATATTCGCAGGACCTCGAAGGATATTCGCAGGACCTCGAAGGATATTCGCAGGACCTCAAAGGATATTCGCAGGACCTTGAAGGATATTCGCAGGACCTCGAAGGATATTCGCAGGACCTCGAAGGATATTCGCAGGACCTCGAAGGATATTCGCAGGACCTCGAAGGATATTCGCAGGACCTCGAAGGATATTCGCAGGACCTCGAAGGATATTCGCAGGACCTCGAAGGGAACTCGCTGGATGTCTAAGGATGAAAAAGGGTTAGTTAAAATTACCTTGTTGCCGCGTGCGCTGTCGTAGCCGACTGCCCCAGATTCTTGTGGTGACGGCCTGTATATACCCGTTGAGTGTCGCTAGTAGCGACGAAAAACTGCAAGTTGTGTAGACAGAATCAAGAGTTACTTAGGAAATTCAATATATTCTCGTTCGTTTACTTATAAAAAAAAACATGAAGTGTTGGCTGAAACGAGCGTAACGACTTCCGTAATTACAGTGTTGCTAATAGGTCCATTCGTTTACACCAAAATTTGCACAAATTTGTACTGGATTTTACTGAAATGCGTTCGCGTACACATAAATTTGCAAAAGAGAGCATCTACTAAGAGAGAAAAGTGACAGTTGTCAGCAAAAAACATGCAAATTTTTACTGGACAAATTTTTGCCAGTAAAATCCAGTAAAATCCAGTAGAAAACAAAAACATATGATTAAATTAAGTAAACAAACAAAAATAAGCATACAATTAGTAATAAAAACATTTAAAAGATTAAAAACTGAATTGAAAGTGCGGCAAAAACTAAAAATAATTATTTTCAACCTGAAACAAATTAAAGTAGTCAGTTACAATTATTATAGTAACAATTTATCAGTTTTTTAATATCTGTGTTAATTGTTTTTATTTACATTAATATATTAGAGATGTAAAGCTAATGAATATATGAATACTTCTTACTGCATATTATTCAGGTTACCGAATATCAAAAATCAAGTATTCATGTATTTTCGTATGTTATTTAACTAGAAACAAAATTAAAAGTCATGTACAAACTAAACAAGTCTAAAAGCTTCCACAAAAGTTTATTTAATAAATACAATTGCTACGAATTTATGATTATTAAAATGCAATGCATCAAGTACCAAAAACAATATATACTGGGTAGTCTAAATAACACATATTTTACAACACTAAGCTTTTTAGCGCTCATATGTTTGAATTAACCTGCAAGTTTTTGCAATTTTTCCGTTCGTTTACTTTTTTGTGCAAGAGCCAGTTCTGAGAGTAAAATTTTCATTTTGCCCAAAATTTACTCATCTACTGGATTTTACTGGAAAAGTAAACGAATGGACCTAATTTCAAAATTGTTTGTTGATAACATCAGCAGTTTCCTAGTGAAAATGATTATGAGTGAAAATGTGGGAAGACCTCTAAAAATTTTGAAGCAAAATTTAAATTATTCTATTTAATTCATCATACATACGTATGTACATTCAATGCTTATACACAAGAATATACGCAATCAGGGATGGCTGTCAATATAGCTAAAATACCGTTTCCGATTCTAACCTCTTTCAACTGACTATCGTTATCCCTAAAATACCGTTACCGAAATAATTAAAATACCGTTATCCGTAAAATACCGATACCGGTTTAATTAAAATATCAATACCTTAAAATACCATTAGCGAAATAATCTAACAAGATCTGAAAAAAAACTTCTGTAAATAGATATATTTTCCCAAAGTATGATCATAAACTAGCCAGTCATTAAAACTCGGGCATAATGGTGCTAAAAATTTCGGTGTGCATTAACATTACCTGAATAACTGAAATAACGTTACCCTTAAAATGCCGTTACCAAAATACCTGAAAAATCTTTTTCACTAAAATAACGTTACCGAAATAACTAAAATTACGTTACCGCTAAAATACCGTTAGTGAAATAAATAAAATGCTAAAAATCCGTTACCGAAATAACTGAAGTATCGTTACCCCTTAAATACCGTTACCGAAATAAAAGAAAATAGCGTTACCGTTACCGATAACCGCATCGAATCGGCTACCATCCATGGTCATAATCAACACGTACAAAAACAAAAAAAACCCACAAAATACTGTTGTTGCGTTTTTGTTTTGTTTTGTAATACAGGGTGGCTGATGAATGCCACTAAAAAAAACGTAATAACTTTTTTTCTGAGTTATTAATCGGTTCCATTTTTTTGGGGTTTCATTGATTCGTCTTTCAATTTAAGGAAAATGAACGAATGGGGTAATGAAACTAACATTTTGATTGTGCGCCACTACAATGCTTTGGATTCTGGCGTTTCCGCCTAAACAAACGTAAGGGGCACATTAGGCGGCACTCCTGTGAGCAGATTGAACTCTTAAATTATTTTGTCAATCGTGGGACAATCATTAGGGCGCCTCTTCATCGAAATTCCTCATTTCGGATGCAAGAAACAATTGTTGCTATAGTTGCTGCAATACAAGTCAATTCTAGAGTTTCGACAAGAAATATTATTACTCAAATATGTATCACCAGACAGTCAATACGGACAGTTCTGCTTAAGGATTTTCATTTCTTTCCTTTAAAAAATCAAATAAAAAGAAAATTAAACGCAGAAGACTTGCCCCTTAGCTTGGAATTTTCTCTGTAATTTGCACGGAATTTCGCTTGCATTTGACGTCATCGGGCGTGTTAGTCATTTTAATTAAATTAGTTTTTAAAAGCCATTAAAAATAGTTAATAAAAATGTATTGCTTTTCAAATGAAAAAATATTTATATGTACTGAAAAAAAAGTTATTTGATTTTCTTAATGTAGCAATATTCATCAGACACCCTGTAGGTTTTTATAAATAGTATGTATGTATGTTTTAGTAGCAATCGCATGCAGTGTTGCCAGGTTTGACGATTTATCGTCATTTTGACGATATTTGATACCCAAAATACCGAAATGACTATTGGACGATTTTTGCTTCCAAATGACGATTTCGTGACAATAGTTTAATAAGTCAGCAATACCTATTTATTTATCATTCTCATAAAATAGCCGGATCTGTTATTAAATTTATATTATTTCGTTAAAAATTAAAAAAAAAACATTGTTTTTTTATCAAAAGCTAGCCTTTATTTGCTAATATGATGTGAAATACAATTTTGCAGAAATGCAAATACTAGAATTAAATAAAACTTAATCCAAACCGGATTTATTTTTTTATAAATTCATTATGGGCTTAGATTAATGTAGTTTCTGTGTATATATTTTTAGAACATTTTTTTTTTACTTTTTTATAAAATTTAATTGGTGTTATTTTTTTTTTTTTTTTTTTTTTATTTTATTTTATTTATTTGAAAATTAGTTATAAACTAGCACAACAAGATTGATATCTTATAAATGACAGTGCTAGTAGTGTAAATACATACAATTTGAATGGATAATTAAATATAACAATTTTAAGAAAAACAAAAAGTAAATAGGAAAACAAAATTATAATTTTAAGAATGAATTATTAAATGAAATATAAAATTAGTGTAATTAAAGTTAAGAAAACCAATTTGATAATGACAAAGTTTACAAGTTTATGACAAGGTAAAAAGATTTTGTAACTCCTTTTTAAACTGCAATGCATTGCTTATGGTTTGAATTCTGTAGGGAAGTTTGTTCCAAAGACTATCTGTTGAAATGAAGAATTGTCTCTTTGACATTAAAGTTTTATGTTTTTTCTGGATAATTCTTTTCCCACGGGGTAACCCACTAAATTTTATTTTGGAGAAGAGGTAACTTGGCTGTTCAGTATAAATGATTTTGTGCAAATAATAGTAGACTCCTGAAGTTTAGTATATCACGAAAACTCATATTAAATAAGCGATAAGAGAAAAGAGATATGCTTGCACGACGACTCTTGTTATATACATATCTGGCTATATTGTTGTAAGCAACATTAAGATTATGAAAATCATGGGTATCACAGTTTGCAAAGACTTCACATCCATATAAGAGCACAGGGATGAGATATGTCTTAGCCAAAAGCATTCGAATATCAAAAGGGGTTGATAGTTGTACAGACCACAGATTTCTTAGCATCCCATGAACCCTTCCGACGGCACCATTGATGTGATTGGTCCATGTGAGACGATCATTAAAGGTTATTCCCAGGTTTTTTGACGATTGAACAAAAGAAATTGCAGAGTTATTAATGCTTATTTTGATATTTGGGTCAAGCATACGTTTACTTTTTGAGATGAATATGCATTTTGATTTGGCGGGATTTAGGCATAAACCATTATCTGTTGCCCACTGATGAATGTGGTTGTGATTGATGTTAGAGACACAGGTGTTAAGGTTGATAAATTTAGAACTTGCGTATAATTGAACATCATCAGCATACATCTGAATATTACAATTGGTACAGACATCAGGGAGATCATTAATGTACAGACAAAAAAGCAGCGGCCCAAGTATTGAGGTACACCTCTATTTATGTTTAGAACATTAGAACTCCGTCCATTAACGTGAAAAAACTGGAAACGACACTCAAGGTATCACTATGAGTTTACATGCAGAGCGGGAGAAGAAAAATAGTTTTTCGAGTTTTGCCACTAGGATCGAGTGATCTACAGTATCAAATGCTTTGCTGTGATCCAGAAGCACCAGAAAGGAAACCATATTACTGTCTAGTTGTACTCTAAGGTCTTCGACTACATCAACCAAGGCTGTTATGCAACTTCGTCCTTTCATGAATCCTGATTGTTTCGGAGATAAAAGCTTAAGTGTTTGAGAAAATTGTTCATTTGATCGTATATTATGTTTTCCAATGCCTTAGACAGAAATGGAAGAATGGCTATTGGGCGATAATCTTTGCCTGATTTTGGAATAGGAATTATCTTCGAAGTTTTCCAACAATCTGGATAAATTGATTTGGTGAGAATGTTGTTGAATATAGCAGTTATGATTGGCAGAAGTTTTGGGAGAAGAGCTTTTAAGAATGTAGGATCAATTTCATCACTACCCATGGCATTGGATTTGATGTTCAAAATGCTTTTTAGAACATCACATTGATCAACGCATTTAAAGGAGAAAGGATTTTCAATTGGTGCGGTGGATATGGTATCATATATGTTAAAAGTAGGTTTTGGTAGATTGATTTCAACGAAGCGTTGGTTTAAGTCATCAACATCGATATCCGTGTCTATGGTTGAGTTTTTCCGGCCAATGCCAATGTTGCGGATTTCCTTCCATTTAGATTTACTATCGATAGCAGATTTAAACTTGTGTTTGTAATATGACATTTTGGAGATTGAGATATTTTTAACGACTTCTCTGCGGGCTGACTTAAAAAGTTCAAGAAGAGTAGAAGTTTTGTACTTTTTCCATCTATTATACGCTAAATCTCGCTCATTAATAAGATTTTTTATTTCAGTAGTGAACCATGGTTCAAATGAACAATTTTCTTCAAACACTTAAGCGTTTATCTCCGAAACAATCAGGATGCATGAAAGGACGAAGTTGCATAACAGCCTTGGTTGATGTAGTCGAAGACCTTAGAGTACAACTAGACAGTAATATGGTTTCCTTTCTGGTGCTTCTGGATCACAGCAAAGCATTTGATACTGTAGATCACTCGATCCTAGTGGCAAAACTCGAAAAACTATTTTTCTTCTCCCGCTCTGCATGTAAACTCATAGTCATACCTTGAGTGTCGTTTCCAGTTTTTTCACGTTAATGGACGGAGTTCTAATGTTCTAAACATAAATAGAGGTGTACCTCAATACTTGGGCCGCTGCTTTTTTGTCTGTACATTAATGATCTCCCTGATGTCTGTACCAATTGTAATATTCAGATGTATGCTGATGATGTTTAATTATACGCAAGTTCTAAATTTATCAACCTTAACACCTGTGTCTCTAACATCAATCACAACCACATTCATCAGTGGGCAACAGATAATGGTTTATGCCTAAATCCCGCCAAATCAAAATGCATATTCATCTCAAAAAGTAAACGTATGCTTGACCCAAATATCAAAATAAGCATTAATAACTCTGCAATTTCTTTTGTTCAATCGTCAAAAAACCTGGGAATAACCTTTAATGATCGTCTCACATGGACCAATCACATCAATGGTGCCGTCGGAAGGGTTCATGGGATGCTAAGAAATCTGTGGTCTGTACAACTATCAACCCCTTTTGATATTCGAATGCTTTTGGCTAAGACATATCTCATCCCTGTGCTCTTATATGGATGTGAAGTCTTTGCAAACTGTGATACCCATGATTTTCACAATCTTAATGTTGCTTACAACAATATAGCCAGATATGTATATAACAAGAGTCGTCGTGCAAGCATATCTCTTTTCTCTTATCGCTTATTTAATATGAGTTTTCGTGATATACTAAACTTCAGGAGTCTACTATTTTTGCACAAAATCATTTATACTGAACAGCCAAGTTACCTCTTCTCCAAAATAAAATTTAGTGGGTTACCCCGTGGGAAAAGAATTATCCAGAAAAAACATAAAACTTTAATGTCAAAGAGACAATTCTTCATTTCAACAGATAGTCTTTGGAACAAACTTCCCTACAGAATTCAAACCATAAGCAATGCATTGCAGTTTAAAAAGGAGTTACAAAATCTTTTACCTTGTCATAAACTTGTAAACTTTGTCATTATCAAATTGGTTTTCTTAACTTTAATTACACTAATTTTATATTTCATTTAATAATTCATTCTTAAAATTATAATTTTGTTTTCCTATTTACTTTTTGTTTTTCTTAAAATTGTTATATTTAATTATCCATTCAAATTGTATGTATTTACACTACTAGCACTGTCATTTATAAGATATCAATCTTGTTGTGCTAGTTTATAACTAATTTTCAAATAAATAAAATAAAATAAAAAAAAAAAAAAAAAAAAAAATAACACCAATTAAATTTTATAAAAAAGTAAAAAAAAAATGTTCTAAAAATATATACACAGAAACTACATTAATCTAAGCCCATAATGAATTTATAAAAAAATAAATCCGGTTTGGATTAAGTTTTATTTAATTCTAGTATTTGCATTTCTGCAAAATTGTATTTCACATCATATTAGCAAATAAAGGCTAGCTTTTGATAAAAAAACAATGTTTTTTTTTTTAATTTTTAACGAAATAATATAAATTTAATAACAGATCCGGCTATTTTATGAGAATGATAACTAAATAGGTATTGCTGACTTATTAAACTATTGTCACGAAATCGTCATTTGGAAGCAAAAATCGTCCAATAGTCATTTCGGTATTTTGGGTATCAAATATCGTCAAAATGACGATAAATCGTCAAACCTGGCAACACTGCATGCGATTGCTACTAAAACATACATACATACTATTTATAAAAACCTACAAGGTGTCTGATGAATATTGCTACATTAAGAAAATCAAATAACTTTTTTTTCAGTACATATAAATATTTTTTCATTTGAAAAGCAATACATTTTTATTAACTATTTTTAATGGCTTTTAAAAACTAATTTAATTAAAATGACTAACACGCCCGATGACGTCAAATGCAAGCGAAATTCCGTGCAAATTACAGAGAAAATTCCAAGCTAAGGGGCAAGTCTTCTGCCTTTAATTTTCTTTTTATTTGATTTTTTAAAGGAAAGAACTGTCCGTATTGACTGTCTGGTGATACATATTTGAGTAATAATATTTCTTGTCGAAACTCTAGAATTGACTTGTATTGCAGCAACTATAGCAACAATTGTTTCTTGCATCCGAAATGAGGAATTTCGATGAAGAGGCGTCCTAATGATTGTCCCACGATTGACAAAATAAGTTAAGAGTTCAATCTGCTCACAGGAGTGCCGCCTAATGTGCCCCTTAAGTTTGTTTAGGCGGAAACGCCAGAATCCAAACCATTGTAGTGGCGCACAATCAAAATGTTAGTTTCATTAACCCATTCGTTCATTTTCCTTAAATTGAAAGACGAATCAATGAAACCCCAAAAAAATGGAACCGATTAATAACTCAGAAAAAAAGTTATTACTTTTTTTTTAGTGGCATTCATCAGCCACTCTGTATTACAAAACAAAACAAAAACGCAACAACAGTATTTTGTGGGTTTTTTTTTGTTTTTGTACGTGTTGATTATGACCATGGATGGTAGCCGATTCGATGCGGTTATCGGTAACGGTAACGCTATTTTCTTTTATTTCGGTAACGGTATTTAAGGGGTAACGATACTTCAGTTATTTCGGTAACGGATTTTTAGTATTTTATTTATTTCACTAACGGTATTTTAGCGGTAACGTAATTTTAGTTATTTCGGTAACGTTATTTTAGTGAAAAAGATTTTTCAGGTATTTTGGTAACGGCATTTTAAGGGTAACGTTATTTCAGTTATTCAGGTAATGTTAATGCACACCGAAATTTTTAGCACCAATATGCCCGAGTTTTAATGACTGGCTAGTTTATGATCATACTGTGGGAAAATATATCTATTTACAGAAGTTTTTTTTTCAGATCTTGTTAGATTATTTCGCTAATGGTATTTTAAGGTATTGATATTTTAATTATACCGGTATCGGTATTTTACGGATAACGGTATTTTAATTATTTCGGTAACGGTATTTTAGGGATAACGATAGTCAGTTGAAAGAGGTTAGAATCGGAAACGGTATTTTAGCTATATTGACAGCCATCCCTGATTGCGTATATTCTTGTGTATAAGCATTGAATGTACATACGTATGTATGATGAAATAAATATAATAATTTAAATTTTGCTTCAAAATTTTTAGAGGTCTTCCCACATTTTCACTCATAACTTTTGAATGCGTTAACCGATTTTGATCATTTTCACTAGGAAACTGCTGATGTTATCAACAAACAATTTTGAAATTAGGTCCATTCGTTTACTTTTCCAGTAAAATCCAGTAGATGAGTAAATTTTGGGCAAAATGAAAATTTTACTCTCAGAACTGGCTCTTGCACAAAAAAGTAAACGAACGGAAAAATTGCAAAAACTTGCAGGTTAATTCAAACATATGAGCGCTAAAAAGCTTAGTGTTGTAAAATATGTGTTATTTAGACTACCCAGTATATATTGTTTTTGGTACTTGATGCATTGCATATTAATAATCATAAATTCGTAGCAATTGTATTTATTAAATAAACTTTTGTGGAAGCTTTTAGACTTGTTTAGTTTGTACATGACTTTTAATTTTGTTTCTAGTTAAATAACATACGAAAATACATGAATACTTGATTTTTGATATTCGGTAACCTGAATAATATGCAGTAAGAAGTATTCATATATTCATTAGCTTTACATCTCTAATATATTAATGTAAATAAAAACAATTAACACAGATATTAAAAAACTGATAAATTGTTACTATAATAATTGTAACTGACTACTTTAATTTGTTTCAGGTTGAAAATAATTATTTTTAGTTTTTGCCGCGCTTTCAATTCAGTTTTTAATCTTTTAAATGTTTTTATCATGGTTGCTGTTTGTTCCTGGTTAATTTTGTTTTCAGAGGTACACAGTGAATAAACAGTATTCCAGCAAATATTCCCAACATGTTGATCCAGTATCGTATAATCGATATTTCGAAAATCGCGGTATGTTATATATTTATTTTCCGTGTTCACAAAAGTGTCGTAAGTCACAAACACAATGTCATGTTTAGAAAAGCATGAGGCTGATATTTGATCATAGAGAAGAACATTGTGCCTGTGGTTGACAAATATAATATCAATGAGACTATTCTGTGCTGCTGAAGGAAAATGAGTGGGTATTATGGTATTGACTGGAAATAAACCTAATGTTTTCATTGGTACAGTTAATGAACTGTCAACTAAAATGTTGTTATTAAAATCGCCAGTGATAATTATATTAGATTTAAATAAAAAAAATTATATTAAAAAACAAGGCGAATATTCATATTTATAAAATGTTGAAAGATGAAATAAACACAACTTTAAATGAAACAAAATAAATCCGGTGCTTAAAAAACAGGCCTAATAATGTAAATAAAGTGCCAAAATTTAATAATTAAAAAATAAAATTAAAATATATATATAAGTTGTTCGATAACACATAAATTTGTACAAGTTTTTACTGGAAGGTGTTCGTTTACACAAATACTCAGTAAAAATTGGTAAAAAGAGAGAGTAAAGTGACAGTTTGATGCCAAAGAACTTACAAGCTTTTACTGGATACATTTTTGCCAGTAAAAATTTGTAAGAAGAACAAAACATTTGATTGAAAAAATATGCTTGTATTTTTAGTAAACAAAAACAAATATTAAATTAAATTATAATTGTTTGTGGATTTAACGTGAAAAATATTTAAGAATTAACTATGGGAGTTAAAAAACATTTTAAATTGTTTCTGGTCGACAATTTCAATTAACTTTTATCTTTTCCATAATGACCAGTAGATTTTATTTTAATATTTAAAACCAGCTGTTTTATCTATTTTACTAATTCTTACAAATTTTCCGTTCGTTTACTTTTTTGTAAATTTGTCTTAATCTTTGAAATTTTGTTACTGAGTAATTTTACTGAACTTTACTGGAAAAGTAATCGAACAGACTTATTGTTAAAGAATTTCCAAATGGTGTAAAATAATTTAAGATTTTAAACCAAAGAGAAGTGTCAAAAATGGTGTTATATTACAACGATAGCACGTTAACATTTGAAATGTGATTTACATTATTGTATTTTATTTTTTATTAAAACTTTGTCCCTCTTCTAACAAATATATTTTATTTTGACAATTTTTTGACGATTTTTCAAAATATGAGGACGATTTTTTCTATAAAATTTTACGTTTTTATGCTCAGCAAACCTGGCAACACTGATCGCATGTTTTGAATTGATTTAAGTAAGATAAATTCTTATTTATAAAAATAAATAATAAATTCTTATTTATAGACAAAACTGGAATTTTGGCATCGTCATTACGGCCATTTTGAAATTTTTTTATACGAACAGAGAAAAAATATATAAAATTAATTTTTTGACAAATTTAAAATACAAAATCCCTTGGTATTTGTTGGAAAATATTATTGGGTGCTTTTTTTTAACGAGGGAACATAAATATTTCCGACATGGAGGAGGATGATGAAGCATCTGTATTTTTACATTCGCCAGCAGTTGATACCAACCAAAATGTTGGTAATGGAAATTGTAAAAAAAAGCGGCCGTGACTTGATAGTAATGGAAATTGTAAAAAAAAAAGCGGCCGTGACTTGATTGCCTTGGCTCGCAATGCTCTACAATCGCGCAGAACCAAATTCAAAATAGTTTTGACCCGTTTAATCAAAATAAATTTTCTATTCTGGCAGACTTGGAAATTTTAAACAATGACACCAGCTATTCACAAGCAAAGCCGAATAACAACAACGATATTGCATCGAACAACGACGCAACTGGCAAAAAAAAGACTAAGGGGCCATCTGGTCAAACCTTTTGTCCGCCTATTTTTTTTTATATAATATTAACGTTAAACACTTTTGTGAGCAACTAGAGGCAAAAACGCTGCAAATAATTTTTAAAATCAAAAATGTAAACAGACACAAATCTAAGTTATATCTTTCAGATGCAAAGACACATGCTGAAATGTTAACTCGTTTAAGGGAGAAGATAATAAGTGCATATTCCTTCATCCCTAAGGAGCTTCGACAGATATCCTTGGTTCTTCGTGAACTCTATTACAAGACAGAGGCAGACGAAATAAAAGCAGCATTAGATAAATTGGTTCCTGGTATTGTCTCTAAGGTGTCCAAATTCTCAACATAAAAACAGCGTAGAAACTGGTTTTTTTCTTATAACCCTTGAACCTGGCAAGAAATTGGGTGACGTCACAAATATAAAATATATACTTAATCAGACTGTGGTTTGGGAGAAACCGAAAAGAAAAGAAAATTAAATTCAATATCATAGATGCCAACACTGGGGTCACATATCTAGGAACTGTACATCTGTTTTTAAGTGTGTCAAGTGTAATGAATCTCACGAGCCTGGGGCTTGTCCGAGAAATGTCAACGATTCTGACCCTTGTTGTGTAAATTGTGGCGAAGCTGGCCACCAGGCTAACTGGCGGGGATGTTCTGCATATAAAAAATATGTAGCAAGCAAAAAGGAACATGTAAACAAGGCACGTGAGTTAAAACTTACAGTATGTAATAATATTAACAAAGTAGTTGGCTCTGCCATAACGTCCCCTGGCAAATCGTTCGCCAGTTTATTCAAAGTGCAACAAAATCAGAATACATCTTCTCAAAGTAAAAGATCCCCAATCACTGAAGAGTTCGTTAATCTGGCAAAACAATTTTTAGAACCTGAAGAACTATCTCTGGAAGATAAAATAAATCAATTTTCATCTAACTACAAGAATAAGTCAAAGTCGGAGCAAATTCTGACTTTTTGCGTCTTTTAAACAAAGTTAGAAACACCTATGGGCCCTAAATGCATTAATTTTCTTTCCTTCAACGTAAGATCTTTAATCGACTACAGTCGAAGCATTGAACTTTTGAACACCCTTAACCACAACAAAATCGATATAGGGTTTGTTCAAGAATGTCGCCTAAACCAAAACAGTAATCTAAGGCTGAAGGGGTACAATTTTATATATGGCCATTCTTCTATTGGTGTGGCAATACTCATAAGGGACACATTTTCTTACAGCAGAATTAACATCGATAACATTAATCTTTTTGGCAACTTTATTCAAATTGTATGTAAGATAAATAACATGTACAAAAAATACTTAGTTGGTTCCCTGTATATTCCGTGCAATCATCCATCATCTTTTCTATTAAATGATTTAGACAAAATTTTACAAATAACTGGCTTTGATGGCTTTATTCTGACCTTAACTCCAAAAATCTTGTTTGGGGTGATCAAAACGAAAATTTTAACGGCAAAAACATCTATAACTGGCTTCTCGATCACTCATTGGAAATAACACGTATGAGTGACAGCAAACCCTCATACCCTAATGGACCTTCCTTTCTGGATCATTTTCTGCTTAGTCCTCAACTCGTCAACATCAATTTTCAAAATTATAAAATTTCTTCTATACCAACGTTTTCAGATCATTTTCCAATAAAACTAGAGCTTCAAATGGATTTTGATGAGATAATTCTCCGCAGTCCAAGAGTTTTCACCTCATATAAAAACACAAACTGGAATCACTTTAAGCGAGACTTGGAAATTGCGTCTATTGGTTTGATGCCTCCTGAAAACAGAAACTTACAAAACAGCGAAATTGATTTATTAATCGGTGAGTTTAACAACTGTCTTATTTGAATACACAATTCTCTTACTGATATTATTGAGCTGAAAAATAACAAAATGGCATTATCTGAAAACATTAAAAAATTCTATAGGATAAAATACAGATGGCAAATGAATTGAAAAAAAATTTTCACCGCACTGGAAATAGATCCAGTTTAGAGTATAACTTACTATCTAAACAAATCCAACTTTTAAAAACAATTATAAAGGAATTGGTAAATAAAGAGCAGGCGGATATTTTTAATCTTAAATTAGAGAAAATTAAACCTGGACCATCAGCCTTCAAACAAGTTTACCAAATTCTTGGTAAACGGAAGTCACCATTTTGTCAAAAAGTTATTGTCAATAATACAACATTTTCCAACGAGACTGCAATTTGTGAGCTTTTTAAACATTATTATTCACAAGTCTACAGCGAAAATGTGCCGGAATTGCCTTCTGCGAATGTTGATTCTTGTATATCATCTTACGTAAATGCTGTCCCCAGCCATATCTACACGTTTAGCTCAAACTTTGAATCTTTAGAAAACCCCGACACCTTTCATTTTACAAATATTTCAACTATAAAGGAAGTTATTAAAAAAACCAACAACAAAAAATCATACGGCATTGACAACATTTCCAACTTCTTAATTAAAAAGCTGCCAGATACTTTATTAAAGCTAATCAATATAGTATATCAATATATATATATATAGTATCAATATACAATAACAACTGTCTAAACAGTTGTTAAATTCCCACTATGTGGAAATCGGCTAAGATCATCCGGAATTGGTCGTGATTTTTATTTACTCCTGTATAAGCTGATTTAAATTGAAAAATTATTCACATATATCACCCTCTTCAGCTAAGTATTCTACTACAAACAACAAATCGTACTTTTCTACATACGTACAAAGTGAAATATCATCGATAATTGCTGTAATTAATTTGTTTGGTGTTATTTTTATTTTTGGCAAAAATCATACAACAACAATAAATCTAAGTTGTTTTTATTCATTTCTTCGTGTACCTTATGCTTTGCTTTTATTTGCCGTTCATATCAACAGTGATTTACCAGATTGTCATTATAATTTAATCGTACATAGCCTTACCCACCGTATTTATTACATTGTACAGAGTTGCTAACTTAATTGCTTCAACTTACCCGTGACAACAACCTTTTTTATAGCTTGATCTTAATAGTGCTGCCAGATATTTTTTATATCCTGAATCCCGGTTAACATTTTAAAAATCCCTTAAATGACCTGTGTAATTAAAGGCTGTACTATCGTTGCAGAGTATGAGAGAATGCTGTGTTGCAATATTTGCCATGGAGTTTGCCATTTTAAATGTAGTGGCATTCCTGTTACTGCTGCTGAGTCTGTTAATAAATATAACTGTTTACAATGGACTTGTCCAGATTGTTCTGCTTGGTGCAACTTTTTACCGCTTTGTCCAAAGTACAATAACTGATTACCAATCAATTAAAGATGGAGCGCTTGATCTGGTTGATCGTATTGCTACCTATGGAAAGCTTTTTAAAAACTTTAAGTAGCTTGAGGCTCTAAAATTCCCTCAGCAGTCTTCTCCAAAAAGACGTAAATCTGCGAGAAAAAATAAAGATAAACCTGATGATCTTACTAATGTTAACGATACTCCTATTAGAACTATACAATCATCTTTAAAATATCCTAATTCTACTAATAATACTGCAATAGTTCCTTCAAATAACTTAGCTGATACATCGAATAATAATGAGCAAACTGTGGTAGCTCCTAACTATGCTCAAGTTTTAGCTTCTTCGGTTCCTGCTCTTTCTGTTCCCATTTCTTCACATCATGATAATTCTGTTCCGGGTTCTTCAATTTCTGCTCGTCCGGTTCCTGCATCAGCTCCTGTTTCTGCTTTTACTTCTTCTGCTTCAAATACTTCTTCACAAGTTCATAATCCACTAAGATCTTTATTGCCAAATAAATCAGTTTTTGTTTCCAGGTTAGTCTCTGAAACAACTACTGGTGATATTGATTTTTACATAAAATTAAAACTTAATCAAAATGCTGTATTCCAAATACGTAAATTCAATTTTTCTAAGCCAAGATTAATATCTTCATTCAAAATAACTGTGCCTGCTGACCTCTTTAGTATCGTTATTGATCCAAATTTTTGGCCTGAGTATACACTTGTACGAGAATTTGAATTTAAAAATAAAAACAATCAATTACCTTCTGGTCGTTTGTCTTTACCGGTCTCAAATGCATCAAAAAACTAAATATTCATCCTCATGATCAATTATCTGTAATTTATCAAAACGTTCGTGGCATAAATACAAAATTATCAACTTTATTTAAAAATAGTTTTGATTTTACTGAACATATAATAGTTTTTTCTGAAACCTGGTTAAAAAAGAATATTTTTAATGCCGAGATTTTATGTAATAAGTATAATATTTATAGATTGGATAGAGAAACTGAAACAATTGGGGGTGGAGTTTTAATAGCTGTCTCTTGTCAACTTGCATCTGAGGAAATTCAGTTTGATTTACCTCGAAATATTGAATTTATTGGCGTTCTTATCAAAATTAAGCAAAAACAATTGTTTGTAACATGTTCCTATATTCCTCCTGCTTCCAAACAACCACTTTACGATATTCATATAGAAGCTATTAGATCTGTCGTGTCAAAAGCTAATCCTGATGATTCTATCCTTGTATTTGGCGATTTTAATCTTCCTTCAATTTCCTGGACATATTTAAATGAATCGTTTTATTATTCGGCATCTACTTCAAAGGATTGGAATGATGCTGTTGTTAATAATTTGTCAGACTTATGCCTATTTCAAATCAATGGTGTTCACAACGTTCAAGGAAGGCTTCTAGATTTAATGTATGTCAATGAGCCAACAGATTATTCATTAAATCGCACTATTGAGTTAAGTCTGAATTTACCGTTTGCCATTAAACAAAACTGGTAATGGTAATTCAAAAGTATTTTGTTTTAAAAAGGCAAATTATAATGATTTAAATTATTATTTTTATAATACAAATTGGCTTAATTTATTATCTATCGCTAATGGCAAATCAACATCTATTGATTCAATGATCGATGTATTCTACAAAACTATTTTGAATTATATGAACGATTGTATCCCGAAACATATTCCTGCTAATCATTCTGGTCCACCGTGGAACTCAAAACAATTATCGAGACTAAAAAATTTAAAGAATAAACGATTTAAAAAATATAAAGAAACTGGCTTAGTAACTGATTATAGCAAATATTCTGTTACGCGTGCTGAATATAATTTGCTTAATACAAAGCTTTATGACAATTACTTGGAAAATATGAAAATAAATTTAAGAAGAGATCCTAAATCGTTTTACAAATTTGTAAATTCTAAGAGAAAATCTTCTGGCTTTCCAACTGTCATGAAGTATCTCGATCGTGAATCCCGAGATGATATTGTCATAAGTGACATGTTTGCTGTTTTCTTTGGTTCAACTTATTGTAATGCCCAATATGACACTTTGAATGATTATCCATTGCCAGTTACAAAACATCAATTAATAACTTTTCCTCTTATAACTACTGATGAAATTGTTAAAAATTTAAAAGAATTTAAAAACTCAACAACTTGTGGGCCTGATGGTGTTCCCAGTTGCATCTTAATCAACTGTGCAGATGCTTTGGCGTATCCGTTGAGCATAATGTTTAATATCTCCATTAAAAATGGTTATTTCCCAAAATTATGGAAGCACTCTTTCTTAATTCCATTATTTAAATCTGGAAATAAGTCAAATGTTATTAATTATAGAGGAATAGCAAAACTCAGCGCGATTCCAAAGCTATTCGAAAAATGTTTAACTGATTCTCTGTGTCATCAAATTTCCTCTATAATATCTCCTCTTCAGCATGGTTTTCGTAAGGGGTGCTCTACAAAAACTAATCTATTACAATTAACAACTTTGGTAAATCGTGGTTTCCTTAAAGGCGAAAACACTGATGTCATTTACACTGATTTCAGTAAAGCTTTTGATAAAGTTAACCATAATCTTTTACTCAAAAAACTAGATATGATGGGTTTCGCTGGAAATTGTTTAAGCTGGATAAAGTCATACTTAAAAGACAGAAATCAGAAGGTTAATTTTAATAACACAACGTCGAAAAATATTATTGTAACATCTGGGGTTCCTCAAGGTAGTCATCTTGGACCAATTTTATTTTCTCTTTTTATTAACGATTTACCATCGGTAATAAAGTTTTCAAACGTTCTTATGTATGCTGATGACGTTAAAATCTTTCGTGGCTTTAATAAAAATTCCGATCAGATTTATCTACAGCAGGATTTAAATAGTTTTTACGAATGGTGCTGCTCTCATTTTATGGAACTAAATTTGAAAAAATGTAAACATATGCGCTTCTCTAGAAGGTCAGAATCTTTTGGTCTTTACTCTTTGGGTGGTTTTCAGTTGGAATTAGTAGATAATATTCTAGATTTGGGTATTCTCTTAGACCCAAAATTGGATTTTAAACGTCATATTTTATTGACGATTAATAAAGCTCGTGGCACCTTAGCTTTTATAAAACGATGGGCTAAGGAATTTACAGATTCCAATGTAACAAAACAATTATATACATCGCTCGTGAGACCAATTTTGGAATATGGATCTGTGATTTGGGATCCATTATCCATTGTTCAAATTGGAAAAATTGAATCAGTGCAAAAAGAATTTTTGCTGTTCTGCTTACGAAGCACCTACCCTAATACCATTAATAATCTACCTTCATATACGACCAGACTAAACCTCGTTAAGCTTCCCACTCTGAAAAGTAGAAGGACAATGCTAAACGTTACATTTTTATTAAATTTGATTAATGGTGATATATGCTCCGATTTCCTGTTAGAAAATTTTGTACTTTTCGTTCCTCCAAGATCAACACGTAATTATATTCCATTATATACTCCATTCTATCGTCAAATGTATGCTGATGCTGATCCGTTTATAAGAATGTGTAATGATTTTAATAATCTTTATAATTTGTTAGATTTTTCTTCAAATGTTAATATTATTAAACGCAACATCATTTTGTTTTTAAATTCTACTATTTGAAAAAAAAAATATTGTACTTATATTAATTTATAATTTTGTAATTATTATGTTAATAGTCTGTAAGGAGACTTCCGCCCAATTTCACTTTTGTCCAATTTGGGAAAAATATTTCAACATATATTGAAAGAAAAATTAGAAAACGACTTTATAATAAGTCCTATTTCATCATTCCAGTTTGGATTCAAACGATGTCACTCGACGCAGCATGCGCTCCTAAAACTACACTCAGATGTTACACAGAATTTAAGAAATAAGATATCTACTGCAGTAATTTCCCTCGACATTGAAAAGGCCTTTGATTCAGCTTGGGATAATGGCATCTTGTACAAGCTGGTCAATCTTGAAGTTGACCCTTTCCTAGTGAAAATGTTTCAAAGTTACTTCTCTGGTAGAAAATTTCAAGTTCAAATTAACCATGCATTGTCAATCTTCGATCATGTGGAAAGTGGTGTACCCCAGGGAAGCGTGCTGGCACCGTTTTTGTTTAATTTATTCCTTTACGATTTCCCACATTTGGTCGACAATTCTAAGGCAATAATCTATGCTGATGATTGCCTGATATACTCTCACGACAACTCACCAACACAAGCACTGGCGAATGTAGCTTATCATCTGAACGTTATTAATGCCTACTATAACTCGTAGGGTGTTAAGATTAACGCTAATAAATCCGAGGGTATTTGCCTCAGAAACGCTTCGGGAAAATGCCTCAGAATTGTTGTTCCCCAGTCAAGACAACTACAACTATCCCTAAATGGAATTAATATACCCTTTAAAAAAGCTATTAAATACTTAGGTGTCAACTTCAACATGTTAATGAAGTTCAATAATCATGCCAGAATCCTCCTGACAAAGGCGAGAAAAATTGCGGCTATGTTTTCTGGTCTAATGAATAATCATCACCTCTCACCGAAAACAAAACTTCTTTTGTACAAGGTAGCTATAAGATCTGCGCTTGTTTATGCTTTTCCGATTTGGTTCACCATCTCTCCAACTGTAGCTAGAAGTCTTTGAAAGGAAAATTTTAAGGAAATGTATAAACAAAAATGTTCTAAGCTATTCAAGAAAATACTCTAACGAGTTCATTTACAAGGCGTCTAGTGTCATACCCATCACCATCACTACCTTAACGCTAAGCGATTAATGACTTTATGGGTCGTCAATCGAGCTTTGTATGAAGGTTGATTATAGACCTACTTTTGTTTATTAATCGGTTATGCATATGGCTTCTACTATTACAATGTAATTTAGACCAAACTTTATTAGCTACCTCAAATTGTTGGTAACATCGCATATTAATATTAATAGGAAAAAACCTCTGTGATACAAAAACAAAAAAAAAAAAATTTAGAAAATTTAATTTAATCTCATTTTAAATATTAATTTTATAATACCTGTACCTGTGAAAATCGTTAACTACATTTGACTTTTGTTATTGTTCCTCGGCTGACAAATTTTATTTCGTTTATTTTAAGTCTTATTTAGTTTGTATTTTAGCTCTCAACAGACATTCGCTCTGTTCGATAATGTCAATGCCGGGAGCAAGCATTTGATTCATTTATTGTGTACCATGTTACTTTTACATTTCATTCCAAGCAAGTTGCTTTATCTAAATTAATGTATATTAAAACAAGACTAATATAGCTTTAAGAGTATGATATATTATACTGTCGATTAGTTTTACACCATATGTATGAAAAGAAAAGTCTCAATAAAACAATTTCAATTCAATTTCAATATATGCTTCCCAGCAGTGTTCCCAAAATGACTAAATGACGATTGGACGATTTTTGCTTAAAAAAAAAATAACGAATTTTTGACAATTATATTATTATCGATTTATATAATTTGAAATATACCAGTTTCTTTCTTTTTTCTGTCTCGAAAACACACAAAATATGTGATGTATAGTATAAACACATGTGTTGTAATGTAAACGGGTATTTAATAACTATTTCATTATGTATGTTTTCGCAAGCATATTTTTGTTCACTTAAATTTATCTAAAATTCTGATTATTCGACCCTGTTTTGATGCGTTTGTATTACAATTTGTATTAAGTTTTCAATGCATTTCTTGTAACGATCTATATTTTAATAATCCTTATTACTTTCATTATTATATAGGCAAAAAGACGATTCTTTTTTTTATACAAAACCACAGGCGAATTTTACAACAGTTTTTTTTAACATCATACGGGTACTTTAGAAATATATCTATTTTTCACGAAACGTTATTTTTTAGGTAATCACAATAACCATTTCACCTTTGAAGACCCGCTGTTATAAGCATGCACAATTTCAGATTCATTTTAGTAAACTTTGATTAAACATTTTTTTCTTCTGAAACATCCCAAATACATTAATCAATCAGTCATATTTTGTTTTACTTATAAAAACAACATTATTTTTGTTATTTTTACAAAGAATATAGATATATATATTGTTTGCACTTTCCCTGGTTAATACAAACACCGAGATGGAGGGTATACAAAAATTCGGCACAGCCGAATTTAAACTTTTTTTTAGACCAAATTCGGCACATCGGACTTTAATGCTTCCACTTGTTTTTTGGTAAAAAGGTAAATTTAATGGTAGTTTTTTTTTTTGAAAAGGTAACTTTTTCGTTACTTTTTTGGAAATTAAACTTTTTTTTAAAAGACACTTATTTTTTGGAAAAAGGTACTTTTTTTTAGATAAAAAGTTCTATTTTGAAATTGGTACTTTTTTAGAATGAGAACATTTTTTTGGTACTTTTTCCAATAGTTTTTGGTACTTTTTTCTGAAAAGGGTCCTTTGTTTGTAAAAGGGATTTTTCCGGTAAATATTTTTTTGAAAAACGGTACTTTTTGAAAATTTCGTTATTTTTTTGGAAATTTACATTTTTGCAATTGGTACTTTTTTAGAAAACTTAATTTTTTTGGCACTTTAGTTTTTGGTACTTTTTTGGTAAAAAGTAAATTTTTAGGTACTTTTTTTTGAAAATTAACTTTTTCAATGAAAATGAAAATTATTCAAGTTTGAGGCCATACTCTTTCTTTCTTTATTAGGATATTGTCCTAACAAATAATCTATAGAGTTTTTGTTTTCATTTCGGGAATTTTCTACTTTTTTGGTACTTTTTTTTAGAAAAATTATTCTTTTTTGGTACTTTTTTTTTGGAAAATTAGACATTATTTTTCGAAAAAGCAGGAGTTTTTCCACTTTTTGGAATATCCAAAATTCGCTTATTAGTGGAGGTCTAATTCGGATTAGGAACATAAAAGGTGATTTTTTAAGAACTTACGGATTTGATTAAAAAAAAAACACATAAAATTTAGCGAAAAGTATGAAATCTTTATTTGAGTCGATAGAATGATCTATATAATTCAATGTTAAAAGATGATTTCATGCCTACGTATGCCTCAAATGGTTCATAGCTGGGTCCAATTTAGGCATACTCTCTCCAACATATCGGCCGGTATCTCACGAATAAATTCTTTAATATTTGCTTCAGTGCGTCAACTGTTGCGGGCTTGTCCTTATAGACATGAACCTTAACACAACCCCACAAAAAATAGTCTAATGGCGTTAAATGGCCACATGTCACCCAAGTCCAGCTCTTCCATTTTGAGCAAAAAACATCGCACGGTAGCGCTCACCATTTACAGTAACGTAACTGCCTTCGTCATTTTTGAAAAAGTACATTCCAATGATGTCGGCCGCCCGTAATCCACACCAAACAGTGCATTTTTCGGGATGCATTGGCAATTCTTGGAATGCTTCTGGCTGCTCTTCACACCATATACCGCAATTTTGCTTGTTCACGTATCCACACTGATAATAATCCATGCGTAAAATTACGAAAAAATGTCAAAATAACCAAACTTTTTGTAAAATAAACGAAAATTTGTATATTTTACGAAATTTTTTGTAGTTTTGACAATAATTTCGTATTTTTATGCATGGATTATTATGAGTGCATTCAACCAGAAATGAGCTTCGTCGCTGAACACAATTTTCCGATAAAAAAGTAGATCTTCATCCAACTTTGCCAGTGCCCATTCACCAAAAGTTAGCAGTTGTGGTAGGTCGTGTGGCTTCAATTCTTGCACCAGCTGTATTTTAAAGGTTTTACACCCAAATCCTTCCTCAAAATTTCCTACAGATGCCCAATTGCTGCGAACGGCGCCGAATCGATAATTCACGGTCATGAACAACACTGGCGGATACAGCTGCGATATTTTCCTCTGTCTGCACTCTACGTATGCCTGTTGGTAGTTTAATGTCCAATAATGTAAATTTGGTGCGAAATTTAGTCACAAGATTTCGAATAGCCAAAAAAGGTCGCCCAAACTGACCATAAATTGAAAGAAGTGCACGATGCACTTTCTTAACCGAGCATGAATTTTGATAATAAAATTCAATTATCTGCAAGCGTTGTTAGTTTGTAAGTCGATTCATGGTTAAATTATAGACCAAACTGACTGTTTAACAGTAACATGTTACACGAAACCAGCTGAGCTGTCAAAAACAGTGTTGCCAAAAAGAAAGTTGCTAAAAAAATCACCAAATTCAAGTTCCTTAGCCAGAGGTCTTGGCTGGGCGATGTTGAATCACTCAGTCACGCCACTCTTATATTTTTATAGATTTAATTATCAGAGAAGGCAAATTTACTTTTTTCTTTGGTATGTTTTTTGTTCTCAGTTTTTTGGATTACCCGATTTTTATTTTTAAAAAAGAGTTTTCTTAAGATTTTAAAATTAAAATAGTTTTTTACGATTTTCTGACTAAAAATGATAATTTACTCAAAAATATTTTTAATCTATTAACATTGAACTTTGTTTTAAGTGCAGCTTTTCGAAGTTTTTTACTTTTGCTTTTTTACAATATTTCAGTTTGAAATTCAATTCGAAATCAGAATAATTTACATTAGCAAATTTTACTGCTGATTGGATTTCGATTGTACAACAAAAATTTTTTTGTAAACATACTAACCTTAAAAAATAACCAAAGCTAAAAAATTTCACAAAATACTTTTTATTTATTGGCGGAACACAAAACGTATTAAATGGATTTGGACCCTAATGTGAATTTGCTATAAAATGGGATTTTGATAGATTTCGACTGAAATCTAATATAAATTTTGGGATTTCAAACAGATTTCCCAAACAACATTTAATCCATATTTAGTTGAGATTTCAGTAAAATATAACTATTTGTGCAGAAATGATGAATTTCATATCAAAACCTATAAAAAAGGCACATTTT
Organism: Delia radicum; assembly: GCA_021234595.1. Lineage (NCBI taxonomy): Eukaryota > Metazoa > Arthropoda > Insecta > Diptera > Anthomyiidae > Delia > Delia radicum. The sequence continues at coordinate 188,389,215 of CM037853.1, forward strand.
CTATTTAATATATATAACATATCTAAAAACTAAAATGTTTTTTTTTTTCTTTTCTTTTTTAATTTTTTTAAGTAAATGCATCTCTTGTTAACTTCCTTATATTTTGATGTCATTGTGTGACAAAAAAGAATAAAGTAGCTATACTTTGAAAGTTATAAAGATTTTTTGTAATTCTAATAGATTAGAACAAGAATCGTATTATCAAATTTTTCAGACACCACCAAAATATGGACTTACCCTTGGTAAATTTTTTATTTATTTTTATTTTTTTAGATTTAATATATAATTTTGCGCAGCTTATACTGTTGCCTTTCGGAATATTTGCTAACTTTTAGTGAAGTTTCATCTAAAGGTATAAAAAAATGGAAGCTTTGAGTTCCTGTAATAGTTTTAGCATTCTTATACCTTGAAAATAGCTCTTCTTTTGTTGTGTTATAGTCGTCAGCGTCTGCATAAGCAACTTCTATGGAGGTCTTATAAGTTTGTGAAGCCCAATGATAAAGGGGTTTCGGCATTTGAATTTGGTTTTTTTTTGCAATGCTATAATTCCGAGTGCCTCTTTTTAATGTCCCACCTATACGATCACATGCAGATTTTCCATGGCTCGTTGCGTAAAAGTGCCACTCAGCGAAATCAATTTAATGATGACATAAGTTAATTAAGTTGTATTTGTTTTTGTATTGTGCTCCTGCACCATCTGACACGTAGATAACTTTCGTAATTGAATTGCTTATATTGGTCTTAATAAAATTAATCATTTTTGAAATATACAGATGAACTGCTATGCTATCATGTATATTACAATCGGATAATATGGCAAAGGTTCTATGAATTAATTTTTCGTTATCTTTGTAATAAACAACGAACGGATGTATCGTGGCTTGATAATTATTCCAATGGTATCCTTGAACGGCCTGTTGTATAACAAACGCATAGTTTTCAGCGAAATCCATTTGAATTAGCATTTCTCTTTCACTTACGAATCGGGACTGGGGCTTAGCTATGAAATGATGTGGCACCATCTTATTGATGTGTTCAACAAAATCGTCCACAAATGTGTCTGTAGTAGAGGAAATGGCACTCGGAATTATAGCATTGCAAATAAAAACTAAATTCAAACGCCAAAAGACCTTTATCATTGGGCTTCACAAACTTATAAGACCTCCATAGAAGTTGCTTATGCAACAAAAGAAGAGCTATTTTCAAGGCATAAAAATGCTAAAACTATTACAGGAACTCAAAGCTTCCATTTTTTTATACGTCTAGATGAAACTTCACTAAAAGTTTGCAAATATTCCAAAAGGCAACAGTATGAGCTGCGCAAAATTATATATTAAATCTAAAAAAATAAAAAAAAAAAAATTACCAAGGGTAATTCCATATTTTGGTGGTGTCTGAAAAATTTGGTAATACGATTCTTGTTCTAATCTATTAGAATTACAAAAAATCTGTAGAACTTTCAAAGTATAGCTACTTTATTCTTTTTTGTCACACAATGATATCAAAATAGAAGGAAGTTAACAAGAGATGCATTTACTTAAAAAAATTAAAAAAAACGCCATTTTAGTTTTGAGATATGTTATATATATTAAATAGACCTTTCTAAAATTTTTTTTTTTTTTTTTAAAACGGCCTTTGAAGTGTTTTCCCAGTTTAAAGTTTTATTTTTGCCAAAACAAATTTTCAGCCATTCCGTAGTAATCACAGCTTGAAAGTACATATTATCGTCATTTTTCAGAAACTTCGATATTTGCCACGACCACATATTTTCAAAAATGCAATTTCTAAAAATGAGGTTGTGTTTGTATAGGTAAAATGTAGCTGTATGCAAAATTTCATCAACATCTGAGAGGGTCGGGTTCAATGCATATCGGTTTTGATATGAAATTTATCAAAATTCAGCACTGTGCTTTCACCCTATTTGCAGAAAGGGGTTTTTGCACAAAATTATGTAATCATTAATCAGCTTTTTTTGATATAATATATAATGAATATAAACATTTTTATAAATTTCAAAAACTAAAAATAACAAATTAAAAGGCTTTTTTATTAGAAAGAAGTATTATAAACTGGATACGTCAAATTTTGTCATTGAATATTTTGCATTAAACTGATCATCCCTATATAAGAACACTTTCATTAGCAAAAATAACATTGTATATTTCATAATGTACATACATTTTGTGTTCCGCAATTGAATAAAATGTATTTTGGAAATTTTTTTAGTTCTGAATTTTTTTAAAGTTTGTTTGCTTACAAAAAAATTTTTGTTGTACAATCGAAATCCAATCAGTTGTGAAATTTGCTAATGTAAACTATTCTGATTTCCTATTGAATTTCAAACTGAAATCTACCGAAAATTTTTATAATGTAAATTAGCTATAAATTAAAAGATATTAATTTACATATATTTGATCTCCATAAAAGGGGTTCAAAACACAAAATGTATGATTGAAATTTGTAAATAACTTAAATTTTATTTATATTTTTTTAGGACATCAAATTTTCGTTTTAAACGAAATTGTTAATTTTAATTTAATTAAAAAAAAAATGTTTGTCAATATTAAAATGTACCAGTAAAATCCAAATAACAGGTTGCAGAACAACTTATACTGTATTATAATAGGTTATAATTTCTGTTCTACAACCGATTCTTTTTATATGGAGTTTGTCCTATTTGCAATGGGCTCTTTACCTCCAAACTAGAACAAGTTGCTTTAGAACCGTTTCTAGAACCAGTTATAGAACTGGTTCTGGGACAGTGGAACCTTACATTTTGACTCCCAGGAACCTGTTCTAGAAACGGTTCCATGTAACCGGTGGTAAAAGAAGCTGTTCTAGAACAGGTTTATAGGTAATCTTCAAAAAAATTTTGCTGGAGGGTTGGTTATTTGTAATGAAATCGATTTCGCAAAATTGTAGAAACGGGTTAGATGGACAAGGGTATATTTTTTCGGGGCAACGTACTTTACCGTGTATATATATTCCAAATAACAAGATATATGTTTTCGGTAAACGTTATAACTGGGTATATAATATATTTAAATTCAGGTTAGGGTACACTTTTAAAGTTAGGTTATAATTATACTACAGTTTTCCCAGAAAATATTAACATACAATTAATAAAGGTTGAAATAACCAAAATCGAACCATTTTTAATCTTTGTTTTCTTCAAAACTACTTGACTAATAAAAATAAAATGTATAATTTAAGTATTATCTTTTCATTTTATTTCAATAAAAACATTTTTGAAATTTAATATAGTTTTGTAAAAATTGCTTCAGAGCTTAATCGAGGAAAACTTATTCTGCATAAATATAATAAAAATAAAAGCGTTTCCATAACTTTGATAGCAGAAAATGTTAACTTTAATGAAGGCTTGTCAATTGAAAGAAAGCAGGGAAGTGATGGTGAGCATGGCCAAAGGGATCTAAAAGCAGCCGAAAAAGTAATAGAAGCTTTTAAAAAGGATCCTACCATTTCAACTCGAGCAGTCGCTTGTAAAATCAATAAATCGCAAAAATTTTGTTCAGAATGTCAAAAAGAGTAATCGACTCAAGTGTTATAAAGCTCAGGTATGTCCATACAGGAATGCAAAACAAATTTTATCAGCAAAAACACGCAGTCGATGCCTTTAAGAAAAACAATTAACAAAATATAATTGCGTGATAATGGATGATGAAACATATTGCTTTGCAAACTTCCGGTACATTGCAGGTCAAGACTTTTATGTATGTAGTCGTGGTGCTCAATGTAAACAGAAAATTAAGTCCAAATTTCCAAAAAATTACCAGGTTTGGCAATTAATTTGTTCTTGTGGAAGAAAATCAAGTCCTTTCTTTACAACTGGTACAATAAATGGCGAAATTTATAAAGAATAATGCTTTAAAAAGCTTCTGTTACCATTTGTAAGATCTCACACTACAAAACCGTTATTTTGGCCCGACCTAGCCAGTTGTCATTATGCAAGAATCACAACAACAAAATCGACTTTGTACAAAAAGAAAACAATCCACCAAATTATCGAGAACTACGTCCAATAGAAGAATATTGGTCAGGAATGACGGTGTCAACTGTAGAAGAGTTTAATTCTAAATTAGAATTTGGCAGCCAGGAAAGTGGATGAAAGTCTCGTGCAAAAACTAATGGGACGAATTCGAAAAAAATGCGATGTTTTGCTTACCAATCGACTTCTAATTAATTTTTTTTTTTACATTTTTTATTTAGAAAACAAAGTGGTTCGATTTTGGTTATTTCCACCTTTATTTTTGTGTTTAAATTAATTTAAAATATAAACAATTTAAATTAAGTTTCACGTTAAATTCAATAGTTAACCTTTCACTTTTGTATTAAGTTTAGTTTTAATAGTTGGGTAAGGTTTAGAGTTCAATTTATACGTTAATGTGCACTTTTAGTTTTAAGATATTAACTTTAGTATACAAAAGAATTTTTTTTGTATTCTTGCACTTACCTGTTGAGTTTAATGTTGTTAAATTCCTTTGGTGTAAAAGAATGCGAATCAATTTTTTTTCTCCATTAAAAGAGTGATCATTTCAGTGTGCAGAGAAGCGTGTGACAGATACTGCTTGCTCTTATGTTTACTCACATTCCTAAATTTAAATGAATCTTTTGGAGTTTTTTCTTCCAGCTGCTTACTTAGATGTTGAATGTCCACATTATATAAAATAATTGACGGGAAAAAGGTTTAAAAGTGCGGCCTGTATGTTTTACCGATCCTGATGCACCTTTATTGACCGCGTTATTGCGTCTAAATTTTTTTCCACCGTCCGTTGTATTTTGTATTTCCAGATCGGCAAGAATAGAAAACCTATTCATCCGGCTTGGATGATTAACAATCGGGTTTGTTATTAAATTGGAAATGCCCACATTCACTGGAGAGATAGAACCATACACCCTCTTCCTTTTAAAACAATTGTCTTCAGCATAATTGTTACTAGCACCAACATCAAGGTGCCCAATGCCAGTCATATCATCTTCATCACTTTCATCCCCCATCACAAAACATGAATACAAATCCTCCACGCAACACAGCTGTCGGCTATGCTATAAAACTGTTTGCAATTAGTCCAAAATTAAATTTAAATACAATTAAAAAAAAAAAAAATTGCAAAATTTAATAAAATATACAAAAAAAAAACAGATGTTGTTCCGATAAATTTACAACGTCTAGATTGCACAAATCTACCTAAAACGTACAAAAACTGCTGCCGACAGCTTATGCTGACATTGCAGTTGACGCTTTAATTGGCACTTGGGGGCGTTAGTGCATAAACAGTAGGGCATAGGTTTGACGAACTGTTCACTAAAGTGAACAATATATTATTATGTATTGGGTTATATCTAATTTTCTAAAAATTTAATCAACCATGTATTATCATATATAAAATTCCGAATAGTATTTTTTTATACATGATTTGATGTGCTTGTACATTAATTTTTTTGGTAAAACATTTTGAAAATATTATTATATATACTATATTGATGCATTTGCTATTTTATATGATCATATATTTTTATATTAAAGAATATATTGTTAAATATAAATTTGGGTATTTATATGAAAGCGATAGATTGTTTTTTTCTAAATTTCGACCATATATGTTTTTTATAATTATAAATAAAAGTGATGGAATTTTTATTTTTAATACATATATTTATATAGAATTATATATAAAAGTTATAGAATTTGTAGAAAATGAAAATTATTCAAGTTCGAGGCCATACTCTATATTTCTTCATTAGGATATTGTCCTAACAAATAATCTATAGAATTTTTTGTTTTCAAATTTATTATTTGACCCTTTCAGGAATGTGTTGATAGATCTATTTCGGGAATTTTCTAGGTTCCCATCATCAGAACACGTTTTGAAAGCGGTAACAATCCCATGCCAAACATCAAACATTCATATGAACTAGTTTACTCACTACATGAGAACTAATATACATATGAGTTTGAAGTTAAAGATTATAACCATTGATCAAAAAATAAATTGAAAACTTGTTTGATGTGCAAGGTCCACCTCTGGTGGATATTCAATACACGTTTTTTGTTTTTCTCTCCTTTTTATATTTTGTTTACAAATTAAATTATTAATTAAATTATGTTTAAAACATAATTTTTATTTTTAATAAAAATTATAACAAACGCGTTATTTGCTGCTTAAAGTTGTTATTTTTTTTTTAAATTTATTAAAATATATTGGAAACATCGTTTTTCTAAAGAACTTATTGTTTCTCCAATCTGAATTTTTTATATGTTTCAGAGGGCAATCTTACTGCAAAAAAAAAACAACGAAGGGCATTTTTAATTTGTTTGATTCTTTTTTAAAATTTTCATTTTTATAAATTAAAAAAAATACCAACTTTAAGCAGCGATAATACGCAAACGACACCAAATTAAAAAAGTAAACAAATTGTTTTCTCATACTAATTAGGAGATTAAATGCAAATCGCAAGGGGTCGAGCTGACGACTATCAATATTGATCTTTGAACAACCCTATAATTACGCTGATAAACACTAGAAATGCATCGGAGATGCGTCTTATCAATTGCGATAGATTTTAGAACGTAGATCACAAATATGAATTTTAATATTAGCTCTACTTTTCGAAATACTCACGAATTTAACTTTTACCAAAAATCTATTTTTTTTCTTAAAAATTTCTTATTAATTCATATACCTAAATAAACTCCGAATAACCTTTAGTGTGGTTTTAACGTACGGACTATGAGCATTTAAAACCATATCAATTTAAAAATCTAAGGCCATATTCGCAATCTGCGACCAAAAGTATTTTAGAAATAATAGGTCAGAGAAGACAAAATATTGTAAAAAAGCAAAACACTTTTCAAAAAGAAGTTCACTTATTGAGAAAAAAAAGTGCAATTAAAAGCCCAAAAATCTAAAGAAGGAATTTTTAAGCTCAAAATCTTTATAGCACAAAGAACCGGACTTGGACGAAAAAACCATAACATGTAGTGTTTCCAATTATTCGACCTAGGCGGTTAACCGGTTAAGGCATTATTCGAAAAATCGCGGAAATGGATTAACCGCTTATTCATGGCGGTTATTCGAGAAAATTTGCGGTTAATGGTTTAAAATGTATGTCTTTGGTTTTTTTTATCAAATATCAAGTAAAGTTGACTGCATCCTGCTATGTTTTAATGAAATATGCCTTATAATCTTTGAGGTATAATTTGGAGGAATCGAAAAGCTCTTGAAAAACGAATTGTTATCAGCAGGGCATGTAATTTTTTTGTCATTTGCCTTTGAATGACACTTTTCCAATAATTTTGTTAAAATTACATTTCTTCTGATCATTGCCATAAAAACCAATTTTTGCAAATTGTTTAGACCTTTCGTTAAAACTTGTGTAATATAGAGTAAAACCCATAAAAAATGTATATTTTTTCTGTTCATATGCAAGCATATTTGGAAATACAACAATTTTTGTGCCAATTTTCCTTTTTTTGTGCCATTTTTAGTGCGATTTAATTTCTTAGAGTTACACAGTTTTTTTTAAAAATACATAAGAATCAGCCAGTGGTATCGTTGTCAAAATATGCGAGTTTTGAAAACGGTTTGCAGAACAAATTTTTCTTTATAGCCCGTTCTAATGTCGGTTTTTACACCAATGACTTTTGTTGGAATTGTCCCAAAATAAACCGGTTTAATTGTTTCGAAGTAGAACAGGTAAAATAGCTTCTGAAACTGGTTCTAGGTAGGTATATCATTAATTTTTACTGGAACACGTTTTAAAATTGTGGTGGTTGGGAATTGCATTTAATAAATGTTCTTGATAGATGAAAGAAGATTTCTTACAGAATTAATTTGAAAATTGATTAATAGCTGTGTGCCATCGATTTAAGACAAATTTTACATTGCCCGTAAAAATATTGGTCAACGTTAATTTGACTTTTTAAAAGAATCAAAGCAGAATACATTTTTTATCTAATTTCCTAAAGCCGATAAAAATATGTTATTTAAAGGCATAATGATCGCTTTCACTCGATTTAAAAAAAAAAATAATTGATATTTTATACAGCGTAACTTTTTTCTAAGCATTTTCTTGCTACTGTTTTTTACCCAAAACAAGTTTTGGGAAAAAATCCATATAAAAAATTTAACCGATTATTAGACAAATTTTAACCGATTATTCGGGTTGAATGATTATTTGAGCTTTAAATTATTTGTTTCGACATTAACCGAAACAGAGGCGATTAATCAAGGAATCGGTAAATCGATTAACCGAATTGAAAACACTAATAATGTAATGTGTGATATTTGTCTCGTGGAAATAACTTTTTTCTTTCAATATTATTTGTCTTCAATCTAATAAGTAGGATTGTTAAAAAAAATCACATCTCGACTTTAAATTGGTTGATTTTAAGAAAAATTTTCTATAAATACAGATTAACTTATAAACTGAACCAATACTACAGTCAAGTGAAAGAAACAAAAACTTTCTTTAACTCAGTGTTTATCACTAACCACAATTTTTTTTTATAAATTTTCTTAAGATAGCGTTATAATTATGAAATTATTATGAATTATTGTGGCTTTGTTTAAAAGAAAAATACAATTTAAATCATTTTACTAACTTTTCAATTATTTTATTAACTTTTTAAAATTATTTTATAAACACCAAAACCATTAATTACATTCCTAAAATTAAGACCAAAAAATCTATCCATTTTTGAAGTATAAAATTTAGTTTTTGTGAAGTTAAAAGAACAAAATTTTTAACTAAAATATTTGTTTCAGTTGAACTAGCCGTTTTACAAAATTTTCTACTACTTTTTTTCTACGAGTGTAATTCGCTCAATTTTACTCTCTCTCTTGATCACTAATACCCACTGTTGCCAGGTTTGACGATTTATCGTCATTTTGACGATTTTTAGTACCTAAATTACTAAATGACGATTTGACGATTTTTACTTCCAAAATGACGATTTTTTGAGAAACGTTTAATATGTCAGCAAAACATGTTTATTTGCTATTATTAAAAAATCACCGGATCTATTTTTGGATTTTTATTATTTCGTTAAAATTAAAAACTATTTTTTATTGAAAGTTTAGCAAAAAAGTTATTTTATGGATTCATGTTAGGTTTATTTAAATTTATTTTCTGCACTTAATAACGGTAAAGACCACTGCAAGCTAAAAACAAATGAAATTTCACTTGAAAAAAGAACGACTTACATTTTAGTAAATTCAAGTAACATAGTCATTTGTTTTTTACTGTATTATTAATGAGTGGTTCAGCCAGTGCAGTAAAATATAAACAAACATTAATTTGTTTTATTTTTTTAAATAAAAAAAAAAAATACTGTACAAAATGAATGTAAATCATAATACTTGAATTTAATGTGGTTTGTTTTTTAAATGAACTACAATTGTAGTCAAAAATTAAATTTCTTCTACAAATGACTGTTTTTTCACTTAAAAATAAAGATACTGTATTACAACTGAAACAACGACAAATATTTACAGCAGAAGTTCCCTAAGTATGTGCTTACTTTTTTCATGGTTGGCAAACACTACCTTTTTATTACAATAGTAGTTGCCTGCCACGGTCACACCAATGCCTTTATAAACGTTTGAAAGCAACGATTCCAATAGTGCCATGTGTCTTTACAGGGTTTATTTCAAAATTCTACCCATTAAATTTTGTTACATCAACAAAATAACGTTATAAATCGTCGTTTCGGTATTTTAGCGTTATTTTGACTTTAACTAGTTCAAGATATTTCAAAATCAAACAGGTTAAATAGAAAACTAAAACCGTTTACATAAGAAGAAACATGTCTTTAATGGAATCGCTTTTTTTAAATTTCCATTCCGCTATTAGTGTTACTGTGGTAGCCAATCGTTATTATGAAAAGTTATTGAATGTCAACCCTGCTTTTTTAATATTTATATTTTTATAAAGTTTAATTAGTGTAAGATTGAGATAAAAATAAAATATTTTTTAAATTAAAAAAAAAAAACATCCAAGTTTTTGCGAAACAAACATCGAGTTCGAATATTCTGATTTATAAATCCAAAAATAAATCCGGTGCTTAAAAAACAGGTCTAATAATAATATAAATAAAGTGTTCCAAAGTGAAACTTCAGATAAATAACAATTTATATTTGAAAATGGAAAAACATGCAGTAATAAACAATATTTAAATAAAAATAAATAATAATATAAATAATAAATAAAATAATAAACAATTTTTAGCAATATTAAAATAAAAACCAATAATCAAAATAAATAATCAAAATTTCACAGTTTATTGTATTAAACTATGTCATCACATGTAATGCAATTTGAAACTTTAATTCGTTAATGGAAGTCTAAATTTAATAATTAAAGAAAATAACATTGTTTAAGAATTTCTAAACTATATAAAAGAATTTAAGATTTAAAAATTTATGTAGAAGGAATTAACAGTTAAAGTGGTAAAGTGCTATCGTTATAAAATTCCATGATTTTCGAAGTTTAAATTACAGAAAAGTGTAAAAAATCGTATTATATTACACCGATAGTACATAAGCATTTGAAATGTGAATTACATTATTATTCTTTTTTTTATTAAAACTTTATCCCACTTGTAAAAAATATTTTTTGTTTTGACGATTTTTGAGAATAAAGTGACGATTTTGACGATTTTTATTGGAAAATTTTACGATTTTATGCTCAACATACCTGGCAACACTGCTAATACCACAAAAACTAAAATGCACACTGTTGCCGTTTTGGTTATTTTTAACCAAAAATGGTAATTTTTTTCCAATGTGGAGATGTGACCTTTTTTTCATTTTGGTAACTTTTTTAAATCAAAAATATAAATGTTTTTCATCTAATGTTTTTTTTCAATAAAACTCTTTTTGTTACATTGTTTTGATAACACTGTTAAATTTGACAAAAGTATGTAGTTCATTTTACCAACTCTGCGTTACCAAAATATGCATGTCTGTTTATTATACTTAATAACCAACTCTGTGTTACCAAAATATGCATATCTGCGCAGCATGTCTGATTTGATTGCCGGCATTTTATCAATGAAAAAAATTACTGTGAATTGACAAATATTAGAAAAAACATCAAATTAAACAAATGCACAATGGATAAGTAAGTATTGGTATTTTTTCATTTTTTCATAACTTTTAACTTCGTTTTAGGTTTTTATTAAAGAAGGCTGCAAGTACTGAAACCGAAGAATTATCATCTGAAAGCGACAATGAAAGCAGTTAAAAACAATACTTTAATTTTTCATACATTTTTGCTATAAAAAAAATATTTCCAATTCAGTGAAAATAAAAACAACCATAAAAGAAAGTTTCGGACTGCATGGCTGGAGGAATTTCATTGGCTAATAAATAAAGATGGGAGTGAGTATTGTACATCTTGCGATAAGAAATTGTGCAATCATGTAAGTTATTTAAGTAAACATGCATCAATACGTATTCACATACAAAAGGTGGAAAGGGAAAAACCAAATCAAAATAAATTCTTTTGTAAATGCTGAAAAAGGAAATCTTGCTAAACAAGTCTACCAAGCCGAACTAGCACTTGTTATGTTTCTAATTCACCACAGCTTGCCATTTATATTAATGGATTATTTACCCGTCTTATTAGAGGTATGCTGTCCCGAATCTAAGAATGCGGCAGAACAAAAGCAATACAGCTAGCAGAGACGTTGGCGAATAAATCTAAACATGATATTTTGTCTATATTGAAAACTACAAAATTTTCTTTAATATTAGACGAAACTACAGATGTATCTACCAAAAAAGTTTTGCTAAATTTTCTATTTTTCAATTAATTGACTCTTTTAAACCCCATTTATCTTTAAATCATAACTGTAAATTTATATTTTATTAGTATACCCATTTTGATACACTCATTGGTCTCAAAATATAAGAGAACATGAAGTTCTTTTTTATTCTTTCTCTCTTGAGTTGATCTCATTAGAAAAACAACCACCACGGTTGTGTAGATTTAAGTCTGTAGATAAGAATTATTATACTATTGATAATCAAGAAAGCCAGAGGCTTTCTAATAAAACCCCCCACATTTGTTTAAATTTAAAATATTAAATTTAAAAGTTTTTTTATTTGCTAAAAAAACACCCTAAAGTTGGCTTAAGAAGATAAGCCTCCTTTACATTTGGTCCTTCGAAGAGTCTTAGTGGAGCTAAGGCTGGAAAACAACCCAGTGGAATTTGTCCGCTTATTGGCTGAAGAAGTTGTTCACCCGGAAACAACAGCAGCATCAACAACAACAGAAGGAAGGTAAATTCAGTGCGCATCCCGGCCCACGAAAGAATCATCTCCCGGAAGTTGAAGTGCATCCCGGCACAATAACGAAGTTACCCCCCAGTGTGTCCAACAGGAAGTAACCCATCATCCAAGGGCATAAGATCGACAGCATCATCATCATCAAAAAAGGAAAAAAAAGATTGGTATGTACAGTGTCATTAATTATATTTAGTGCGAATAGGTAGAATTTTTTGAAAAAAGTGCCTTAAAAAATTAATTAAAATTACACACAATCATATCCAATCGAAATTTCAACCATAACCTCACTTTTCAAAAAAATCCCCCTAAAAGTACAAAACGTACCACACATACCAACACTGGTTTGAAAGTACCAACACTGGTAAAGAAGAGAAAAAAAGGGGATTTTTCTGACATGCGCAGTAGCATATATGGATGTAAAGTTTACAATACGACATAACAACGTTTCAATTTTGTCAATTCCACCCGTTTCCCTATACATTTTCAATGCAAATAAGTATTGTTAGTCTCACGACGAAAAAAAAAAACCTGTAAACGTTTAACACACATAGTTGCAAACAAATAATTGTGAAAAATTAGACGCTAACAACCGAAATAAATAAATTGTGTGAATTAAATAAAATAAATCGTGTAAACTCTATAATTTATTGAAATATAAAAAATAAAAATAAAACAGGAAAGATAGTGACTTTTAGGAGAAAAAAATTAAAGTGTAAAGTGCTGTGTTAAAGAAAATTTTAAGTTAGTAAAAAAAAAAAAAAATCATTCTTTTCAAAAAACTTGCTGGAAAAGTGCCACAGCCACAAAAGACAAGAAAAAAAAGTATATACTTTTCAACAATTCTTGAAAATAACTTGCTGTAAAAGTGCCACAGCCACAAAAACATCAAAAAAAAAAAATCTTCTTAAAACTTTAATTTACAATTTTTTACAAATTGAATAGCTGTAAAAATTACAACAGCCACAACAACAGCAATAAGAAGAAAAAAAAGAAGTCACCTTGAAGAAAGTGCCGGTAGTCAACAAGTACCAACAACAAACGTAAAAGGAAAAAAACAAGAAGGGTACCCGGTGAAGAATTTTTGCGGGGAAACGGTGAGTTTGGGAATTTTTATATTATAATTAGAAAAATTGTGATAATTTGGTGGAAGCAAAAAAAAAAAAAAAAAATTTTTGCAGTTCCAAAATTTTAAAAAGTGTTTGGTATTGTGTGTGTCATTAGGGTGGCATAAATTTTTTTTAATCTCGATTTTTTTTTACAAAAAAAAAAATAAATATTGAAAAGTGTTTAAACCGAAATTTATACGAAATAAAATCGTGACGCGAGACAAGTTAGTGAAAAATTTTATACAGGGTGCTACAACAGGCTCTCGATAATTTTCAAAAAAAAAAAATTTTTATATACTTTTTTTACTACAAAATTTTGAAACGGAAGTTTATTTCGAAAGCAAAAATAAATTTTATTAAAATTTCTACTACAGAGTGCTGTAAAAAGCTGTAGTCAAAAAATTTTTTGTGCGTCAAACCAGATTTTATTTAAAGTCAAACCGTGAATCTTGAGGAGATTACAACATTTTACAAAATTTTTTTAATTTTTTGTAAATTTTTGATGACAAAGGGTGGTGCAACAAGAAACCCTCAATATAAGGAAAACCTGTTTATTATCCTACCACGTAAAGTGGCCCGAGGTGAATTTTTATAAATTGTTAAATTTGGTGAAATTATCGTTGTATAACCAGAATTTTAATTTCCCCTTTTTACAAAAGGGTGACCCAGAAAAGCGGCTACATATTTTGAAAATATTTTTGAAAGCTGAACTACACTTTAGCCAAAATTGTTGGTTAACCAAAATTCTTTCTATATTGATATATGGAATAAAGGGCGATCCCATAAAAAAGAAAAAATCTTATTTTTCTCGTTTTTCGGAAAGGGTGATACACAAAGCCCGCATATATTTTGAAATTTTTTACAATACTGATTGGAGAAAAGAGTGGGTAATTTATTTGTGAATTTTAAGCACATATTCAATTGTTTTTAAATTTTTTTATTGTTTACGAAAAAATCTTGGATTTTTTTTTGGTGAAGAATTAGTTGGAATTTTTTTTTTTAAAAAAAAGCGGTTGAATTTTATAGCAGTATTACACTGAAAAAAAAAAAATTATTTGATAATTTTTTATGAAAATTTATAGTGGTTGGAAAATTTTTGATTGAAATTTTATAATTTTGCTTGGCAAATTTAATCCCAACTGAAAAAAAAAAACGTACTTCGAGTACGAGGTCCTACCGGAAAAAGTTATTTGAAGTTTTATCTCAAATATTTGAAAATTTTAAGAGATTGATAACTTACAATCAAAGTTAAAACCCCACGGGACAAATTTATTTGAAATCCTTAAAACAAAGTCTACTAAATTTCAAAAAGTTTTTATTTGAATTAGTCTCAAAATGGCTAAAAGGAAATGCAAACATAGCATTTTGCAGCTAACTGCCTTCATCACTAGTTTTGATGAAATTTCTCAGGATAGTTTCACAATTTCGTTGTTAGAGGTGAAAAAAGAGGAATTAGATAGAAGGTGGTCGAAAATGGTCTCTAGTTATGAAAGTTACATAGAAGGAGATGATAAGGTAAAAGAAGAAGATATTTACCAAGATGAGGTTTCAGTTAAGTACGAAGAGGCTAGCGAACAATACCAGGTTTTGAAGGCTAGAATTTTAGAGATGATCAAGGCTAAGTCAGCAGGTCAAGGAACAAATCAAGAGGTCGTTCGTCGTCCCGCTCTTAAATTACCCGCTGTAAAAATTCAGAATTTTGAAGGTGGTTTTAGCAACTGGCCTGCATTTAGGGACATGTTCATGGCAGCGATCGGAAACGAGCCATCAATAGCTCCAGCACACAAACTGTATTACCTGCTAGGCAATACGACTGGGGAGGCCCATCATATGATCAAAGATTATGATCTAGTAGATTCAAATTTCGATATCGCTTGGAATGCGCTGAAAAATCGCTATGAAAATAAAAGAATCTTGATTAATACCCAAATTGACAAAATCAAAGTCATTCGTACCCCTCCAACGGAAAATTTAAAATTTTTGAGAATTTTTCAAAATACGGTCAACGACTGTCTTTCAGTAATAGGATCATTTCGGATCGATATACCGAGTAATGACCCGTTTCTAATGAACCTTTGCGCTGCAAAGTTACCGGAAGAAACTTCTCGGGCTTGGGAAGACTCTTTAGTTGATCATAAAGAACTGCCTACTTGGCAACAGCTCAGCAAATTTCTCACAGGTAGAATTGAAACTTTAGAGACTTTTGCCAATTTAAGAAAACCAGTCGGTAAAGAACATCATGATTCTAAACCACAAGTATTTTACTCCCACACGGAAGCCGACAAAAAAGCATTCAGCTGCAAAAAATGTCGACAGAACCACCCGTTAAGACTTTGTAAATATTTCAAGTCACTGTCAGTTAAGGACAGAATAAAATTCGTTTATGCTAATAAATATTGCACTAATTGTTTTTCGACAACTCATTTTAAATCGAATTGCCAAAGTGCAAACTGTTGTACTAGATGCAATCAGAGGCATCACACCATGCTACATCTTGAAACCGAAGACAAGCTGAAAAGAGTTACCGCTCCTAAGGTAACGCCGCAAAATTATCGTCGAGATAATGAAAGACCATCCGGGTCCGGCACTCAGAATAAAACGAGCTCGTCAAATTCACAAGCATATACTGCAAATGTAAATCAAAA
Source organism: Delia radicum (assembly GCA_021234595.1). Lineage (NCBI taxonomy): Eukaryota > Metazoa > Arthropoda > Insecta > Diptera > Anthomyiidae > Delia > Delia radicum. The sequence continues at coordinate 188,405,277 of CM037853.1, forward strand.
GGAAACCGTTCACGTTAACTTATCTCAGCATAACGGGACTACTATTTTGCCCACAGTGCTAGTTCATGTGGAGCATTTAGGCGAAAAATTTACTATTAGAGCGATGATAGATTCAGGTTCTACAAGGAGTTTTGTATTAAAGAGTGTTCAACAAAGACTCTCTATACCATTGGAAAACCATCGCAGTGAAATATCAGGCTTTGGTGAGACAGTTGTAGGAAATTCTAAAGGAAGATGCAACGTCACAGTGAAATCAAGAATTTCAGATTTCTCGATAAAAATCAGAGCAATTGTGGTACCAACATTGGCTCATTTTATGCCTTCACGGCCTATTCCCATCCATAACCTAAGCGAAATCAGGGATTTAGTACTCGCAGACCCATACTTTTATAAACCTGCTTCAATTGATATGATAATCGGAAGCGATTATTTGCCTTTCATCAACTTAAAGGGCGTTAAAATGAACATTGGAAATTGCCTTGAAGCTAGAGAATCCCACTTTGGTTGGTATTTGTTAGGTCCTGAACCTGTTAACGACGTCCAAACTTTTCATACAATGGTTTCGCCATCCCGCGATCAGATTCTCCATGAAGATTTGAAAAAGTTTTGGGAATTAGAAGAGCCCGAAAAAAGCAATATTGAGTCCGACAGCGACATTATTTGTGAAAATTACTTTCAACGTACCACAAGCCGACAGCCTGACGGCAGATACATTGTTCGGCTCCCTTTTAAAGAACAGTTTCCAACTGAAATTTTTTTGGGCCCCTCCAGAAATATGGCACTCGCACAGTACCACAGAATGGAGAAAACTTTAGAGAAAACCCCTGATTTAAAGGCTCAGTACACAGAAGTTCTCCAAGAATACTTAGACTTGGATCACATGGAACAAGTTGTACACTTCGAGCCCAAAGCTGAAAAACATTCATCATTTTTTCTCCCACATCACGCAGTAATCAAACCAGAAAGTAAATCCACAAAAGTACGAGTGGTATTCAACGCCTCAAAAAAGACGGCAAGTGGTTTCTCGCTTAATGATGTTTTGTATCAAGGTCCAACCCTTCAAAATGATTTGATGCAGCTTGTGCTAAGATGGCGCAACTATAGGTTTGTTTTCACCGGAGATATACAGAAAATGTATCGCCAAATCTTGGTCCATGAAGCGGACCGTCCCTATCAACAGATTTTGTTTCGCAGCGAAGCTGATGGTAACGTGAACTCGTTTCAACTAAAAACTGTCACGTTTGGCGTAAATTGCGCCCCCTTTTTGGCGATAAGAACCCTATTGCAGTTAAGTAGTGATTGCAAAAATTTGTACCCCAAGGCATCCGCCATTTTGAAAAATGAAGTCTACGTTGATGACGTCCTGTCTGGTGGACACACAATTGAAGAAGCCAAGCTCAAACAGAGTGAGCTTACAAAGGCCCTAAAATCGGCTGGATTCCCGTTAAAAAAGATGACAGCAAATAATAAGTTGCTGTTCGAAAATTTGCCCCGGGAGGATCTTCTAGATGAAGATTTTTTGAAATTTGACGATTCCAGTACGATTAAAACTCTTGGAATTCGATGGAATGCTTTATCGGATTCATTCTACTATGTTGTGGAACCCATTGAAATTGTTGCATCTACTACAAAAAGAAGAATTTTGTCAGTGATAGCAAGATTGTTTGACCCTCTAGGTTGGTTAGGCCCAGTCGTGATAGTTGCAAAAACTCTTATGCAAGAATTATGGGAAGGAAAGTCTGACTGGGACGAAGGGGTGCCTACACCCATACTGATAAAATGGAATTCATTTATAAAGAACTTGCCATTTATCTCCAGCATTAAGATTCCTAGATGGGTAGATTTCTCACCACAGTATCGCATCCAGATACACGGCTTCTGTGACGCCTCAGAGAAGGCATACTGCGGTTCTGTATATATCAGAACAGAAAGTCCAGAAGGCCAATTTAATAGTCATTTGCTAGTTGCAAAAACTAAAGTAGCCCCTATAAAGCGGACTACTATACCCAAGCTCGAACTTTGTGGAGCTTTATTGCTTGCTAAGCTGACCCGAAGCTTAGTCACGAACTGCCAGTTCAACTACGAATTGTTCTTGTGGACAGATTCGTCAATAGTACTGGGTTGGTTACAGAAACCCCCAAATACCCTAAAGACTTTTGTCGCAAATCGTGTGACGCAAATTAATAGCATCGCCAGCACCTCCCACTGGAAGCATGTGAAAACTGAGGAAAATCCTGCAGATATGGGCACGAGAGGTTGCTCCCCTCAGGAACTGGCAGAAAACCAACTTTGGTGGCACGGGCCATCCTGGCTGAAACTTCCCACAGCACAATGGCCGATCCCGCGGACTTTTGATCCAATAGACTTGGAGACCAAAAAGTCTGCAAACTTCCACCTGGAAGTACAAAGTACAGATGTACTAGAAGAATTCTCTTCATTTGAAAGGGCGTTACGGGTACTCAGCTACCGACTTCGCTTTATAAACCGCGTCCTTAAAAAACCCTTTGAAACCGAAAAGTTCATTACAGCTCAAGAAATCAGCGCTGCGAAAACCCGGCTCATCTCATTGGCTCAGAAATCCTATTTCCGCAAGGAGTACGAATGCTTAAAGGAAAAGAAACCTTTAAGTCGAAGAAGCAGACTGCTCACCTTGACTCCATTTATTGATAAAAACGACCTTCTACGGGTTGGTGGCAGATTAAACAACTCAGGTTTAAGCTACGAAGAACGTCATCCAATTATCATCCCAGAAAGTTCTCGACTGGCAAAACTTCTCGTCGATTTTACACATCGCATTCTGCTGCACTCTGAACACCATATAATGTTACGAGCGATCCGGCAAGGATTTTACATCCCAAGATTACGAAACTTGGTACGAAAATGTTTTCGTGAATGCAAGGCGTGCACGGTCTACAAACATAAGTTCCAGCACCAAATCATGGCCGCTCTTCCACTAGAACGAGTAAACTTTTCCCTACCCTTTACATACACCGGAGTCGATTTTGCAGGTCCTTTCAACACTCTTCTTGTTCGAATTGAGGCAGTACTTAATTCGAGACCACTGTCACCTCTTACCGAAACCCCGAACGAGATTTTACCTCTAACTCCTGGTCATCTGATTCGAGGAGCTGCGATCACCGCTCTACCAGAAGCCCCTGCGGAACCTCCACTTGAGAACTTGCCGTATTTAAAACGTTGGGAACGATTAAAGGCGCTACAACACATTTTTGCACGAAGGTGGAAAACCGAGTATATAAGCGAGCTACAACGCCGATTCAAATGGCAAAAGGAACGTGACAACCTCAAACAAAATGACATCGTCATCGTCAAAGAAGACTTTTTACCACCCACCGAGTGGCTCCTTGGTCGCGTTACTAAAGTCATATACGGACGCGATAGCAAAATCAGAGTTGCAGAAGTACGCACCAAAAATGGTAATATCCTGCGACCTGTTGTCAAACTATGTTTGCTACCCACCAATGATACTCAAAACCAAAACCCACCAATTAATCTACCAAATACCCTATAATTAAGTAAACAAATAGATAAAATTCGCACTAGGTATTTTTTCTAACACTGTATATATTTCGTTCTTTTCTTTTCTTGTTTTCTTCTCTGTATATTTAGATGAGAGAACGCCCACTATGCCACATATGCCAACGTCAACGCCGCCAGCTCGTTCATAATCAGAAAGGTGGCTCAAGAGTTGCCGGAATTAACACCAGTTACAAGCCATGATGGAAAGATATGTGGTCGATTCATTATGGAATCATGGTTTACCCACAACGAGCGAGAGTCCTTCATGATGGACTTACTTCTCTGCGAGCGTCTGGGGTTCGTGGCACCCCCCTCATTGAAAGATGAAGCCCTAAGCCGCCACTTTGCCAATTACTCCCTGTTGGCTCATCCTGTCTTCCATGCATATCGGGAAATTGACGGTGTATTGGGAAAAAAGGTAGCGGACAGAATCCTATTGCCAAACATCCAACAACCAGCTGCTGACCTGCCCCGTATCCAGCAGTCCACATTTGGGTGGATAATATCCGGGCCTTGGAAGAGATGTTCTTGCCATTTTCCGGCGGGAGCATGTTGAAGCGACTTCAACAGTTTTTAATTAAGTTTTGCTAAATTTTCTATTTTTCAATTAATTGACTCTTTTAAACCCCATTTATCTTTAAATCATAACTGTAAATTTATATTTTATTAGTATACCCATTTTGATACACTCATTGGTCTCAAAATATAAGAGAACATGAAGTTCTTTTTTATTCTTTCTCTCTTGAGTTGATCTCATTAGAAAAACAACCACCACGGTTGTGTAGATTTAAGTCTGTAGATAAGAATTATTATACTATTGATAATCAAGAAAGCCAGAGGCTTTCTAATAAAACCCCCCCACATTTGTTTAAATTTAAAATATTAAATTTAAAAGTTTTTTTATTTGCTAAAAAAACACCCTAAAGTTGGCTTAAGAAGATAAGCCTCCTTTACACCTAGTCATAGTCGTTCGATATATGGACAAACTGTGCCGAAACATTTATGACAGGTTTTTAAGTCTTATAGAGGTTGTAAACTCAGATGCCAAATCACTTTACGACATCATAAAAAATTTCTTTAAAGAATATAATATTCCTCTAGAGAATATTATTGGGTTTGCAACTCATGGTGCTAATGTACTGGCTGGAGAAGCCAATGAGTTGCAACTTGCAAGCAAAATTTAAGAATTATATTGATATATTTTATAGTAAATGTACGTGCCACTCACTACATTTATGTTCTGTTTATTTGTAAGAAACTTCCTACACAAATTGAAATTCTTTGTAGGAACATTTATAACTTTTTTTCGCATAGTCCAAAACGTATTCTTGAATTTAAAGAGTTTCAAGATTATTGCAGTTTAGAGCCACATGAAATATTAGGCATTTTTGTAACCCGTTGGCTGTCGCTAGAAAATGTAATCAATCGTGTAATTGAGCAGTGGTCTGCTTTGCATTCATATTTTATATCGTTCTACTTCGAAGTAAATTGCATAAATGCTTGTGAATTGGGTGAACTAATCGGCGATACTAGCTTAAAGGTGTATTTTTTTATTTATTTCATATATGCAATGTAATAAACAACTTAAACAAAGAATTTCAATCGGAAAAAGTGCGTCTTCCATATGTATATAGCCAATTGGAAATAAATTTTAAATTAATTTTGTGCAATTTTACCAAAAGTAGTTATGTTAAAAGTTTAATTTCGTTAGAAACGGTAAATTTATTTGATGAAACAAATTACTTAAATATAGAAAATATTGTTTGGCCGTAAAGCTGAACTATGTATGCAGGAAAGTAACTTGTCCAACTTAAAAAAATATGAAATCAAAAAAAATATACAATCTTTTTATATAGAACTTTTAAAAGAAATTTCAAAACGCGTTGACTTTTCACAAAAAAAGATTTAAAACATCTTGCCATAATAACACCTAACCAAGTTCTAAATAATTTAGAAATTTCTTTGGAGCCTTTATTGTCATCTTTCCCAAACTTCCCAAACGGTAATAAAGAAGAAATTTTAACCCAATGGAAGTTATGTATTAAGATTTGTGAACATTATAGAATTAAAGATTGACATGGATATAGTTGAATTTTGGGATAAAGTATCCAAATACAAAAATGGAATGGATGAAAAATGTTTTGAATTAATTTTGTTCAAAATTTAATGACATTGCCACATAGTTTTACTGCTGCCGAAAGAAAATTTTCACAACTTAATTTAATAAAAAAGTTTCGAAATAAACTTGATTTTAAAACTATGCAATCAAATGAATTGTGCAAAAACAAAAATGATTCACACTATGTTTGGTCTGCCAAAGATATGTTTTAACCCTATCAATTAATTTTTTATCTCATATTACACAGTGGTAAATTTTTTCTCTATATGTAATAAAATTACATATAAGTTTTTTAGTTATTTAGTATTTTTTATGTAAAAGAAAATAATTTTTATTTTTTGTTAACTCTGAAGTACAAATTAGTTTTAAATATGTAAATATATTTAACGAACAAATAAAAATAATAAAAAAAAAATGTGGTTATTTTTTTTTCATTTGGTAATGTTTTTATCTTAATTAAGGATAGGGTTGAACTAATTTGTTCAACCTGGCAAAATGTTTAATAGTAAGGAAATTTGTCTAGGCAGTAACACCAAGAAAATTCTAGAAGATAACACAGGCACTTGAACTTGGTTATACGGAGAAAGAAAACAACTTGTTGTGTTGATTGATTATTACTTGTTTATTAATAAGAAAGTTCAAGCTTATATACTAATTAAATCATAAATAAAATATGCAATTTAGCATAAGCAAGAAAGTAAGCAAAGTTAACAAACCTCAGACATGCAGTCAGCAATTAATTGTTTAAATGTGATACATAATGGTGTATATATGTCAATATGTTTGTTGGTTTGTTTGTATAAAAAATGTATGATGTAACCTAGCTTACAAAAAAAATGTAGTAATGCTGGATGTGGGGGCTGTTGGTTTATTTAGATTTTTCTACAACGTTTTCTTTGCCATGCAACCTTTATGCAGATGATAATAGCGAGAACTAAAGCGATATAGGCAATGGTCCTGTGGTGATATTGTATGGCCTTGAGTTGTGATGGAAACTCCGAACTGACTATTTGGTGTAAATTGCGCTGTATTTCGGAGATGTTCTTTATTTGGTCAGCATAGGTCTTGATGTGAATTATTTTATTTTGCCTCTTATCTGGATAAATGATGTCACTGATGTTACTCGTTACTGTGTACGATGTCTGAAGTGATGTGGAGACAGTTTGATGACCTTTTATGATGATTGATCCAAACTTGAGGGTACAACCCGGTGATATTTTTAGGATGCCAGATCCTTTCAAGGCTAGCTGTGATTTTTCTTGCCCACATACGGCGCTTATTCGAGACGGCTGCAGAAATGTGTATAACCACTGGTTGTTTTATTCTAACTTTGTAAGTGACGTATTGTCTGCAACAGGAACAATGTTGCATTCCTTCTAAATATTGTAGCTGAGAAGCGAAAGTTCACATAGGCATTTCTCCGCGTTTGCATTAAAATTTGATTGCATTAAAATTTGATTATAGTTTCAAGCTCTTCGTACGTTAGAGATGCATTTCCCAATGTTCTTACCAATAGGTACTTTGCTGATTTAACGGCTGCCTCCCAAAGACCACCAAAGTGCGGTGCTCTTGGTGGAATGAAATTGAATTGGATACCCTTTTGGCTGCATGCATTCAGAATAGTCGCCTGTGCATCTGATGAGTGTATTACTGCGGAAAGTTCGGGCAATTTGTTTTTTGCGCCGACGAAATTTGTTGCATTGTCGCAATATAATGTTGCATTGTGGCAATGCCCACGCCGGGATATGAACCGTTTGAGTGCACCTATAAAAGCTTCAGTTGTGAGATCGCTCACAAGTTCTAGGTGTACTGCCTTTGTAGCAAAGCAGCAAAATACAGCAATGTAGGCCTTGTGTGGTCGTTTTCCCCGAAGTTTATAATGAACAGTGATCGGGCCACAGTAGTCGACTCCGGCATTAATAAAGGCTCGGGCTGGTGTGACGCGTGTTGATGGTAGGGTGCCCATTATTTGGTGGAAGAACGCTGGTTTGGCTCTGCTGCATATCGTGCATCGATGCACTGTGGCTCTAGACATGATTTTCCTTTGATAGGCCAAAATCTTTGTCTGACTATTCCCAGGAGTGTTTGTATGGAAGCAGGAATTGATGCTTGGAGTCGTATTGAAGTGGTGATGCTTCGAGTCGGCCTCCAACGCGGATTAAACCATCTGTGTCTAAAAACGGTGATAGATTACTTAGGTGGCTTGTTCCGCGTAACTTTTTGTATTTTGTAAGTTTCTGAGTTTCTTGTTTGAAATCTGCCGCTTGCATTTGTTTTATGATTAACTTTAGAGCGTTGTTTAACTCAGTTGTTGTTAATGATTTTAGACTCTGTCTCGAGGTCTTTTTGCATTTGGCTTGATTGATAAAGCGTAGAACGTATCCAACGATGTTCTGGAGACGCCAAAACGAGTTCCTGTGATTTATTTCGTATATGAGTTCTGATTCCGTGGACGTCGCTGTTAGTGATATTTTTACCTTTCTCTCTAGGTCAGTTGGAGTTGCATGGCTTGGATTATATTTGGGGTGGCCATGCTGATTCTTGGCCATGTAAAAATAGTGGGCCATAAAACCAGAAAGAACAGTCTTTGAGGCGCCTGGGTGCGATTCCTCGTGATAAGATGTCTGCGGGATTTAATTTTGTGCTGACATGACGCCATTGGTTTGCTTGCGTTGTTTGTAAGATGCTTGACACTCGATTTGCTACAAAGGTGTTAAGTGATGCTGGTGAGTTTATTCATGATAACACAATTTCCGAGTCTGTCCAAAAACAAACTTGGCTTGTTAGTTGAAGGTCTGCTATGATTCTGGTGGCTAACTGTGCTCCTAATGCCGCAGCGCACATCTCCAGTCGAGGTATGGTTTGAATCGCCTAGAATATCCGGGTTTTGATGAAATGGTATTCGGACGACGAAGTGGTTTTGATTGTTTCTTGTTGTGTTTTGTGCAAAGTGCTCTTCACATTATTTGTCGGCTATTGATAGTGGTTTTATAGTTGATTTGATTTCATCTAATTCCCAAAATCGAGCGATGGAAGCTTCAAGCCCTTCATCTTCGGAACATATTCCACAAAATGCTTCTGTTGAGGGTTCCTTATCAAGTTTTTCTGCTACAATCCAGCCCAAAACTGTGTTCTGTAAAGTCGGAAGGTGTGGAGTTAGTTTTATTTGCCCAATTGCGAGCAGCTGGAGATGGTGTTCTGCACCTAGCAATATGTCGATTTTATCGGGTTTATTAAACGCTGGATCAGCTAATGTCAGGTTTTTCGGTAGTAGCCAATCATCAATGTTGACAAATTGTGATCGTTGCTGTGCGACGATTTGAGGTAAGACGAGTTGAAAACCCATTAATTCGGGAATGCAAGGAAACATTGACTCGGTGTCGTGTTTTGGTGTTGGAATTAGCGATTCCCTTAATGTTCGTTGATGATGGCTGTTTTGCAATGTTAAGTCGTTTTGCCAAACGCTCTGTTATGAAATTTACTTGTGATCCGGCGTCAAGTAATGCGCGACATTCAACCTCCATTGTATTAGTTTTGATTTTTACTACGGCTGTGCTGAGAAGAACGTATGAGTTGGACACGTGACCGCTTGCTGCTGTTAATGATGATGCTTCTGGAACGCTGGCTGGCGCCTTGCTGAAGTTTCCATTTGAATTGGTCGTTGCTGATGATGTCATCTGGGATGTTTTTTTGGCTAGTTGATCCTTGTTTTGTTGATTGAGTGTAGTTTTCCACGTGAAGTAGCGAGTTGTGCCTTTTCTTGCATATCGTGCATGGTCCTGATTTGCAATATTTTACTGTATGCCCTGATTTTAAGTATTTATGCACTGTTTCTGGTCCCGAACGAAGCTCAGGCGGCCTTGTGGCGGTAGTTGTTAAAACTTTTGACACCGATACAGTGGGTGTTGGTCGGCTTTGCAGAGTGGGCATGTGATTTCTGTTTTATTGACTGATGTTGCAGAAGCGCACACCTTAGAGGATTTCTCCTTCTGGCTTGTGGCTTCCAAAGAATGAAAGCGAGTTTCAATGAACTTTAGAAAGTCCTTGAAACTTTGTAGTTCTTTTGGATTTTGAATGGTCCTCTCATACAGAACAAGAGTACCCCGATCCAATTTCCTTACCAAGGTATGAAACAATATGGGGTCCCACGAGGTCGTGTCGATTCCGATGTTGTTTAGTTCATGCAGACATTCTTGTGTTGTATCGTGCAAAGCCTTTATGGCGGCAGCTGATTGTCCAGCATTAGGTTGATCCAGCAACTGTTGCATTATGGTTGAGACAATGATGCGCTGATTATCAGCGCTCTTCTAGTAGTGTCCAAGCGGTCGCGTAGATGTCTGCGGTAGCTGAAAGATGGCTGATTAATTTTTCAGCTTCTCCTCCCAAAATTGATTTGAGATACCACATCTTTTGTGCCTTTGGGACTTGTTGATTGTCCACCAATTGAGTGAACAGGTCGGAGAAGGCTCTCCATTTTACATAGTCTCCACTGAGTTTTGGGATTGTAACCTTTGGTAGTGAAAGAACGTTGTTTTGCTGGGTACCGCCACCTTGTTCTGAGCTTCGTGAAGAAAGCTTAAAATTTTCAATAATTAATTCTTCCAGATTGAGGTAGGTTTCCATATTATACCCTTCTTTTAGTGGGTCAGTGCTGGATTCCCATATTGAGAAATGCAATTCTTGAATTTGTGCCCATAGTTTTTCCTTCAGCTGTATGTTGGTTGCCGCTGGGTCTATGGTAAATAATCGTTTGAGGGAGTTCATCATGACATTTTGTCTTCTAATCAAGGGATTTGGTGAGATAGTGTTTGGGGATGCATTACCGTCAACATGAGTTGTTCTAGGTGGCGGTTTAGGATCGCTGATATTCGGTTGTTGACCAATGTCTTTCGAAGCTTCCATCATAGCTACTTCAAATATTTCTCGTTAGGTTGTTGTGAGGTCTGATATTTTATCGTAATAATTCTCGGTGAAATATTTGTGGTCTAGTGGTGGCTTCTCGAGACATCGTATTTTATTGTCGTTGATTTCAAACTCAGCCCATGCCGCTTCTAGTTTGATTCGATCTTCTTAATACTGGCAGGGTTTCCTTGAAGCCGAGTCCTTTTTGAAGTTTCGTATGATGGTTTGTATTACTTCACCTGTAGTGAGCTGGGCTGTAGCTAGTTGTTCCATTGGGGTGTTTGTAGAAATCGTGTAGAACTTCAAGTTTCCTTTGTTGCGTGTTCAAATCACGTCGGGGTCACCAATGTTTTTATCCTAATTAAGGATAGGGTTGAACTAATTTGTTCAACCTGGCAAAATGTTTAATAGTAAGGAAATTTGTCTAGGCAGTAACACCAAGAAAATTCTAGAAGATAACACAGGCACTTGAACTTGGTTATACGGAGAAAGAAAACAACTTGTTGTGTTGATTGATTATTACTTGTTTATTAATAAGAAAGTTCAAGCTTATATACTAATTAAATCATAAATAAAATATGCAACTTAGCATAAGCAAGAAAGCAAGCAAAGTTAACAAACCTCAGACATGCAGTCAGCAATTAATTGTTTAAATGTGATACATAATGGTGTATATATGTCAATATGTTTGTTGGTTTGTTTGTATAAATAAAAGAATAGCTGACTGCATTTCAAGTTTATTAACCTAGCTTACAAAAAAAAATGTAGTAATGGAAACCAACAGTTTACGGTTATTTTCATAGTTTCAGATGTATGTAAGTGTGTTTGTTAATTTATCAAATGTATTGACGTACAAATATACGAAATTCATTGTGAAGAATTGAACAGGTAACTTTTATGTTACAAACATTTTTTGGAAGTGGCAACGCTGAATGCGCATCTATTATCTACAATTCACACACATTCTTATGCTCTTTGATTTAGTCATCGGTGAGATAGCTTTTTGCCGAGCGCACGCTCAAAAAATATTGTATGATAAAAAATGCGGTTGGTAAAATCCAATGCCTTTTATATTAAAAACATTTAAGGAATATAAGAAAAATATTATTAAAAGACATGTAGGGAATGCACAAGGTGCACTATAGTGTTGTATTTGTCGTATGTACTTATATTATACAACAGTTGTAAAAATTTTGTTGGAATTCTTCATGATATTTTACGACAATACAACTTGAGCATGTATGTTTTTCCAGTATAGTATGTTTAGTGTCAGCTGTTTTTTGTTTACTATTTAATCAGCTATTTTTGTCTTTTTATTATTCCGTTTTGAAGAATCTTTTTGCGCTTCTGCAACATTTAAAATAAATAAATTAGTCTGTGCTAATAAAAAAGGAAATTTGTCAAATTAATAAAATGGAAGCAAAAGGAATTATTTCGGTAAGTTTTTGTACAAAAATATACAAAAAAAATAACTTAAATGCTGTTTCAGATAAATCCGAAGCGGGTATTGAAAAAAACAGTTAAATTCTTATTTGTTTTTACCATAAGTAGATCGGATGCATATTTTTCGCACAAAGCCTTTATAATTTTATCTTTTTCGGTTTTTGTCGGCATTTTTTAATATTTTTTTCCGACGTTTCGATTTTGACGTTTTTAGTACTTAAGAATTAGAAAATACAACATGCTGCTCACATATGTACTATTTTTTTTGCATATGACTTTACGATTTATGACTTTAAGGAACCATGTGAATTTCCTAATTATGATTATTTTCATAGTAATATGAATACAATTGTTTGTGGCTCAGGGTAGCCTTCATAAAATTTACCACAAATGCGTCAAATGAGCGTTTTATACGTAGAATAATATAAATATTATTATAAATATTAATATATTCCGATAGAAAACTAAATTTGTTAAATATTTTGCGAATAAATTTTTCGTGTGCCGTCCACGGTTTGGAAGCGAGAAAGCTTCAAAATCAAAATTTCGAAAATTTCAAAAACTAATTATTTTTAAAAAAATATAGTTTTCAAAAATCTAACTGTTATAACCCTAACAAGTATATGTATAGCATCTCTGTTGCAAATATCTGTATTATCCAACACTTTAGATTTTTACATTTAGATGTTGGTATCACTTTTTTCTCTATCATTAAAATTATAAGATCATCGTCATATTAGAATTAATTAATAAATGGATTAACTTATAAATTGGTCATGTTCTTTATTTAAATATCAAACCATCGGCTACGATAAATTGGCGACGAGTATAAACATTGAGGGGAGATCGTTCAACAATAAACAAAAATTTCAAATTAATAGTGCAAAAATTAATCATAATTTACATTATAGGTCACATGCGCTCCATAATACAAAATGGACGCTAAGCAGTTTGAGAAAATCTTACAAATACAAATGCAGATGCTTGAGCAAATGAGGATGGCGGCAGCTGCTGCAACGAGTCAAGTACAAAGTAGCACTACTAATACAATTTTGGTGTCAAATTTTGACCAGTTTGAACCGGCTAAGGAACCTTATAAGAACTACATACAACGGTTCGGGAACTATATAGAAATGAAAGGAATTAGCTCAAACAAGGAGTATTGCTTAAAACTTCTCCTTAATTCAATAGGAACAAATACATTTAATATAGTTACATCATTAGCTGCACCAAAATCTCCGGCTGAACTCAACTACGATGATTTGCTTAAAATGTTAAAAACGCATTTCTCCCCAACAAAAAATCTACTGGTAGCACAGCATCGGTTTTTGTCTAAATACCAGAATGAACAACAAACAATAGCTGATTATATTGCAACTTTACGTGCGGAAACAATCGAATGTCAATTTACGTCTCCATGCCCTTGTACAATTTCAATTGCGGATTTTTTCTGCGTGCACAATTCATCCGTGGTGTTCGAGATGGTAATATACGTGAGCAATTGCTGCAGTCAAGCTCTGATAAGTTTGATGAAATAGTCACAAAAGCTTTAGCACTGGAGGCGGCTAAGCTCGATTCAAGAGAACTGGCAGATAAAGCAGGTACTTCATCAAATATCGCTACGGACATCAATAAAATTTCCAAATTTAAAAGATCGAAACAAAACATTCCTCCACGTTCAACCCAACAATTTAATCGTGTTAAAATTAATTACCAAGAGTTGGGTATTGCTGGGTTGTGTTTTCGCTGTGGAACGAATAACCACCTTGCTAAAGAATGCCGGACAAATAAGTCAAAACTAAAATGTTCAAGCTGTAACAAAACTGGTCACGTGAGCAAAGTGTGTATAACAAGCATTTCAAAAACTGATTCCGGGAAAAAGACCATCTAACAACACGGCACATCAAGTTCAGAATATCGACGGTACAGACTACGGTGTCTACAAAGTAGTTGATGTTTATCAGAACAGTGTTCAAAATCCCAGTTCTGAGCGATATTATGCATACGTCAACGTTGAAGGGAGACCAGTAAAATTCGAAGTTGACTCCGGCTCTGGTTTTACATTCCTTCCGAGGAAACAATTCGAAAAACTAAATCTAAATATGCAAGTTATGTCTACAAGTGTAATTTTCAGATCGTATACACAAAATACTTTTGTACCAGATGGTAAAGTCCGGGTCAACATCCAATTTAATGGTGTGTCGGCCTCAGACGAATTGTATATTGCCCGGATACGTGTGCAGCGTTACTATTTGACTGAACTAGATCAAGTAGATTCAGATACGATTTCAAATAATATTTTCTATAATCATAATGGAATCGAAGACATTATGAGCGAATTTGCAGACGTTTTTAAGGAAAAAAATTGGATGTATTCCGAACTACAAAATAACTTTAAAGCTACGGAACAATTGTACACCGATTTATACAAAAGAACGCCAGATTCCATATTCATTGACAGAACGAGTGAACAAAGAATTAGATAGGGGCTCACCACTAGTTGTAATTCCAAAAGCAGATGGTGGAGTCCGATTATGCGTGGATTACAAAGTAGGGGTGAAACAGCGCTTGGTAAGCGAACATTACCCAATTCGTAAAATCGAACACATTTTCAACAGTCTTCGTAATGCAAAATATTTTTGTAGACTTGATTTATTCAAAGCTTACCTACACTTACCGGTTGATGAACCATCAAGTATTATTCAAACCATATCTACCCATAGGGGAACGTACCGCATGAACCGGTTATCTTTTGGGATAAAAGCGGCAAAAAAAAAAAAAAATTCTACGGGAGGTACCCAATACAGTCTTATTTTGATGACATCATTGTGTATGGCAAATCTATTGATGAGTGCAAATCTAATTTAAAACGTTGTTTACAACAACTACAAAAATTTGACTTACATTTAAATCTTGCAAAATGTTTGTTTTTCGAAACCAAAATTGAATTTTTGGGACACATTATTGAACAAAACAAAGTAAAAAAAATCTCCATCAAAAATTGAAGCAACCTAATGAGAATTTTTCACCAGACCAATAAGATTCCACAGATAACATCAGCCCAGCTACAAATTTACGCCGCATTTTTAAGCGGCTATAATTATGAAATTATACATAAAAATAGTACAGAAAACATCAGTGCAGACTGTTTTTCAAGAACACCTGTAACATTTAATGAAAAATCTTTGAATTCGATTGACCATGAAGTACACAAACTATGCAGTGCATCCATTAACCAAATTTGTTCGAAAAAATTAAACTTTAAAACAATTCAACAAGAAACACAAAAACACTTTCTAAAGTTTTATATGATTTACGCCACAACGCAGCAGCAGATTCTGAATTTACCATTGATGGCAACGTTTTATTTAAGGGACATAGAATAATTGTCCCAAGCTCTCTACAAAATGCTGTTCTACAGGAACTTCACCGCTTCATCCCTGGGAAGAACCAGACGGCAACTGGCAGCGTATCCACATTGATTACGCTGGGCCATACCAAGGTCACTATTTTTTGGTGGTCGTTGATGCTAAATCAAAATGGCTAGAAGTAGGGGTATGCACAGCAGCACCATCTTCAGCGTCAACAATTGAAATTTTGCTTAATATTTTTACAAGAAACGGATATCCCGATGTTATGGTGTCCGATAATGCGACTATCTTCAAAAGTGAAGAATTTTCCACATTTTGCGGCATATTTCAAAAATTCATCGCTCCTGGGCATCCAGCTACTAAAGGACTAGCTGAAAGGAACATTCAAACCCTCAAAAACAAATTAGCAGCTATGTCGAACGAGTAATCATCAATGCAGAAGAAGGTAAAAGATATCCTTTTAAAATATCGAACTACACCATTGAAAAATGGTAAAACACCTTCAGAGATGTACTTAGGCAGACAAATTCGAAGTCGTTTGGATGGATTAAAACCCCCAAAAATACTTGGAAATAATTATGACCATATTCCATCAAGGCAGTTAAGCGTGGGAGAAAGGGTTCAGGCCCGGTACTACACTCCAAACAAAACGTTATGGAAATTTGGTACTATAATTAAAAAAATGTGTCGTATTCATTATATTGTAAAATTGGATAATGGATACGTATTCAAAAGACATATAAACCAATTCCTGTCAACAAATATTCAAATTGACACTTCAACCAATATTCAACCATCATCTGAACCATTATTTCAAGGAAATGGTAACCACCAAACCCAAGATCAACAAATCGTATGCCGGCGTGGAACATTACACAATCCGGCTAATGTTAACATTCGTAATGAAGTTTCTAAATAAAGATGAATCATCCAGTCAACCTTCATCTACATCGGGTGGTCATGAAGAATCTATAATTGTTATAACCCTAACAAGTATATGTATAGCATCTCTGTTGCAAATATCTGTATTATCCAACACTTTAGATTTTTACATTTAGATGTTGGTATCACTTTTTTCTCTATCATTAAAATTATGAGATCATCGTCATATTAGAATTAATTAATAAATGGATTAACTTATAAATTGGTCATGTTCTTTATTTAAATATCAAACCATCGGCTACGATACTAACAAACCAATTTAAGTTGACTAAAAACTCTTTATAATAAAATATAATTTCGGTTTTTTCAAAAAGCGAAAATCCCGATATCTTCTTAAATAGGAGCAGGAAAAAAATAGTTTTTCGAGCGTGGTTATATCGGGGTAAGAGAAATATTTTTTGTCCAAAACTTCTCTTTTATATGCTTTAGTTTTCAAAATGCACCCTAAAATATTTTGGCTTATATCGCCTAAATTAGGCAACGATAAACAATTTTGTTGAAGAACTTATTATTTGTTTTTCGAGTGGAGCACATGGTATGAATTTCGTTGCAAAACATCGTTTTCCAGTTAGAGGTTAAAAGAAAAATACAATTTAAATTATTTTACTAACTTTTTATTTATTTTATTAACTTTTTTAAATTATTTTATAAACACCAAAACCAGTAATTCCATTCCTAAAATTATGGCCGAAAAATCTTTCCATTTTTTAACTTAACAAAAACAATGCCTATTTTTTCATAATTTTATTTTTTTATTAGTTTATAATATGTGGTTTTTGCATTATTGTTTCCAGTTATTTATCTAATAAGACATGTTTACTTGAAACGTCTGTTTTACAATATGGAAAAATACAAAAACCTAAATTGGTTTTGACTATCAAAATAATACTGTTAGACTTAAGTAAACTCTTTAAAAAAAAATAGTAAAAAATTTAGTTTTTGTCAAGTTAAAAGAACAAAATTTTTAACTAAAATCTTTGTTTCAGTTTTACTACTAGCTTCTAGTTTTTTTCTACGGGTGTAATTAGCTCAATTTTACTCTCTCTCTTGATCACTAATACCAAATAAAAACTAAAATGCGTATCCTATGATCTTTTCGTTACGACTACAAACTTTTTCAAACAATTCATCATATAAAAAAAAAAAAATCTTTACCACTGGTTAGACTTTTGAGCCGTTGGTAATTTCTTACTCGATAGCACTGTGAAAACAATTTTTTCCCACGTTGCAACGTAGGGTTTTTGATACCAAAATGGGAATTAATTGCAAAATCAAATTTAGGAGAACCGAATAAATTTTTGTAGTCGGTACAAGTACACAACATTCCACATCACTAGTGCAAAAATTTTGTTTTTGACAACTACCGTTATGTCACTATACAATTTTAAAGTTTGAGTTATTTGACATTTTCCTCGCGTGCAATACAAGGTGGCGCAAAAGTAATCCTCCTATCAGAAAATGCTATAAATTTTGCGATTGGCCCCTAATGTCAGTTCTGTTTTGACATTTGTGTAGTAAACACATGCGAAATACGCGTTAATAAACAATGTTACGCTACACTACTCCAGAACGCGGAATATTGCTGACTATTTATTTGACCAATAATCGGTCGGTGACTTTGGCACAACGTGAATTTCGTCGCAGATTTCCTGGCCGTCCAACGCCTACTGGTGAAACACTGTGACGTTTAGCCGCTCGCCTCGAAGAGACTGGCACAACACGAGATGCTGCCAGGCGTGGCAGACCCCGGAGTAGCCGTTCTGCAGAGAATATTGCTGCTGTAGCCGAGGATGTCATGGAAGCGCCGTCGACATCGACCAGACGACGTGCCACGCAAATGGGTATCAGTCGACGGTCTTTACAGCGAATTTTGGTACAAGATTTGAAGATGTTTCCGTACAAAGTCCAGACGGTGCATCAGCTGTTAGCTGCTGACCGCCAATCGCGTGTAACATACGCTCAAGCCATCCTTAATCACCACCAAGAGCAAGATGATTTTTCATCAAAAATAATCATGAGTGATGAGGTCCATTTCCATCTTAGCGGGTACGTAAATAAGCCAAATTTACGCTTCTGGGGCACTGAAAATCCGCGTGTAACCCACGAAGAGCCATTACACCCGCTCAAAGTCACTGTATGGTGTGCTGTTTTCGCTGGAGGAGTCATCGGACCTTTTTTCTTCGAAGACGTCGCGGGCCAAACGGTTACTGTGAATGGTGAGCGCTACAGAGCAATGATCAACGAGTTCTTTTTGCCGCAACTTGATGAATTGGGATTGGAAAACATGTGGTTTCAACAGGACGGTGCAACGGCACACACTGCAAGTGCCACAATCGATATGCTGAAGGATGCATATCCCGGGCGCCTAATCTCCCGTTTTGGCGATTTGCACTGGCCAGCAAAATCGCCTGATTTGACCGCTCCAGACTTATTTTTCTGGGGCTTTTTGAAGTCGCGGGTTTATGTCAATAAGCCTCAGACTCTTGCAGCTCTTAAAGACAATATCCGTCAAGAATGTGAGGACCTATCGCCGGAAGTTTTGGCCAAAGTAATGGAAATGCCATAAAAAGGGCTCAATTGACAATCAACTGTGGCGGCGGCCATTTACATGACATCATATTCTCGACTTGATGTAAAAAAATTAAAATACCAAATAAAAATAATCCACAAGAAGAATCAAAGTTTTTCATTTTTTTTTTTTTAAATTACAGCCAAAAAACATCGGAAGGTTATTTTTGCGCAACCTTGTATAAATTTCAACTTTTGGTGTCTTAAAAATTAGTTTTGAATGTTTTCTAAAGTGATAATTAAAAATATTTTAATGGAACCTTCAACCTCAGGTTAGTAAGATTAAATAAAATTGCATATTTATTATAGTATTAATTGCAATTGTCTGAAAAAGACGTTAAAATTCAAACTCAAACAAAAATCAAACTTTGCTCTCTGGCAATTCTTCCCTAACTATGTAAGCGCCATCTATCGAATATACAAAGAATATATTATAGATATGGCATCACTTACAACATATGGGAAAACAGTGGACATTAGAGTGAGGTAAGTTTCTAAAAATAGAACTGTTGTGTTGTTGGAGTTGTACTTCTGAGATTATGTATGCAAGAACAAAAACACCGTGTATTGAATAAAACTAGTTTTAATCACAACAAAACTCGACCTGACGATAGCTCAGAGGGCTAAAGCGCTCTGTCTAACGTGTAGTGCGAGTGCATTTGGCATTAGAAATCAGTTTATCTATACCACGGTCAGTGATTGCACAGAAAATTTCATATAGACGCAATCGAACAAATAAAAACATAACAAACATTACATTATTCAAAAAATTAAAAAAACAGGGTCACTGATGAAGGTTCAATACCAGAAACTGCGCAGTCTGATTCAGAAAAAATTGAAAATTTGCAATATAGTTATGATTTTTAGAAAATACACTCATTCTTCTCTACCACGCCTTTCACAATCAAATTAAATAAAATTGCATATTAATTATAGTATTAATTGCAATTGTCTGAAAAATACGTTAAAATTCAAACTCAAACAAAAATCAAACTTTGCTCTCTGGCAATTCTTCCCTAACTACATAAGCGCCATCTATCGAATATACAAAGAATATATCATAGATATGGCATCACTTACAACATATGGGAAAACAGTGGACATTAGAGTGAGGTAAGTTTCTAAAAATAGAACTGTTGTGTTGTTGGAGTTGTACTTCTGAGATTATGTATGTAAGAACAAAAACACCGTGTATTGAATAAAACTAGTTTTAATCACAACAAAACTCGACCTGACGATAGCTCAGAGGGCTAAGCGCTCTGTCTAACGTGTAGTGCGAGCATTAGAAATCAGTTTATCTATACCACGGTCAGTGATTGCACAGAAAATTTCATATAAACGCAATCGAATAAATAAAAACATAACAAATATTACATTATTCAAAAAAATTCAAAAAACAGGGTCACTGGCGAAGGTTCAATACCAGAATCTGCGCAGTCTGATTCAGAAAAAATTGATTAATTTATTCACAAAGATTAATTTATGTTTTTTGTTTTTATGTGTAATTTTTGTTATTATTTTTAATTAATTTTCACGCGCAAGCCTATAAATTAGTGGATTTCGGGAAATATGTTGATAAATAGTTGTGAATAAAGCCAAATTAAGAAAAACACTTTTTTTTTTTTAATATAAACGCTTTTGAAAATATTTGTGAAAATTTTGTCTGCACTTTTTTTTAAATAAAATTTAAATATATTGTTGCACCTACATACAAAAAATCAAGTTTTTATAAAAACCAATACAAACATTAGTGTTATTATTGCTTTTGTTTTCATGAGAGCTTGCATTTAATTATTAAATTAGAGTAGATAAAAACATATTAAAAGAAGAAAGGGGAAACAATAACAATAAGAATTTTAAACAATAATAGCAACAGAAACAATAAGTAACCAGAATTATGTGGTGCTACTTCCAAAGAATTTAATAATATTGCAAGGAAAAAAACGGAAAATTTGGAGTTCGGTTGGTCGATTCTGCATGGATGGATCAGATTTTTTGAATGCCTGCTCCACGTGGCATATAAGTTTCCAATAAAGAAATGGCAAGCTAGATCGGACATCGAAAAACCAGTTATTGCAAAAAAAGCACGTATTCAAGAGGAGTTCAAAAATAAAACTGGTTTATTATTGATCATCCGAAACCTGGCTTTGGAAAATCGAATGACGGCAACACAGCTTGGCGCTTCTTTCAAAATGCGGACATTTCAGCTCAAATTACAAAATTTGATGCAAAATTGATAAGACAAATGCATTCAATTATGGTTACCGTTTCTAGTGGTTTTCAAATAAACACTAATGCCTTTCGAGATTTCGCTCTTGATACCGCAAGGTATTTTGTACAACTGTATTCCTGGTATTATATGTCCCCAACTATCCATAAATTTTTAATCCATGGACCAGAAATAATAAACCACGCTTTACTACCAATTGGACAGTTGACGGAAGAAGCACAAGAAGCTCGCAACAAAGATTTCAAAAATTTTAGGGAGCATTTTTCGCGAAAATGTTCTAGAGAAAAATCAAATGAAGATATATTTAAAAGACTATTAGTTACTTTAGATCCAGTAATAACAAATATGAGAAAATTGAAAGAGAAAAAAACCTATAATTTGCCTATGGAAGCAATTCAATTGTTAATATTTGAATCAAATCTCGATGGTGAAGAAGATGCCAATAATGATACCTATGCTAATTATAGTGATAATGTTGATGATAATAATTGATGATGATGATAAAGAATCGGATAAGGAATAGAAATGTGTGAATAAATATTATTCTTTTTAATTATTTTGGAAATTTTGCAATTTTTTAGCAATATTAAACGTGTGTTTTAAAAAATTAACTAATGGAAAATAAATAAAATTTGTACTAAATAATAATAAAAAATTTATTAGTTTTACTTCTTAAAGTGAATTTGACTGAAAAAAGTTAAAATTAGAAACAGGGAAAGTTACCTCGAATTAATTCCCACTTTTGGTATCAAAAACCTCACTGTGCGTTGGCATAGTGGTCTCAGCCAATTCTTTGCCAATGTAGACCACTGAAATTATTGTAAAACAAATACCGGCAAAACGCTTTTTGGAAACGCTGGTAAAGCGTCTTAAACAAGTGTTCTGTAAGTATTTTATTTAAAATTCCTCGGTTAGCCAGTGGTATACCAGGCAGTTTCTGACGTTTAAGAAAAAAATATTTTTTATTTTTCATCGCAAAGCAAATATTTTATACATTTTTTTCAGAAATTTTCCATGGCATTTTGTCGAACCATGGCAGTTTGACTAACCATGGCAGTTTGACTAACCAAAGTAGCTTGATCCTAAATCGAGATATAGTCAAAATAGTCAAATTGCTAATTATCGAGTATAGATTCTTTGCACCCACTTTCCAGAAAAAATTAAATATATTCCTCTAACTCGAAAAGTTAAAATTAATCTGACATTTTTACACAATATAAAGTATGATATAACTAATAAATCTGCATCGTTAACCCAAAAATCGTGTTTTTGACTTATGGCAGTCTTTTAGTAAATGAGCGATATGTACATATATTTTTGGTTGCTTAAATATGGGTATTAGCGAAATTTTCGCATTAAATTACAATAAGATGTTCTCATTTTTCGAATAAAGTTCATATATAGAACGAAAAGTAACAAAATAGTTTGTTTACATGAGCTGTGAATTTCATTGTAACCTTTTCAGGTCTCATATACATCATGGTTCCTTGATGCTTTTAATTATGCAATGTTCAGAAAAATAAACGTATTAAATTTAAGTATTGGTGGTCCTGATTTTATGGACCAACCATTCGTAGATAAAGTATTGGAGCTTTCGGCTAATAGAGTAATAATGGTATCAGCAATTGGAAACGATGGTCCACTTTACGGAACTCTCAATAATCCAGGTGACCAGAGTGATGTTATAGGAGTTGGAGGAATCAATTCTGATGAAGCTGTAGCGAAGTTTAGCTCAAGAGGTATGACCACATGGGAATTGCCTTCGGGCTATGGTCGTCTCAAACCTGATATTGTTACTTATGGTAGTCAGGTAAAAGGAAGTAATTTAGATGGTGGTTGTCGCCCACTATCTGGAACTTCTGTTGCTTCTCCAGTTGTAGCTGGAGCAGTTGCACTTATTTTAAGTGGAGTTCCAAATAAGTTACATCTAATTAATCCATCGTCTGTAAAGCAAATACTAACGGAGGGTGCCACAAAATTGCAGCATAATAACATGTTTGAGCAAGGCTATGGCAAGCTTAATATTTTAAAGAGCATGGATCTGTTATTATCATATGCACCAAAAATAACACTTAGTCCTCCTTATATCGACTACACCGAATCATATATGTGGCCATATAGTTCCCAGCCACTCTATTGTGGGAGCATACCATCTATAATAAATGTAACAATTTTGAATGGTATATCGGTAAAAGGCAAAATTTCGGCTGAACCAAGTTGGCATCCATATTTAGACAAAAATGGCGAATTTGTTGATGTCAGCATTACCTTTTCTCCCATATTATGGCCATGGACTGGATGGATGGCAATTAAAATAGGTGAGTGCATTATAATTATCAGGGCAAGTTTAAAATAGTATGCAAAATAGCACGAAATCCCATACAAATTGGCACACGAAATAGCAAAAAATTAATTTTCAAGTTTTATACCATTTCCAGTGATACATTCATATTCGTTTTAAAGTTATCAAACGATCTTCTCTTGTCGCATAGAATAAATTGAAAATACGCGTTAAACTCTAGGAAAAGATTTTGGGAAGGGAAATTAGAGTAGTTTTTATTAAATATGCTAATTTCTTTACACTTTTGTATTGAAACATTTAATTTTGGGGGAGGAAATGTCCCATTTTCCCTGCCCCTGGATCCGCGCCTGGTCTATAGACTCTGAATCATCATCACTGAGCCAATACGTCAAATGTTTGACTGAAATTATAACAATAATATATTTCAGCTTTAATCCTGTCTAGTTATAGATGGTGTTGGTGGTTTACAACAAATTTCGATAAGAGGAAGCATAAAAAGATATCAAATATCAACAGGGCGATTCAAAAATATTACTTTTTATAAAATACCAGATTGTAAAAAAAAATCATTTTATGGCAAAAGTAGCAAATTGAATTTTTATAGAAAAGCTGCTACACTCAAAACAAAAGTTAGTAAAGTCAGCAAAAAATTTTGCTGAGTCATCAAAATTTTAGTCATTAGGGTGTTGCAAAAAAATTGCTAATGTCAGCAAAATCTTTTGCTGAAAATGAGCGAGCTGACTTTTAGCAACAAAATTAATAGATTCAGCAAAAGTTTTGCTAACACTTAGTGAATTAGAAATTAAAAAACCCTTGCAAAAAATTAATAAAATTTTAGCTGAATAGACTGAAAAAAACTCAAAAATTTTTTTGAAAAATTGTTTTAGTTAATTTATTTGCTGAAAATCATAAAACATATTTGTGTGATTCTTTTAAAAATAATTTACAATAAGTTACAAAATATAAAAATGTTCATACTCCCACATTGACGACATAAATTAATGTAATATCTAAAAAATAGAAATAATAACATAAACAAAATTATCTTTTCACTACTTAAATCAATAGTTTTCTAAATGATGATATCTTTTAAAGAAGCGTAAATGCCGCAGACAATTATAGAAACGAAAAGAAGAAATAAAAAACAAAATATGACATATACAACCCATTTTTTTCCAATAAGAAGAAGGAAACGTAAACCTAAGATGTGTGTCTCTGTCTTTGGCTTTAGTCTGTCTACCTGTCTGTATATTTGTTTGCAATTTTACCACACTGGATTTTATTATTATTAACCTCTATAAACATTTAGTTTAGAAATACACATTTAATCTTTATTAAATTTAAATATTTTAGTTTGTCTTTTATTGAATTAATAGAGAATTACTTTCACAAGCCGGTGACAACACAAAACTTAAGTTGTTTTAATCCGCAATTTTGTTTTATGTATGAAAAACAGATAAAAAATCTTCCCCGGTTGATTTTTTATATGTCTTTCCAAAGTTGTACTTTTTAGTATCAGTTTCCTCGTCACTACTACATCTTGACATGCCTCGACACCTAATTCATTATGCGTATATCTTTCAATCTTTCAATATTAATCCATACTATCAGCACAATTTTTTTTAGCAAAATAAATTAGTAAAACATTAGTAAAATATTAGTTAAACATTAGTTCAAAACAGTTAAGTGCTAATTAAGAATAAATAAAATTTTAACAGAAAACATAATTTTAACAAAAAATTTGCTGAAAAATAGTATACCTGATTTACAAGACGTTTTACTAACTTATTTTTTGAGTGTATAAAATATTGCAAGACAATAGAAAATATCACTTTATGGCAATGTATTTAAAAAATGGCAGTTTTACAAAATAATTTAAAAAATGGCAAAAGTAGTATTTTGTGGCAAATGCCATTAAAACTTGCCCTAATAATTACCATTATTTATAGTTATTATTATCTTTATTGGTGCTCAATTATTATATTGGTATTTTCTAAGTTCATTTAACACAGACTATTTAAAAATCAAAGCGTTAGTATACATTTCAAATCGTATAACTAATATACATATGTTACAGAATTTCATTTTCGAACTATTCTTGTGGTCGCTATTATTACAACCTTTTGCATCTCTTTTCATAAGTCCTTATCAACCTTAAATTCTCTTAGCCTTTCATGTAATTGTTGGGAACTAGTTCGGTGCGTGAAATCACAATAGGAACTATTCAACCCTCTTTTATATTCCATTGCAGTTAAATGGGTTCAACCAATTGAGCGTATTTTTTAAATTTTCGATATATTTACTTTGTAAGTTGTAATTGTTCGAATAGCAATATCTATTATATACACCTTTTTGTTTATCTTATCCATAAGCATTATATCAGGCCAGTTAGCAGTCACACTGCGATCATTTAATATGGTTCTATCCCAATAAATACGATAATTTGAATTTTCTTTTATTCGATCTGGATGGTGTTTATAATATGGTTGTTTTTGTAATGAACTTAATTTACACTTTATTATAAGTTCTTCAAGCAGAATTTTTGCAAAGTAATTATGACGTTCCATATATTCTATCCCTGCTAGAAATGTACATCCTGCAGTTATTAGAATTTATCTCTCTCTTCTAGTTCAATCGATCTTTGACAATTTCGTTCACTCGTTTGTTGGATAGTTTGTTTGATAAATTTTAAACGAATTTTTCATATTAGACACTTCTTAAAACAAAAAAAATGAGCTGGCAACATTTAGAAAAAAAATTAAAATCAAAAGCAACACAAAGAATAGATACCAAATAAAGAAAAGAGCGATACACCTAAAAGAGCTTAAGATTGCGAACTAACTCACTAGTTCAAAGTAAAGACTAGTTCAGTTGAACTAGGTCGTTCACGAATTACACAACTCTAGCAGTTATATGTTGATGTTGTTGTTATATATGTTTGTCAAATGTTTGTAATTTAAAAAATTCTGGGACCCCATAAACTATATATATTCTTGATCAGCATGAATAGAGAAGTCGATATAGCCATGTCCGTCTGTCCGTCCGTCTGTCTGTGGAAATACAAAATACTCTGCCAATACAGAAGAGGTGTTGCTAATTTTCAGTCAAATTGTTTGTTGATATCATGAGCAGTTTTCTAGTGAAAATGATCAAAATCGGTTAACGCGTTCAAAAGTTATGAGTGAAAATGTGTGAACCCCTCTAAAAATTTTGAAGCAAATTTTAAATTATTCTATTTATTTCATCATACATACGTACATTCAATGCTTATACACAAGAATATACGCAATCAGGGATGGCTGTCAATATCGCTAAAATACCGTTTCCGATTCTAACACCTTTCAACTGACTATCGTTATCCCTAAAATACCGTTATAATTGAAATACCGTTATTCGTAAAATACCGTTACCGATATAATTAAAATATCCATACCTTAAAATACCGTTACCGAAGCAATCTAAAAAGATCTAAACAAACTTCTGTAAATAGATATATTTTCCCAAAGTATGAACATAAACTAGCCAGTCATTAAAACTCGGGCATAATGGGGCTAAAAATTGTGGTGTGAATAACTAAAATAACGTTAACCTTAAAATGCCGTTACCAAAATAACTGAAAAATCTTTTTCCCTAAAATAACGTTACCGAAATATCTAAAATAACGTTACCGCTAAAATACCGCTAGCGAAATAAATAAAATAACGTTAACGCTGAAAGCCCGTTACCGAAATAACTGAAGTATCGTTACCCCTAAAATACCGTTACCGAAATAAAAGGAAGTAATTACCGTTACCAATTACCTCATAGAATCGGTTACCATCCATGGTCATAATCAACACGTACAAAAACAAAAAAACCCACAAAATATTGTTGTTTTTTTGTTTTGTCTTGTAATACAGGGTGGCTGGTAAATGCCACTACAAAACAAAAACGTAACTTTTTTCTGAGTTATTAATCGGTTCCATTTTTTTTAGTTTCATTGATTCGTCTTTCAATTTAGGGCAAATGAACGAATGGGGTAATGAAACTAACATTTTGATTGTGCGCCACTACAATGCTTTGGAGGCTGGCGTTGCCGCCTAAACAAACTTAAGGGGCACATTAGGCGGCACTCCTCTAGAGTTTCGACAAGGAATATTTTTGCTCAAATATGTATCACAATACAGTCAATACGGATAGTTCTGCTTAAGAATTTTTATTTCTTTCCTTTCTTTGCCCCTTAGCTCGAAATGTTCTCTGTAATTTGCACGGAATTTCGCTTGTATTTGACATCATCGGGCGTGGCAGTCATTTTAATTATATTGTTATTTAAAAGCCATTAAAAATACTTAATAAAAATGTATTGCTTTTCAAATAAAAAAATATTTATATGTATTGAACAAAAAAAGTTATTTGATTTTCTTAATGTAATGCAATATTCATCAGCCACCCTGTATGTATGTAGGTTTTTATAAATGGTACGTATGTATGCATTTGTAGCAATCGCATGCAGTGCTGCCAGGTTTGACGAAATTCTTGTCTTGTCCTCGTCTAGGAGCGAGATTCAAAATTTAAAATATCAAAGAAAAAACAAAAACAACAACAAAATATTGTCACAATTGGCTTTGTCATCTTCCAAATACTACTCTGTTTTTTTGACAGACCTAGCAATGTGACGTTTATTCAAGTAAATCAACAATAGAAAATCATATGTTTTCTATTAGTGTCAGTTACATTTAAATTTGCACAAGCACCTGCATATTTGTTATTTAAATTTATTTTCATCGGGATAAACATTAATTGCATTTATATAACAAATATGCAGGTGCTTGTGCAAATTTAAATGTAACTGACACTAATAGAAAACATATGATTTTCTATTGTTGATTTACTTGAATAAACGTCACTACATTGCTAGGTCTGTCAAAAAAACAGAGTAGTATTTGGAAGATGACAAAGCCAATTGTGACAATATTTTGTTGTTGTTTTTGTTTTTTTTTTGATCTTTTAAATTTTGAATCTCGCTCCTAGACGAGGACAAGAAATTCTCATTGAGTTTGTGATTTAACATAACAAATGCTACATCAGATTGTTTTTCACAATTTGTTAAATAAGTTTTGGGACTTTAGCACATTTAATTACTATAAATGCAATTAATGTTTATCCTGATGAAAATAAATTTAAATATATTTTATTTTCACGATTTTTTGACGATTTTTTAAAATATGATGACGATTTTTTACAGAAAATTTGACGTTTTTATGCTCTGCAAACCTGGCAACACTGGTTATGAGTGCAAATGTTAGAAGACCTCGAAAACTGTTTATAACTACAAATTTATAAAGAATTCCTTTGTTTTCCAGATACCAGGCTTGCCAGATAACCTTTTTCGGTAACCCCAACAAATCAAAAAATCACCAATTAGAAAAAAGGTGAACAAAATAGTTGAGTTAAAATTCTTTATTTATTTGACTGCATTAACCAGAGTTGCCAGACACTTTAATCGTTATCAGATCAAAAAAATATATAGGAACAAAATCCCCGAATTCAACAATGTAAATTCATAACTTTTTTCGTACACTATTGTTACTTATTCTCATTCTCAACCTTTAATCAATTGGATGTCTCCCATGTAATGATTTTGTCAACCATTTATGACTTTTGTTGATTAGGGTAACTCCATTTCCAAGTTGTGAGTTCTAAATAGTAATTTTCTTCAACTAAAACAAAACCTTCTTGCTTTATTAACAACAAGCCGGCTAAAGCCGGGCTTGCCCGGAGTGCACCTACACACAGAGAAAAAGTATGATTGAAGATGATTGTCATTTAGGATAATAATATGATTGCTACGAATATGATGCTCTTAAACTATTATAAAACGATGCTCTTTTTTCTGCGTGTAGTTCTGAATAAAAATTTTTATTCATTGTAAGTTTTGTAAATATTTAAGGAGTTTTTTTATATAATGACCAACGTGTGGAATATTATACAGAATTCATGTGCTGTTGATCACAGATCCAGATCCTTGCCTGTAAACTCTAGCTGAAGGAGTTTGAAGCTTCATAACAATGTAGTTTGTGTTTGGATTTTATTTACCTATAATTAATAATTTTAATTCGTTTTTGTTTGTATAAAAAACATTTATGTTTATGATTAGTAACCTTTGATAATTAATGAAATTGTGATAAATCCACATTCTATCGATTCTATTTTTATTACTTATTAAAAAATTTCTAAATTTTTTTTTACGAACAGTTACCCACCTTAACCGACCGAGAGGGCTCATCCCCATGACGTAGTGATACGTACACACTATGGTCCGAACCGTAGCGGATTAAGATGTATTTGTATTACTAATAGGGAGTATGCCCGCTGCATTGTTAGCGTGGGGACGACATTGTTTTGCCTTCAAGTTTACAATGTAATTGATTTTGGATAAGAATTTATTCTTTTAAGGAAAATAAAACAATATATTAGTGTTGGTATCCAAACATCTAGGTAGGTATGGAATGGCATTATCCCTATTTCAAATTTGGGGACTACGAATGAAAATATTTCTGTCTTAACCCTTAAATCAAAATGGGAGCTATGTCTTACGTAGTTATAAGATCGTTTTTCAAAACAATATTTTGTGAATATTACAGTATTTCTGCGTAGACGGACTGCGGCAATGTTTATTATTTTTCTATTCTGTGGTATGTCCAAAGCCGGCTTCGCTGAGTAAAACATTTATGGAAGGCTGTAAAATAAAAAATTAATACTTTATTCCGTTGTCCAATAAATATTACATTTTAAACTTTAAGGCCAAGCAAGGTGTTATCTATGATAACAACCTAGTGGGCTTGCCCGTTACCATAACTCATGTGTTCATTGGTATATGGTCTTACTGAAAAGATAATTTCTAAAATATACAATAAAAACATAGTGAAAATGGTATTCAAAAGGGAATTAGTACCGCCTATTTACGCTGCTTAAACCGCTGGAGCTTGGAATTTGAAATTTGTCATTGAGGTTCCTTCTCCATCATATACAACTAATCACGAGTTTAGGAAATTGTTAGTATGTGGCACAAAAATATAAAAAGTCTTCAACTCATCGTCCTGCTTAAACCCCTTCGGCTAAAAATCTGAAATGTCAAATGTTTTAGCCAATAATCTATGGGCTAAAGCACTTAAAATATACCTTTAGGAATTTCAAATAAAACTTGATAAAAATGTGGCACAAAAACAAATGTTCGCTTAATCACTCAGCCCAAACCGCTTGATTTTGAAATTTGGCATGTATGTATTTTGTACTTTAATTAAGAATTGTAAAAGTTAACAAAAATACTTTTTCTGAGCCAAAAAAACAGGAATACATTTTGTTAAACGTAATAAATTTGTCTGTTGAGCGAACAGATATATTGAGATTGAGTATAGGTTTTTGAACTACAAAACGTCAGTGAAGTTGAATGTGGTTTTAAATCTGAATAACATTTTCCTTAACCTGTTTTTCGAAAAGTATATATTTTTTTTTTTTTCAATTTAGATTAAAATTTTATAGTAATTAAATGTGCTAAAGTCCCAAAACTTATTTAACAAATTGTGAAAAGCAATCTGATGTAGGCGTGTCCCTATCCGGATTTCATTCCTGCCCAAGGAAATCTTCAGGGGACTTTGTTATTAGAATTTCTAGAGATATTTGTTATGTTAAATCACAAACTCAATGAGAATTTCTTGTCCTCGTCTAGGAGCGAGATTCAAAATTTAAAATATCAAAGAAAAAACAAAAACAACAACAAAAAATTGTCACAATTGGCTTTGTCATCTTCCAAATACTACTCTGTTTTTTGACAGACCTAGCAATGTAGTGACGTTTATTCAAGTAAATCAACAATAGAAAATCATATGTTTTCTATTAGTGTCACTTACATTTAAATTTGCACAAACACCTGCATATTTGTTATTTAAATTTATTTTCATCGGGATAAACATTAATTGCATTTATAGTAATTAAATGTGCTAAAGTCCCAAAACTTATTTAACAAATTGTGAAAAGCAATCTGATGTAGGCGTGTCCCTATCCGGATTTCATTCCTGCCAAAGGAAATCTTCAGGGGACTTTGTTATTAGAATTTCTAGAGATATTTGTTATGTTAAATCACAAACTCAATGAGAATTTCTTGTCCTCGTCTAGGAGCGAGATTCAAAATTTAAAATATCAAAGAAAAAACAAAAACAACAACAAAAAATTGTCACAATTGGCTTTGTCATCTTCCAAATACTACTCTGTTTTTTTGACAGACCTAGCAATGTAGTGACGTTTATTCAAGTAAATCAACAATAGAAAATCATATGTTTTCTATTAGTGTCAGTTACATTTAAATTTGCACAAGCACCTGCATATTTGTTATTTAAATTTATTTTCATCGGGATAAACATTAATTGCATTTATAGTAATTAAATGTGCTAAAGTCCCAAAACTTATTTAACAAATTGTGAAAAGCAATCTGATGTAGGCGTGTCCCTATCCGGATTTCATTCCTGCCCAAGGAAATCTTCAGGGGACTTTGTTATTAGAATTTCTAGAGATATTTGTTATGTTAAATCACAAACTCAATGAGAATTTCTTGTCCTCGTCTAGGAGCGAGATTCAAAATTTAAAATATCAAAGAAAAATTGTGACAATTTTTTGTTGTTGTTTTTGTTTTTTCTTTGATATTTTAAATTTTGAATCTCGCTCCTAGACGAGGACAAGAAATTCTCATTGAGTTTGTGATTTAACATAACAAATATCTCTAGAAGAAGATTTCCTTGGGCAGGAATGAAATCCGGATAGGGACACGCCTACATCAGATTGCTTTTCACAATTTGTTAAATAAGTTTTGGGACTTTAGCACATTTAATTACTATAAATGCAATTAATGTTTATCCCGATGAAAATAAATTTAAATAACAAATATGCAGGTGCTTGTGCAAATTTAAATGTAACTGACACTAATAGAAAACATATGATTTTCTATTGTTGATTTACTTGAATAAACGTCACTACATTGCTAGGTCTGTCAAAAAAACAGAGTAGTATTTGGAAGATGACAAAGCCAATTGTGAAAATTTTTTGTTGTTGTTTTTGTTTTTTCTTTGATATTTTAAATTTTGAATCTCGCTCCTAGACGAGGACAAGAAATTCTGATTGAGTTTGTGATTTAACATAACAAATATCTCTAGAAATTCTAATAACAAAGTCCCCTGAAGATTTCCTTGGGCAGGAATGAAATCCGGATAGGGACACGCCTACATCAGATTGCTTTTCACAATTTGTTAAATAAGTTTTGGGACTTTAGCACATTTAATTACTATAAATGCAATTAATGTTTATCCCGATGAAAATAAATTTAAGATTAAAATTGTTTTACGAAAAATAAGGTTTGAGAACAATGCTAATGAAAATTAAAAAATACATACAATGTGAATGAAGTTTTTAGTTCAAAAGACTATTATTTTGGAACTACTTGAAATATTAAAATTTAAATATAATATTTTTGTGCAAAAATGGTATCAATTTATGCAAAAACTTCTTCGATGTCTTAAAGGCAAACGTTTAATTATTTTAGGGGTTTTTAACATTCTATCCTCTTCACCTCCGAATTCCTAATTAGCTCTTCTCATAATGTTTCGACAATCAAGTAATCGAGTTTTCCCGTTCTTATAAAATTTTTCAAAAACCAAATTTTTACTGATCTGCCTATTTTGGAAACAACTTACGTTTTTTTTTTTTTTTTTTTAATTTAACCAATACTCAGGGGATGCCCCCTACTCATGCAGTGCATTGTATTGATCAGGAAAATAAGGTATGGGAAGGAGGAAAGAGGGAGTAGTGTTTGTGGATATTTGATTTAAATTTTTCTAAATTGTAAGTAACAGGGAAGACTTCTGCGGGAAGTTTGTTCCACATACGAATCGTTCGACTAAAAAACGAATTTTCTCTGTAATGCGTTGTGCGAAACACAGGACAATCAACTACAAACGGATGTGCTCTACGAGATAAGCGAGTATTACGAATAAAAACTCGGGCTCGTGGAATAAGTTCACTTATCTCAGATGAGCATCTCCCATGGTAATATCGATAGAAAAGTGTCACACAACCCACATTCCGACGATGCTCCAATGAATCAATAGAGTTGGATACACTACTGTCATTGATAAGCTTCACCGCCCTCCCCTGAACACGGTCCAGAAGCTTCAGAATAGACAATGGAGCCCCTGCCCATATATGAGAGTTGTATTCCATTTTTGGCCGGATATAGCTGGTATAAATAGTAAGGAGATCGGATGGAGTGAAGTAAGTCTTGCACCGTTTTAGAAAACCGAGACACTTGAATGCCTCTTTCGACACTTGAAATACGTGCTTATTCCAACGGACATCACACTGTATTCTCTTGCCCAGAACATCAAGATTCCTCAATACCTATACTATCCATAGTTACAGATGACAATGTCAATTCCACAGCCCGTCTGTGGGTTAACATACAACATTGGGTCTTGCGTGCATTAAAATCGACCTTATTCGCGCGACCCCACTCGGAGATTGTAGAAAGGTCTTGATTGAGTGTGTCATTCATGTTCTGCCGCATGCCCTCTATCTCCAAAGAGTTTGGCCTGTGATCGAATGAAAATGAATGACAAATGTTGCTGTCATCTGCAAAAGAGTAGATAGGGTTGATGGTCTGACCAAGAAGGTCATTAATAAAAATAAGAAAAAGGGTAGGAGAAAGAACAGAACCTTGCGGTACCCCTGAATTTAGCTGAAACTCGTTTGATGAGACCCCATCTAAAACAACACGTATAGTGCGGTCTCTGAGAAAACTCGTTATAAATCGAGAGAAGACATTACCGACACCAAAAGCAACTAGCTTAGTCACGAGTGCCCCGTGCCACACACGATCGAAAGCCTTAGAAATATCTAGAGCAACCACTTTACTCTTACCAAAGCGGTGGATTGACCGGCTCCAACGTTCCGATAGAAACGCCAACAGGTCTCCCGTAGATCGACCACTACGGAAGCCATACTGCCGATCATTTAAAAGTGAATTGGTCTCTAAATATTTCACAAGATGGTGGTTAACCATGGTCTCTATCACTTTGGAGAGCGCAGAGCAAATTGCGATTGGGCGGTAATTTTCAGGGTTGTTAGCCGCACCCTTTTTAGGGATAGGCTGGACATTGGCCACCTTCCAGCATGAGGGGAAAATTCCCGCACGGTACGAAGAGCTGAAAAGTTTTGCCAATGGACGTGCCAACGTTAAAGAGCACTGTTTCAGCACCAGTGCTGATATGCCATCCGGCCCCGGTGACTTATTTACGTTGAGATCCGCAAGAACCCTTTTGACTGCCCGGGCCCGAAAGAAAATCGAAGGCATAGTATAGGATACCCTTTCGAGAACGGGCAGTGGTTGAACGCTTTCCGGCAAGAAAGAATTTCTTGCAAAAAGTTCAGCGAAAAGGTTGGCCTTATCAACCGGGTCAGTGAATGATTGATCGTCCTTTAAAAGAGTTGGAATAGAAGAACTAGCATTATCCCTTACTCTTTTAACAAACGACCAAAAGGTCTTACTGCCCCGAGGAGCAGAAAGAACTTTGGCACGTAGACGCTGTTCGTATAAAACCTTTTCGCGTCTAAGTACCTTGGCACACTCGGTTCTCGCCTTTTTGCGGTGCAGATCAGTAACGGCGTTCTTATTCGAACGCCAATTACTAAACGCTGCCTCTCTGGATCTGACTGCATTTTTGCACGTCTGGTTAAACCAACACTTGTGTTTTGATTTAGCCGAAATATGCTTCGTTGGAATAAAAAGTTTCATTCCTAGCATAATAATATTGACTACCATTTCTGCAGCGGCATCGACGTTGTCGTCGAGAAAACAGATTTTCCAGTTAAAATGCCGAAAGAAATCGTTGAGCTCGGCCCAACGAGCTTTTTCATAGAGGAAAATAGAGCGTTTTGGCGCTAAGTTGGAAACGCTACGAAGAGTAGAATATGAAAAAGATGCAGAAATAGAATTGCCGAGAGGTGCAAGTATTTTCACTTCGTACTTTTCAGGGTGAGAAGTGAGGAAGAGGTCGAGAGTGTTCCGCGATTGCCCTTCAACACATACATTGTGTGTTGGCTCATTCACAAGTTGCGCAAGATCATTATGCGCGGCGAAAAGCTCAACGTATTGGCCCTCGGGAGTTGTATGACTCGAATGGCGAATCCAGGATGAGTTGTGGATATTAAAATCACCAGCAACAACGATTTCACTATTCGGACAACTCTCCAAGATTTTCGAAATTGAATCGGAAAGGGCATCGAAGCCATCAAGGGATTTAGCCAATTCCGTGTTTGGACTTCTATATAGAAACCCGAACTGCAATATGTGCGACCTGATCTGGAATTTAACCCAAAGAGAGCTAAATTCCTTATCATTACAGTGCAACTGTTGCTGATGCTGGTACACTACATGATCGCGAATGTACATTGCAAGGCCCCTATGTAGAGAAAAAAGGGATATAAGGTGATACCCAGGTATGTGAAAATCGTGTGGATCAGCATCCTCACAAACCTGAGTTTCACATAAGGCGAAAACATCCGGCCTATGAAAACGAATGTGAGCATATACAGAAAAGTAATTCGCTCTCAGTCCGCGTATGTTGCATAAGTCTATACGAAATCTGCCTGTCATAACAAAATAAGAAAAAAATAAAATCAATATTCCTTACGAGTGTATATGGGGCACAGTAGTCGAAATTGTTGCTGTAATTGGTTATTTAATGACCAGTGTTATACCTTTGTCAGTAAACAACCAAACAACAATTTGACTCCCCGCCCCCTATACACCGTAGACAATGGAATCGGAAAGGACAATGATAATGACACTTATTAAGGAGGCATAAAAGCCCCTTGCTTGGTCATTATAAAACACAGAGCCGTATAGCGAGGATCAGGTGTATTTTAATGTATTGTGGTTTGATGATGTTGATGGTTGTTGTTATTGTTATTGTTGTTAATGTAGTTGTATTTAAATGTATTTTTATTTGATGATGTTGATGCTTGTTGTTATTGTTTTAAATTTAGTTGTTATTTAACGGTTTTTTTATATAGATTTATGGATGATGTGTAGTTTAGTTTTATATTATGTTTTGTGTTTGTTATTTGTTTATTGATTTGAATAATTTTTGTTTTTGTTTTTTTTTTTTTTTTTAACAGAACGAGCTACGGAATTTATAGGTTTATTAGCCCACATCACAGAAAACCTATATTTCTACTTTTTAGCCAATGATCGTAAAATTGGACTCTTTACTCGTTTCTTCGTCTTCCAGTAATATATTAAAGATCCCCTTTTAGTGGAGGTCTTCATTTTTGCCATGTTTAATTAGTAAGTACTTTTTTTTTGAAGAACTTTTTGGAAATAACCCATAGTGCCATGATCATGAAAATTAATATAACATGAAAATTGTTATATGTATTCTTCAAACTTTTACAAACTTACAGTTTTTTAGATTTTTTGAAAATTGGTTATCAAAAAAAATAAAATTACTTTTTAGAATAGTATGTAGTTTTTTTGAAAAAAGCATTATTTTTTTGTTGGAAAAATCTGTTTTTATGGAAAATTTGCTATTTGGAAAAAGACCTTTGTTTTTGAAAAATGTACTTTTTTTAAAAAAGGACTTTTTCGGAAAAACACTTAACTTTTTTTTGAAAAAGTATTTTTTTTTGTCAAAAGTACCTTTTTTGGCAAAAGCATTTTTTTTTTTTTTTTGAAAAAAGTCTTTTTTTCTGGTAAAAGCACCTTTCTTTTGCGGGAAAAGTCCTTTTTTTTGGTAAAAGCACTTGTTTTTAAAAAAGTATTTTTTTTTGTGGAAAAAGTATTTATTTTTGAATAAGTATTTTTTTTTGAAAAAGTATTTTTTTTGAAAAAGTATTTTTTTTTGAAAAAGTATTTTTTTTTGAAAACAATATTTTTTTGGAATAAGATATTTATTTTCTGATTACTTTTTGGCCATCTCCGTTGGAATATCAAAAAATTCCGTCTTATTCGAATTCTTCTTTCCAGGAGGAAACTGTATACCAATTTTTCGGTTATTTGGCCCAGTTTCTCACTTTTTGGCCATCTCCGATGTAATATAAAAAAAATCCCGTCTTAGTGGAGGTCACCTTCCCAGGAGGAACCTATATGCCAAATTTAAAGTTTCTAGGAGCAGGTGCTAGGATGGGCGATGTTGAGTCACTCAGTATCTCACACTACTCTTTTATATAAATAGATAGACATGTGAAAACTTCTGTTACTTAAAAAAAAAAAAGTTCCATATTGTGAAAAAAACTTTTTAACCCGTTATTCTTTAGAAAAGTACCATTACTTATAAAAAACCGTTAATTTTTGAAAAAAATACTTTAAAAAAACGTTCCTTTTTTGAAAAAAACGTTTTTTTTTTGTTTAAAAACCGTTCTTTTTTTGAAAAGTACAGTTACTTAAAAAAAAAAAAAACTCATTATATTTTTTTAAAACCCGCTATTTTTTTTAAACAACAGTTACTTTTTTAAACCCGTTATTTTTTGAAAAATGTCGTTACTTAAAAAACAAATACCGTTAGTTTTTTACTAAACCGTTACTTTAAAAAAACCGTTACTTTTATTTGTTACAAAAGTAACGGTTACTTTTTTAAAAATGCCGTTACTTATTTTGCAAAAACGGAACACTTTTTCCACTTTTTCGCACTCTCCGTTGTAAATTTCAAGTTCCCAGGTCCAGGGGTCTAGGCTGGGCGATTTTGAGTCAGTCACTCCCACCACCACTTTTTTATATATATAGATTATTTATATACATTAATATGAAAAAAAAATATACACGAAATATTTTAACCTCTATTTGTAGTCTAAGATTTCAACACGATAAGTGTAAAAAAACCATTAAAATTAAGTTTTAACGGCAAAAAGTGTAATTTTCTACACAAGAAACGTAATTATAACAAAATTATATTGTAGAAAATGTAGAATTCTGGTTAAACGAATTACAGGACGTCAAGGTTGTTCGTTAAATCGAGATATTCGTTAAACAACAAAATGAATAAAAAACAAAACTATGCAATTATTCTTTATATTTTTTAAATTGATATATTTTTTATTTTCGTTCGACTTGTTCGTTAAAGCGTTACTTCAGTGTGAAAAGTTTGACATTCGTTGAACCGGGAACTTTTTTCATTGAGTGTTGTTTTTTAATTTTTTTTTAAATTTTAAATACAAAAAAAAAAAAATTGGAAAAAGCACTTCAAAACTTATAAATTTTTTTGGAAAAAGGAATTTTTTCAACCTGTAATTAAATTTTTGAAAAAATGTATTTTTTCGGTATTTTTTTGAAGATGGTACTTTTTTAGAAAAAGTAAATTTTTTTTGGTACTTTTTTTTTTAGAAAAGCTAAAAAATTTTCGCTAATTTTTTTTTTTTGAAAAATGGATGTTTTTTTTGGAAAATGTACTTTTTTTGGAAAAAGTATTGTTTTGAAATTGGTACTTTTTTAGAAAAATTATATTTTTTGGGTACTTTTTTGTCAATAGTTTTGGTACTTTTCTTTCTTCGGAAAAATGGACACTATTTTTCGAAAAAGGAGGAGTTTTCCACTTTTTGGCCTTCTCCGTAGGAATATTCAAAAATCGCTTCTTAGTGGAGGTCTAAGTCGGAGGAGGAATATATATACCAAATTTCAAGTTCCTAGGTCCAGAGGTATTGGCTGGGGAAAATGGACATTATTTTCCGAAAAAGGAGGAGTTTTTCCACTTTGTGGTCTTGTCCGTTGGAATATCAAAAAATCGCTTCTTAGTGGAGGTCTAAGTCGGAGGAGGAACATATTTTTTTTTTTTTTTTTTTTTTAATTTAACCAATACTCAGGGGATGCCCCCTACTCATGCAGTGCATTGTATTGATCAGGAAAATAAGGTATGGGAAGGAGGAAAGAGGGAGTAGTGTTTGTGGATATTTGATTTAAATTTTTCTAAATTGTAAGTAACAGGGAAGACTTCTGCGGGAAGTTTGTTCCACATACGAATCGTTCGACTAAAAAACGAATTTTCTCTGTAACTCAGCCCTCAGTCACTCAGTCACGCCACTCTTATATAGTTATAGATTTTATTACGACTAACTCAAAAAAACTAAAAATGGGTACTTCAACGTTAGCTACGTAAATATACATATATTTAAAAAAAAAATGGAAAAAGGGGATTACAAAAAATTGAAAAAAGAGAAATTTAAGAGAATTTAATTAAGTATAAATTGGGTTTCGCTAAAAGATTATCTTAACCCTTATTTCCCTGTTGAACTGGGTTCAACATGCTGCCGGGCGAGAATGGTGGCTACGGGGATTATCCCTTCAACATGAGACGTAGTAACTGAATATTCCCATTGGATGAGAGTGACTGGTTCCTTTACAGAGAGAATGGAAGGCAATTCTGAGGATGACAAGTGTTCTTCTCGAGCTTGTGATGTCGATCTATCGACTCTTCTTAGTGCAACCACTTCTTCGGCATTGGCTTTGTCACTAGTCAATTTATCGCTGGTGCTTTCTTCGGTGTCGGAAGTAGAGTAGCTGGCATTGGAGACCTGTTCTTCGCTCCGCATATTATGCACCGCATATTATGCACCGATTTATGGACTCACGTTCGGTGCGGTTATGTGTATGGGCCCATATGTGTAATAGCCCCATTTAACTTTATATGTTCCACAGACATACCCACAAAGACAGAACAGTATTTCGTCGATTGATTTCGAAGGCAAAGATTGCACCGTGGAATTGTGAGGCTAAAGAGGAAGAAAGAATAATTTATTCTGTGAAATTAGAGTCTTGTTAAGCGACTAGTTTCT
Source organism: Delia radicum (assembly GCA_021234595.1). Lineage (NCBI taxonomy): Eukaryota > Metazoa > Arthropoda > Insecta > Diptera > Anthomyiidae > Delia > Delia radicum. Next base: position 188,445,539 of record CM037853.1, read on the forward strand.
CTTTATGTGGTTTTAAGTCAATCTGGTGGATTAATCTAAGGGTGTTGGTGGGATCGGATTTGGTGGGGATTGGCACCCTGGTAGAACACAGAGCATATAATGGTGCCATTTTCAGTTTTGATTTCTGCAACCCGAACTTTACTATCTCTTCCCTAAATGACTTTAGTGATGCGTCCCAGACGTCACTCAGTGGCTGGTAGCAGATCATCCTTCACAATTACAAAATCGTTTACCTTCACATTGTGCTGTTCGGTTTTCCATTTAAACCGTCGCTGGGTTTCCATCCAACGGCGTGCAAAGATATGCTGAAGCGCTTTTAGGCGATTCCATCGTTTGATCAAACTTTGGTTTTTCAGAGGAAGTTCTTCAGCAGCCTCAGGAGGAGCGATAAGTGGAGCACCTCTTAGGAGATGACCTGGAGTCAAGGGCAGTAATTCGTATGGGTTTTCCGTCAACGGTGATATTGGACGCGAATTTAATACAGCTTCAATTCAGATCAGCAAAGTAGCAAATTCCTCATAGGTAAAGGTGAGATTAGTAACAACTTCTTTCAAATGCAATTTCATGCTTTTGATGGCAGCCTCCCAGAGACCACCCCTGTGGGGCGCATAGGGCGGTATAAATGATCAGCTAAATTCATGAGATCCATACTTTTCTACGACATCCTTTTCCGCCAATTTTAGGAATTCCTTATGACCTTTAAGTAAGGCTATGCTGGCACCAAGAAAGTTTCGACCATTGTCTAAAAACTTAGTTTTTGGTAGACCTCTACGTCCAGTGAATCTTGAAAAGCTGCCCAGAAAAGCATCGGTCGATAGGTCTGAACAGACTTCTAAGCGCACTGCTCTTGTAGAGAAACATACAAATACTGCTACATATCCTTTGAGAAGTTTGGCATTTCGTAAATTAGATGTCTTTAAGGTGAATGGACCAGCGAAGTCAGCACCGGTATAGGTAAACGGTAACGAAAAGTTGACTCGTTCAGGGGGAAGTGCAGCCATTATTTGATGCTGCAAATTATGTGTGTATATGGTGCAGGCTTTGCAATTACGAATGCATTTTCGGACCAAATTTTTAAGTCGTGGCATATAAAACCCTTGTCGTACAGCTCTTAGCGTAATATGATGCTCTGCATGAAGCAAAATATTATGAGTATATTCGACAAAGACGACGGCAAAATGAGATTTTTCAGGAATTAGTATAGGATGGCGTTCGTCATAACTTAACCCTGAATTAGCAAGTCTACCACCTACTCGTAGTATCTGCAGTTTGTCCAGAAATGGATCGGTTTAAGGGTCGTTTATCTTGAAGACATTCATATTCTTTGCAAAAATGAGTCGGTTGGGCTATCAATATTAGCCGGTTTTTTACGAATCGCATCTCCTCGGTGATGATAAAAGATTCCTCTTAAAAGGGGCGTTGCAAAACGCAGTTAATAAAACGAAATTGATAACAAGTAACTCTAAAAGCCCGTGACAGCGATGAAAACCTTTCCAAAAAATCTTCTGCTTCTGTTTCATCTCGAGTGCTCAAGTGATTTTTCGGTTTGTTTTTGACCCGGTTTTCCATTAGGTGAAAAGTAGAAATCTTTTTCATTTCCAAGTCAGTGGTTCCGGCCAAAATTCAACAGGCAGTTGTAGCCATGTTGGCACATGCCACCATAAATCGCTCTCGGTGACTTCTTGAGGGGAACAACAGCGAGAACCAAGGTCAGCAGAGTTGTCCTTAGTTTTTACATGCTTCAAGTGATTGTTACTAGCGATACTTATAATTTCAGTTACACTATTAGCGACGAAAGTTTTTAATGTTTGAGGCTCCTTTTGCAGCCATCCGAGGACTATTGAGGAATCGGTCCACAAATACAGTTCATAGGGGAACTTATAGGTTGTCAGAAAGCTTTTGACTAACCTTGCGAGTAACAACGCCTCACACAGTTCAAGTTTGGGAATGGTGGTTTTCTTTATAGGTGCAACTTTCGTTTTTGACACTAACAAATGGCTGCTGATTTTTCCGTCTTCGTTCACGGTTCTCATGTAAGCTGAGCCGCAATACGCCTTCTCCGATGAATCACAGAACCCATGTATCTGAATATGACAGTTTTGAGAAAAATTTACCCATCTAGGAATTTTCAGGGTAAAAATTATATGTAAGTTCTTAAGAAAAGAGTTCCATTTTATTAAAATAATTTGTCAGAAAGTGTTGTTGTTTATTTAATAAACAATAAAAACAATAAAAACACAGTGTATTATGACTAGAGATTCTAGTCTATACACGAACAATGTTTATTAGTTAAAAATGTTTTATTTTTGATTTGAATTAGTTCAATTCTTCCAATTTTGTTTTTTACTTCTCATCGAGTAAATATAACAATAGGGGTAAAGCGTTGATCTTTTTCCTTAAAAATTTGGGTGGAATATTCTAACCCTTCTACATTGGTTCTCTGATGATTTTCGGTGACGCGAAAGAAACATGTAAGGACCTGTCAGTAGATAAAGTCTGCTATAAGTTAGCGGGCAAAAACTTTTTTGAGTAATAAATAAATATTGCACGGTTTTTTGTTTAACAAAAAACAAATGATCTTGAACTCGAATAATCTAGCTCACATCATAATGTATGATAAAAGATCGAAAAATAAACTTTTGGTTTTAATTTTTAAAATTTAAAAGTAAAACATTTAAAAATTGCAGAGTACGGCAAAACTGATTTATGGTCCTAATACTATAGTCAGAAAGTGTTGTTGTTTATTTAATAAACAATAAAAACCCAGTGTATTATGACTAGAGATTCTAGTCTATACACAAACAATGTTTATTAGTTAAAAATGTTTTATTTTTGATTTGAATTAGTTCAATTCTTCCAATTTTGTTTTTTACTTCTCATCGAGTAAATATAACAATACGGGTAAAGCGTTGATCTTTTTCCTTCAAAATTTGGTTAGAATATTCTAGCCCTTCTACATTGGTTCTCTGATGATTTTCGGTGACGCGAAATGAAACATGTAAGGACCTGTCAGTAGATAAAGTCTGCTATAAGTTAGTGGGCAAAAACTTTTTTGAGTAATAAATAAATATTGCACGGTTTTTTGTTTAAAACAAATGATCTTGAACTCGAACAATCTTGCTCACATCATAATGTATGATAAAAGATCGAAAAATAAACTTTTGGTTTTAATTTTTAAAATTTAACGGTAAAACATTTGTGGGACACCTTCATCCCATTCAAGTTTTCTGTCCCACAACTATTTGACCCAACCAACTTAGGGGTCAAATAATTTTGCTATAACTGATAAAATTTGTCTTTTTGTAGAGGAGGGCGAAATTTGGTTCGGCTCTACAATATAATAAAAATAATCTGATTTAGCATTCCAGCGAATCCGAAAAGTTTTGATAGTGCTGGAATCTTCGAACTTTAAGAAATCTTCGTGAAGAAGATCCTATCGGGCCAAGTGTTCCAGTAGATAACTGTCATTGGCTGTCATTTTCTTCATGGGAAAGCCTGCAGATTTTAACGCCTGAGTTATTTAATTTTGTTTCCGTTTTGCTCTTCAAGAGTATGTCCTCCAGACAAAATATCATCAACATAAATTTCCATTTCTCAAAATTGCGGATGCCTTTGGAAATAAGTTCTTGTAATCCTCACTTAACTGCTGCAGAGTTCGTATAGCTAAAAAAGGCGCACAGTTCACCCCAAAAGTGACTGTTTTCATTTGATACGATTTAACGAAACTATCGGTCTCATTACGGAATAAAATTTGCTGGTATTGCCGATCAGCCTCGTGAACCATTATATGGCGAAATATTTTCTCAATGTCGCCAGTGAAGACGTATTTATAATGTCGCCAACCAAGCACAATTTGCATTAAATCGGACTGAAGTGTTGGGCCTTGATGGAGCACGTTATTCAAGGAGAATCCGCTATTGGTTTTCTTCGATGCGTTAAACACCACTCGCACTTTAGTAGATTTACTTTCGGGTCGAACAACCGCATGGTGGGGTAAAAAAATTAAAAATGTTTTTCACCTATTGTTTCATTATGAGTAGCTGGTTTCATCTGATCCAAGTCAATATATTCTTGGAGAACCTGACGATATTGTTCCTTCAAGTCTGGCGTTTTATCTAGCGTTTTTTTCCATCCTATGGTATTGCGCTAGGGCCATGTTCCTTGAAGGACCTAAAAAAATAACACTGTTGAATTCTTCTTTAAAGGAAAGTCGTATAATATAGCGACCATCTGATTGTCTAATAGTGGGTGTTTTATAAAAATTTTCAGAATATCTATCGGCTTCAGTGGCCGGAATGTCTTTTTCGATTTCTTCAAGTTCCCAGAACTTTTTTATCTGTTCGTGAAAAAGAAAATCATCTGATGTCGAAACTAAAGTTGATAATGAGTTTATTTCGCTTGCGGGTTCAGGCCCTAATAAGTACCAACCAAAATAAGACTCTCTGGCCTCAAATATGCCCAAAACATTCAACTGTACGCCCGTAAGGTTAATAACTGGTAAATAATCATATCAATTCCGGCTGGTTTATAAAAATACGGATCAGCAAGGGTTAAATCTTTGATCTCTTCGAAACTTGTTAATTTAAACGGTCGTGAGGGCAATTGGATAATTTCGGTACCACCACTGCATTGATTTTTACTTTGAAGTCTGAAATTCTAGATTTTACAGTAACATTACACCTAATCCAGAAATTTTTGAATTTTTGGTCTGGAAAGGTATAGAAAACTTTTGTTGCATACTAGTAGTAATGAAACTTTTTTCAGATCCGGTATCAATTAAGGCTCGAATCGTAAATAATTCGCCTGCACTTTCAATTTGTGCAATTACAGTGGGCAAAACCGTAGTTTCGTCAGTTTGAACAAAGTCAGCCTGAATCTCCTCCAAAGTACTTTCATCCGACGGACCATTATCACTAACTTGAGTGGTAAATGTTTTAACTGGCGGTTGTGTGTTTGAAGATGAAGATTTTTCCTTATCTTGAAGATTCGTTTGCGATTGATGTTTCGTGTTCTTGAAGTTCCCCGTATTATAGCGCTTTTCAAGTTGCAACATTGTATGATGCTTTTTATTGCATACTCTACAAGTGTATGTACTTGGGCATTTCGACTTAAAATGGGTATTAGACAGACAATTGACGGAGTATTTATTTGCGAAAACGTATTTAAGACGCTCATTTGGAGATAGCGCTTTAAAATAACTGGAAATTTTCAGTGGATGATTTTGTTTACACTTTTTGCAGCTATAATTTTGATTATCTGTTTCAGCCTGAACGTAAAATGATTGGGATTTTGATGGTTGATTATTCCTGCCTAAGGGCTTTCTTACATCGCTCATTGTTTCCAAAAATTCTATTCTAGATGAGAGAAACTCGCTCAGTTGACCCCATGATGGCAACTCCCTATGGTTTTCTATTTTACATTCCCAGGCTCGCAGAGTTTCCTCAAGAAGTTTTGCAGTTACTAGATGAAGTAAGAAGTATCATTATCCGCTACTTCAACCTTGAAGGTTTTTAAAATCGATAAATAGTCGGCCACTGTATTCTTAATATATCTAATAGATTTTAGAGTTTCCGTTTGGGATGCCTATTGTCGGATCAGATCGCCAGTCACAGTACCACTCAATGTACCATCAATGTTAGTAGTGTCGTCACTGTCATTATTAATCCCTATTATTAGTTGTTGTTGTCTGTTTTTTGTTTTGTCTATTGTTCATATGTGCTTTACTGTTTGTTATTGCTAGTTAATAACAAATTAGTAAACGCACATATGCACTCAATGTACTGGCTACTCTTAGTCTCTCTAAGAATAACGGTCCAGCTTTTTTGTCTGTTCGTTATGTACTTGTTATTTTGTGGTTCTTAAAAATTTGTTATCATTGATTTTGTCATTACATTTTTAATCTTTAATAAAACAAGTCGAAAATAAAATTAAAGTACGTGTTTTTAATTTTATTTAAAGTAAAAGTTTTTTTACCGAACATTTTTGGCGACCGTGACAGGACGGCCTGTGTGTTAACGAAATAAAAATAAATTTAATAATTTTTTAATTCGGTTTTAAAGAATTTCATGGCCCGTAGAGCCAATACAATAAAAAACAATTTTAGTGGAAAATTTTATTTTTTATGGCACATACAGCCACAACAATTTAAATAAAATTTTGTGATTTGGTGCAACAATTGTGGTTCGGAGTAAAGTTTCGTCGTTGGATATTCATCATAACCTCCGACGTTAACCACTGCCGCTATACAATTTCATTTGGACAAAATTAAAAGTGATTCTTTTGATTTTGTAATTACAAAAAAGTTTTGTTTTCGTGGTTTTTTCATCGAAATAAATTTTGCTGAAAAATAAAATAATTTTGTGTAGCCCTTGTTAAAATATAAATTTTTTCGATTTTTACAATTTGGAAATTAATTTATTGTGCCGTTATTTTAAGTACATAAGTGGTACATAAATAAAAATACAATTTTGGTGCCTTTTCATTTATATACAAAAGTAAATACGCGTTTCAATTCCAAAGTGGTTCCTTGACAAATTTTAAAGTTTTTTTTTTGTGAGTTTTATTCAAAATGGTGAACGATGATGCTACCGCCAGCTCAGCTTTGGCATCGTTAGAACAACAGAGAACCACTATGAAAAAGAACATATAAAGCTACATAAGAAAAATGAAAAAGATGGCGACAAAGTGGATGCAACCATTTTGCAATGTCGCCTGCAAATCTTAGAAACTTATTTTAAAGAAATTTGTGAAGTTCAAGGACAAATTGAAAAACTAAATCCAGCTGGTAATTGTCGTAGTGATTTGGAAGAAGTTTTTATCACATCTAAGGCAAAGTTGTTAACACTTTTAAATAAAAGTCGTTGCTCTACTTCAGCGGAACATAGTTTTCTAAATGCTTCAATGTCTGGAGCGCCACATCAATCTCGTTTGCCCTCGTTAAAGTTGCCCCGATTCGACGGAAAATACGCTGATTATAAGCGATTTATATCAACGTTTCAAAACATGGTCCATGATAATTCGTTGTTAACTCCAGTGGATAAATTTAATTATTTGCTGAGCTGTCTTTCTGGTCCTGCCCTAGCTGTGGTAGAGCCGTTCCTGGTTACAGATGAGAATTACCCGAAGGCCCTGGAACGGTTGAAGGAACGCTACGATAATAAGGTACTTATATTTTTGGAACATATTACTGCTCTTTTTAATGTTTCTCAAATGTCCAATGGTGATTGCGTTTCCTTGCGGAACATAATCGACACTGTTTCGGCTATTCGTGGCTCTCTTTTGTCTCTTGGCTCAGAAAAGGACGTTATGAATGCGATTATAATTCACATGGTATTGCTAAAGTTGGATGAAGGTTCCAGGCAAAACTATGATGAAAAGCAAGAATTTAAATCACCGCCTACTTGGGATACATGCTACAATATTTTAAGTAATCGCTGTCAATTTTTAGAAAGCCATGGGAAGAAATGTGAAACAGTGCATAAACCTAGTGGTTCAAAGTCGAACTTCAATCGTTCAGCGAATACTTTTGTAAATTCAAAAATCGAGTTGACCTGTTCATATTGTAGCAGCACTGATCATTACATCACAACATGTTCCTCGTTTTTGTCGCTTGTAGTTTCGGAACGTTTTAGTTTTGTACAACGAAATGGGCACTGCATAAACTGCCTACGAAAGGGTCATTTAGTTTCGAAATGCCCATCCAAATCTCGTTGTCGGGTTTGTCATGCAGCTCATCATACTAATTTGCATATTTATGTAGTTCCTGATCATACAGCACCGCCATTGTCCAATGGTGCCCTAAATCAAGCACCATCTTCTAGTCAAGGTAACCCAGTTTCGTTGGTAGCTCGGTCATTCAAAAGGGCAATCATACCCACTGCAGTGGTTCTTATCAAGGACAATTTTGGTTCTTTTATACCGGTAAGAGCATTACTTGATTCCTGTTCTGAAATAAATTTCATTACAGAAGAAGTTGCAAAAAGGCTCAAGTTACAATTTCAACCAGAACCTCAAGGTGTTTCTGGTATTGGAGAAATACAAACAAGCATCAAGTTTTCTGTTGCAGCCACAATTAAATCTCGTATTGGTTCGTTCCAGTGGTCCTCAGTCTTTGCGGTATCCAAATCAATTTCTGCTCAACAGCCTGGCGAATTTATTGAAACATCAGATTGGAAAATACCTGAAACGATACAACTCGCAGACCCTTTGTTCTACAATCCACAACGAATTGATTTATTGCTTAATTCTGAGGTGTTTTTTGCAATGTTGCTAGATGGACGCATTTCTTTGGGAGATAGCAAACCTTGCCTTGTCAATACTGTGTTTGGCTGGATTGTTGGAGGCAAATTCACTTCTCAAACAACTTCGTGGCCTCTTACATGCAACTTAGCACTTTATTCTTCAACGGAAACATTGGACAACACTTTAAAAAAAATTTGGGAAGTTGAAGAGTATGCCAGTGGTTCCCAAATTCTTGGTGAAGCATTTTGTGGACAACGTTAATGTTAATGCTGATGGTCGTATACAAGTAAGATTGCCTTTTAAACTCAATGCAGATTATTTGGGTGAGTCTTTTGAAATTTCTCGTAGAAGATTTTTGTTGCTCGAACGTAGATTGGAACGTGACCCTATTTTAAAGTCAATGTATGTCGATTTTATGAACGAATATATGGCTCTCGGTCATATGTCACCCTACGATCAGCCGGTTGCACTTCCGTATTATATTATACCACATCACTGTGTATTAAAACCTCAAAGTACTACAACCAAACTTCGAGTTGTCTTTGATGCATCGGCTCGTACTGCTTCTAACCATTCCTTAAATGAAATTCTCATGGTTGGCCCAACAATACAACAAGATTTGATCACAACTTTGTTTTCTTTTCGTCTGAACCGATTTGCGCTCACGGCTGACATATCAAAAATGTACCGTCAATTTCTAGTTGATCAACGCGATCGTAAATTTCAATTGGTACTTTGGAGAGCTAATAAAGAAGAAAAAGTTAAAATTTTCCAATTAAATACAGTTACGTAAGGACTCTCAGCAGCGCCTTTTTTAGCAATTCGTAGCTTGTTTTATATCGCTGATCAATATGAATCTTCCTATCCAATTGGCTCTCAAGTACTTCGTGAAGATCTATACGTGGACGACGTTTTAACCGGATCAAATAATTTTGAAGTTTTGAATTCGAAGAAAAGTGAAATTGTAAAAATTTTAAGTTCGCATGGTCTTCAGCTGGCAAAATGGAACAGCAATTGTCCTGAATTTGTATCAAATTCAGATGAAGAAGTTACTATTAAAACGGGTGAAAACGACGTCACTAAAACACTTGGTATGTCATGGAATCCCAGAAAAGATAATTTTTTGTTCCGTTTTGATTTGCCCGATGTAGTTTGCCCCACTAAACGTTCAGTTTTGTCAATTGTAGCTAGAATTTTTGATTTACTCGGCCTCTTGAGCCCTATTGTTATTCGTTGTAAAATGCTGCTTCAAGAAATGTGGGTACAAAATATCAGTTGGGATGAACCCCTCAACTCAAATCTTACAAATCTTTGGCTCCAAATTAAGGAAGATTTGTCAAATATTCAAAATATACAAGTGCCTCGATATGTTTTAACTTCAGAAAATTTACTTGGCGAAATACATGGCTTTGCAGATGCTTCGCAACGCGCCTTTGGATGCTGCCTTTATTATCGTGTTTATTTAGATGGCTCCTATAGAACAACTTTACTGATTGCCAAATCAAAAGTCGCTCCAATAAAGGCTCCTTGCCACGCCTCGAATTGTGTGCGGCGGTCTTGCTTTGCAAAACGTGGTCCAAAATCAAATCTAAAATTATTAAATTTGTATCTTCTATTTTCTTTTGGACAGATTCAAAAATCGTTTTACAATGGCTAAAGTTGCATTAATCAACACTAAATTGTTTTGTGGGCAATCGTATTTCAGAACTTCAGGAGCAAACTCGAGATATTCAATGGCGACATGTTCCATCAAAAAACAATCCTGCGGATATTGTATCCCGTGGTTGCAGTGCAGCAGAATTACCATCCACAATTTGGTTCAATGTTCCTCAATTTCTATGCAAAGAGATTTGGTATTGGCCAGCAAACGTAGTTGACAACGAGACAGAAATTTTGGAACGAAGAAAAGCAGCCGTGTTCAAATGTACCACAAATGACTCACCAGTTATAATTGATATCATTATTGATAAGCATTCTTCATATTATAAAATCCTTAGAATACTTACTTATATTATTCGTATTTTCAACAGATCCCCATTAGATCGTTCCTTGAAAGCAAGAAACATTGTTCATCTGCAGTCCATCGAGCTGCAAACCACCTTTTGGAAAGCGTTGTAGTGTATGTATACTGTAGAGTATTCATATAGTGCATGAATACTAAGCATAGAGTGACATTGTCTTGATGTTATTGGAAACTACAAAAATTAACCGTAGTATTGCACATGGTAACAATAAATAAACAATTGAAAGGGCATAGATAAACCCAAAAGAAAACGAACAATTAAAGGTTTAGAATATCAATGACAAATTGTTTGTAACACATGTTATAGCAGTGTCATAAAATGCTTGACACACTGACCACCCTGAAAGTCATTCGACACATATGGGTCACAAATGTAATTTACTATATCACTCTATCGCTGCGACTGCACATTAGAATTTAAGTTAGCATTTAGTATATAAACCTGTAAATATTATTAAGAGACATCGGTTGTAATTTTAAAGTTAATAAAGAAACTACCATCATTCAGAAAGAAAGAAGCTACCATCATTTGTTTTACTACCTTCCTTCACTTTATGGCGATCCTGCACTGACGATCCTGGACTGGCCTGGACAATAAGAATGGAACCTGAAGAGAGGAACCTGAAAAGTTATGATATAAGTATAAAAAAAAAATTACTAAAAAGACCAGAAAGTGCATGGGCATGTCTGGCAAAAGAAATATAAATAATCAATTTTGAAAAAAAAGAAGAAAAAAAAAGGAAGGATATTTTTGAAAATGCAGAAAGTGCTTATGCATATCTAGCATGTCAAATAATAATAATAAGAAGAATTAGTTTTAAAATTAATTGCAAAAGGAAATAGTTTAGAAAATACAAAAAGTCAATTTAAAAAAAAAAAAGAGTCGCTGTAATACTACATAAGAAGAATGGGCAGTACCCAAACGAAGATAAGTGAGGTAATCACTGCTTCGGCGAATGCACCAACGGCAATAAGTGTGAGCCTAGAGGTTGTCATTTTGATTTGCGTGGTGACAACATTGGTAGTGATTATTAGATATTTAAAAAAATATATAAAAAAACAGATAAGACGCCAGACAGTAAGAGCTGGACTTTTGCAAAATTAAAGAAACATAAATGATAGACAAAATGTATGTATTGTAAAAATAAGTATTATAAGCAAATAAAGATATGATAAGCAATTAAAAAAAAAAAAATAATAATAATACACATTGTTGAAATTATTGGAAACGTATGGATCAGATATATCTAAAGTTAGAGTCGGTTATAGCCAACGCGAGGAAAAGTTTGAATAAACCATATTCCGCAGAAACAATACTAAACAAGCTATAACTGAGGAGGTTAGTCAAATTCTATCTGATAAAAGTATTACCAAGGAACAAAGAGAACAGCACATAGAAAAAGTAAATAAATTAAAAGATAAGTTGCAAGGATTACTTACGGCACACGAAAGTTCCTCTAGGGAAAACTCTGTTGAAAATTCTGATTCAGGAAATTCCACAAATCATTCATCTCCAGTAATTATGGCGTCATCTCTGGAAATGAATGAGTTGGCAACTATTGCCAAATTAGTTCCTATATTTTCGGGAAAAAAAGATGAACTACGAAGTTTCATCACAAATCTAGAAATAGTTTCGGGGACTATCCCCAATGAAAAAAAAGAATCCTTTTTCAATTTTGTATCTCAAACCCGTTTGGATACAAAAGTTCAAAATAGAATCAGACAGAACACTATACCGCAAAATATAAAAGAATTGGTCGACGCACTGAGAAACGCATATAAACCTATGAAATCATCAAACACCGTGCTTAGCGAACTAACACGAGTGATTCAGAAAGGGGAAAACGTAATGGGTTTCGCTACCAAGATAGAGAACCTTTTAATAGAATTGAATGAGATTCAAGTTGCGGAGGAAGGCGAAGATAACCGGGAATCCATAATTAGGACAAACATGAGAATTGCGTTCAATTCCTTCATGAATGGACTAACGGATCCTCAGCTAGTATCTACTATAGACGCTAGTCAGGTTAATACGTTTGCAGAGGCAGTGAAAATAGCCGAAAAGGCAAATACACGTACAACACAAAGGAGCGTTCTACTACAGCACGCGAAACACAACCAATCTAATCGTCATAGTAACGATAATGCATGCGGAAAGTGCGGAAACAAGCATGGCGGAAAATGCATTGCGGAAGGCAAAAACTGCGTAAAATGTGGTAAAGCCAACCATTTTGCCAAAATGTGTCGCACTGGAAGCAGCAATGGCCGCAATAACGGCAATAATAGGAATAATGTCAACAGTAGTAGGGGCAATAATAATAATGGTAATCGGTCCAACCACAACAACAACAATAATCGTGGGTGGAATAACGGGAACAGGGCAAATGTCAACAATAATAGGAGGAACAACAATCAGAATGTTCACCTCATTCAGGGTCAGGGAAACTCCCAAGATCCGGAAATCCTAACATACCAGGATTATCCAGACCAAGATCAATAATGGAACATAAAATCTACAATATTTCATCGGATCTCAAAAATTATGTAAAATTGAACGTTCAAGGCGCCAAAAGTGTTCTAACATTTTTAATAGACACCGGTGCTGACGTGTCACTCTGCAAAGAGGACACGTTAGGGAATTATGAAGAAGATCCAGATGATTATTGTTTGTTGACAGGAATCTCAAAGGACAAAATAAAATCCTTGGGTTCCACCATAGTGAAAATGCCAATTGGGGACTCCGTGATAAGTCACAAATTACAGTTAGTTAATTACGATTTCCCTATTAATACAGATGGTATATTAGGTAGAGATTTCCTTTGCGAATATGGGTGTAACATTAATTATGAAAACTATATTTTAACAATAAACACAGGGAAAGAATCTGTAATTTTTCCGATCCATGATAGAAGATTTTGCGTAAAGTATGTGGAAATTCCGGCAAGGAGACGGCGTAGTCTGTAATCGTGAGATTGCACAAGGTATATTCTTGGCAAATTCGATTATACCTAAAACGGGTAACCAGCACATAAGATTACTTAATGTACTGGACAAAACCACGGTAATTAGGAATCTTAAGGTGGAAACAGTACCACTGGAAAATTTTCATATCTTTAAGGCAGATACTAGAAAGCGACTATATTCAGAAGGACGTTTTCAGAAATTGTTGAAAGAACTCAACGTAGATGGCAGTGACGAAAACGCAAAACGCGAATTAATTAGTATACTCAAGGAGTATTAATCAATTTTTCATTTAGATGGAGAACATCTAACTACGAATAATTTCTATTCACAGAAAATTCAATTAAATGACAATAATCCAGTCTATATAAAGAATTATCGTTTGCCACACGCGCAAAACGGAGGAAATTCATAATCAAGTCAGAAGCCTATTAGATGAAAAGATAATAGAACCTTCTATAAGTCCATACAATGCTCCGTTACTTTTAGTTCCGAAGAAGGGACAGACCGACTTAAAGAAATGGCGTTTAGTAGTTGATTTTAGGAAATTGAATGACAAAATAGTCAATGACAAATTTCCATTAACTAGACTAGATGACATTTTGGATAAGTTGGGAAGAGCAAAATATTTCTCGACTTTGGACATGACAAGTTCTTTCCACCAAATTGAACTCGAACCTAATTCAAGGTCATATACAGCCTTTTCGACCCCAGACGGTCATTACCAATACACAAGGCTACCATTTGGTTTGAAAATTTCGTCCAATAGTTTTCAACGAATGTTGACCATAGCCTTATCTGGATTAGAATCTGAAGCATTTTTATATGTTGATGATGTCATAGTTTTCGGGTGTAGTTTGAAACACCACAACCAGAATTTAATTAACGTATTTGATAGACTATCTAAATATAATCTCAAGTTAAATGCAGGAAAATGTTGTTTCCTTAAACCGGAAGTGGTATATTTAGGACATTTGATAACCTCAAATGGCATAAAACCCGATCCTAGTAAATTCGAGGCTATTAATAAATATCCCGTTCCGAGAAATACTGATGATGTAAGACGTTTCGTTGCATTCTGTAACTACTATAGGAGATTTATAAAAAATTTCGCAGATATTGCAAACTGCCTAAATAACCTTTTAAAGAAAAATGTCAAATTTGAATGGACAGAAAATTGTCAAAAAGCTTTTGAAACATTGAAGACGAACTTAATCAGCCCACCCATATTACAATATCCTGATTTCGAAAAACCTTTTGTGCTAACTACAGACGCATCTGATTTTGCACTGGGGGCTATTCTATCCCAGGGTCCAATAGGTGAAGATCTACCTATATCATACGCAAGTAAATCTCTCAACAAATACGAGAAGAATAAACCAGTAATAGAGAAAGAACTGTTAGCCATACATTGGGGCATACAATTTTTTAGACCATATCTATATGGAAGAAAATTTACGGTAGTCACGGACCATAGACCATTGATATCGCTATTTTCACACAAAAATCCCAGTTCAAAGTTAACTCGGATAAGACTTGAGCTATCGGATTACAACTTTGATATAGTGTACAAAAAGGGTACAAGTAACACAAATGCAGACGCACTGTCCAGAATACAACTAGATTCTGAGGCATTGAGGGAAATGATACCTCATAAAATAGATGAAACTGTGAAAAAGACGCTGGTAGTGACTAGAGGAATGAGTAAAAAGACGCAAGAAAAGATAAACTCTGAACAGAGTGAAAAGAATATGAAAACTGATGCAATAAAAGAGAATTACAATTCTCATAATGAGCCTGATCAACTCAATATGTGGGAATGCATGTCTTTTAACGACATCAAGCGCGCGCGAAAGATAAAATTCATATTAGAAAAAGACTATAGCACAGAAATAAAAGTTGAAGACAACAAGAGTCTCAAAGAAATCCAGGTGAGATGTAGTGATAATTCTTATTATCTCGATAGTATCTTGAAGAAACTACTATCTACACTGGATAAATTGAATTATAAAAGTTATGCACTAAGAAAAAGTGATGACATATTCAAAGTCGTAACACATGAGGTTATGAAACAGAAAGTAAATAATTACAAAGCAAAAGACGTCGAAATACTCTTATATAACGATCCTCAGAGAATAAAAGATAACAAGAAACAGGAAGAGTTAATGAAACTGTACCATAGCACACCATGCGGAGGTCATTTCGGAGTGCGAAAGACTATGCTAAAACTAAAACAAAAGTACATTTGGAAGAATATGTACAAAATGATAAAAAAATATGTATCAACTTGTGATCTCTGCCAAAGAAATAAACAAATTAGGCAAACAAGGGAACCGCTTTGTATAACAGATACTCCCACTCAGAGTTTCGCTACAATTGTAATTGACACAGTAGGACCATTACGTCCTTCAGAAAATTACAGATACATTCTCACTATGCAATGCGAATTAACAAAATACGTTATAGCTGCACCCATGGAAACTAAAGAGGCTAAATCTATAGCGAAAACTTTAGTTGAGAATCTGATATTGAAATACGGATTATTTAAAACATTGAAGTCAGACAGAGGCACTGAATTCACTAATGAATTGATGAAGGAAATCTGTGGATTATTAAAAATAGAACAAAAATTTTCCACACCTTATCATCACGAGACACTAGGTACCGTCGAAAGAAACCATCGTGTCTTAAATGAGTATTTCTTATCTTTTGTAAATGAAGGTGAATGGCAGTCATGGATACCATACTACACTTTTGCATACAATATTACTCCTCACGTCGACACTGAATACTCTCCTTTTGAGCTAGTATTTGGGAAACTACCTAGTTTACCAGGTGACCAAATCACGGAATGCGAAAGAGTATATGATCTGGAGAACTATGCAAATGAACTGAAGCTTAGGCTGAAACATTCATTGGGAAACGCTAGAAAATTTATAGAAATAGTTAAGAATAGAAGAAAATTAGATTCGTATAATAGGGCAAATAGTATAGATTTAGAAATAGGTGATCTAGTATTAGTTAGAAAGGAAACCAGAAAAAAGAATGAACCACCTTATCATGGTCCATACAAGATAGAAGATATAGATGATCTGAACGTTTACATTAAAATTAAAAACAATATTAAAGCATATCACAAAAACCTATTAAAGAAATATAATACAAGTTCAATGGAATTAAATGAATACTAAAATTTTTTTTTTACTTAAATGATACATGACAACATATTCAATTACAAAATAAATAAAATTTAAATAGTAAGTAATACAAAAAAAAAAAACATTGTATAAACAAGCATACATATTCAATTACAAAATAAATAAAATTTAAATAGTAAGTAATACAAAAAAAAAAAACATTGTATAAACAAGCATACAGTATACACACGCTTATGTTAGAGCAATCATACAATTTCTTCTTTAAGAAACTGAATGATTTCTCTTAAGGGCGATGGTGTAGTGTATGTATACTGTAGAGTATTCATATAGTGCATGAATACTAAGCATAGAGTGACATTGTCTTGATGTTATTGGAAACTACAAAAATTAACCGTAGTATTGCACATGGTAACAATAAATAAACAATTGAAAGGGCATAGATAAACCCAAAAGAAAACGAACAATTAAAGGTTTAGAATATCAATGACAAATTGTTTGTAACACATGTTATAGCAGTGTCATAAAATGCTTGACACACTGACCACCCTGAAAGTCATTCGACACATATGGGTCACAAATGTAATTTACTATATCACTCTATCGCTGCGACTGCACATTAGAATTTAAGTTAGCATTTAGTATATAAACCTGTAAATATTATTAAGAGACATCGGTTGTAATTTTAAAGTTAATAAAGAAACTACCATCATTCAGAAAGAAAGAAGCTACCATCATTTGTTTTACTACCTTCCTTCACTTTAGCGTGGCACACATACGACATACCCATTTTAATGCTGAAATCGAAGATATTTCAAACAACGGTTTGGTTCAGCCATCCCTGCAAAATTGGCTTCATTTTTATAGACGACCAATACATAAGGTGGCTCCTTTACCTTCCCAAGAAGATTCTTGAAAGCCAGTCCTTTCAACGTGGGGAGTATGTCGGGTCAGATCGCCAGTCACAGTACCACTCACTGTACCATCAATGTTAGTAGTGTCGTCACTGTCATTATTAATCCCTATTATTAGTTGTTGTTGTCTGTTTTTTGTTTTGTCTATTGTTCATATGTGCTTTACTGTTTGTTATTGCTAGTTAATAACAAATTAGTAAACGCACATATGCACTCAATGTACTGGCTACTCTTAGTCTCTCTAAGAATAACGGTCCAGCTTTTTTTGTCTGTTCGTTATGTACTTGTTATTTTGTGGTTCTTAAAAATTTGTTATCATTGATTTTGTCATTACATTTTTAATCTTTAATAAAACAAGTCGAAAATAAAATTAAAGTACGTGTTTTTAATTTTATTTAAAGTAAAAGTTTTTTTTACCGAACACCTATATTACGTAAACCTTTTTCATTTTGTCGTTTACCAACAGTCTTTGTTCTCGAACCTGTTTTTCAAGGCCTTCCAGGCCAAGTTAAAATTTTCATCAACAGTTTCGTTTCAATTGCTTGCAAATGATCTAAAATCTTTGCCTTATATTTCTGGTATAACTCACTAGCCTCTTTATAGTTCGAAATCAATTAATTTTTTAAATCTTTTTTAAAAATTATAATTTATTTTATCAGAAAACCTCCTGGCTTCGTGAAGAACAGCCAAATGATTTAAACGCTTTTATTCAAGAATTACGTTTAATTGCTCCAGTTTAATATCCCTTTAAAACCCTTCTCAAAGAAGGAATGTATACTGTGGGAGTTTAACCGTCCCACTTTAATTCGAGATTTTTTTTTATTTAAGATTTGTAAAATTGCGCCACTCTATCGTTCCCCAAAAAAATTTAAAAAAAATTTGTTTTTGTTGAACTGCACCACTCCATTTTGAGAACAAATCCTTTTTTCGAAATTTTCCAAATTAAGCCACTTTATTTTTATTAAAAAAAATTAAGCAAAAAAAAATTTTCCGTTGAACCGCACCTCTATATTTTTTTTTTTAAATTTTGAAAATTGCGCCACTCTATTTTTCTCCAAGAAAAAATTTCCAACATAAATTATATTGTTTTTAAAATTTTGAAAATTGCGCCGCTCTATTTTCTCCAAGAAAAAATTTCAACAAAAAAAACTTATTAATTGTATCGTACCACTTTGTTTTTGTTCCATAATTTCGTATAATTGGGCCACTCTATTTTATTTTATGACGTCACTGTAATTGTGGACCTTTATTTTACTGCCAACGGTTTAGCAGTTTATTTGTATTTTAATTATTAAATTTCGGTTTTAAACAATTTTTTGTTTCATAGAGAAATATGATTTAAAAAAAACACCTTTTTCTTTGGTGACAAGAACTTTATAAACATTCAATGGTGTAAAACATTGTGAAATAATAGAGACGGAGGAGATAAGAAAAATAAACAAAATCTAAAAATAGAATATTTGTGTTGTTAGTGTTGTCACTTCTGAGTATAATATACAATAACAGAAAAGCTAATAGGAAAGAAAACTGCAATTTAGCTGCATTACATTCGAGGCCATACTTGGGTGTGATGGCTAAACGGCCATGACTTGGTATTGTTACGTTTGTAATGTAAGAAGAGCGCAGGTTTGATTCTTACAGCCGCAGATTGTTGAAAAATTTATCATAGAGACAATCTGACAATTATAAATACACAAATAATAATACAATTTAAATGGAAAAATCACTGATGACGCCTGTCCATAAAAAGCAGAAACTAGTCTAGTCTGATTTAAAAATTAATAGTGTTTATAATTTTTAGAGAAAAACACTTTTCTTTTTCTTTAACTTTTAGTTTTCCTTTTTATTTTCCAATTTTGTTCTTTTTATTAATAATTTTTCTTCACAAATTAATTTGAAAGTTTTTTTTTGCATTCTTCTTGCACTAGAATATTTTTTTTATTCTTTTTTTTTCCTTTGTTGTTCGTGAGCAGTTGTGTGTGGTACGAAAACGTTTGGAAATTAAACAAAGATGTTGAGGTAGGTTGCGGTTGCTATTTTGAGTAGTATTTTCTGCATGTACAGTGGGGAGCACTTGCGAGTACATGTAAATACTTTTTACACCTAAAGATTCAGGCCGAAAAAATGTTTGACACTAGAACTAAATTATACTTTTCTAAAGGTACAAGGTACGCTGAATCCAAATCTGGCCTTAGATTCACTCTCCGACATCAGGCGTTCGAGCTATATTAACGAGAAAAGTGTATTTTTTGATCCAAATGCTCCGATTTTTGACCTTCCTGGAAATACATTTTTCATAATACTTGTAACGTCACCTGAACAAACTACTCTTACCATTTTTTTCAGTTTTTCAATTTTTAAGATAACTTATTTTCTTACGACATCATTGTAAATTGAAATTGAGGTTGTAACAGCAATTTTAAAGTCCCGCAATGCAAAATTTAAAAAAATTCAAATTTATTATCAAGTTCAACCGACGATAATGTCGTAAGGAAATAAGTTATCTTAAAAATTGAAAAACTGGTAGCATATGGATTCCGCGCCAAAAGAACTGCTCCGGTTTTGAGGTAAAGAATGATTCAATCCAATTTCTGATACCCTGTTCTGAAGTGAAGCGTATTCAAGTAAGGGCGTTCTGCATCGATCGAAACATATGGTAGTCAGAACGGGCAAGGTCTGGGCTATAAGGCGGGTGAGCCAAAACTTCCCATCCACTGTTTTCCAAATAGTTTTTGACCGCTCTTGCAACATGTGGCCGAGCGTTGTCATGATGGAGGATTATGACCTCGTGTCTGGTCGAATATTCTGGACGTCTTCAAAACGAATCAATTGTGTTCGGTACAGGTCCCCTGTGATCGTCTGACCCGATTTCAACAGCTCATAATACAAAACACCCTTCTGATCCAACCAAATACAGAGCATTACCTTAGCGCCATGGATATTCGGCGTTGATTTGGCTGGTTGGCCGGACGCTTGGGGTTATCGTAATGTATCCATTTTTCATCACCAGTAACAATACGATGCAAAAAATACTTCTTTTTGTAGCGTTCAAGCAGCATTTCCGACATGCCTTTCAACGTCTCTCGGCTTCAATTCATATGGGACCCAATTTCCTGCTTTTGAATGAACCCCAGTGCTTTTAAACGTAGGGAAATGGCTTGTTGTGTGACTCCCAATGATAATGTAAGTTCTTCTTGCGTTTGACAACAATCTTCGTGGAGTTTTTTATCTGTACTATTTATAAGATTTAAGGCTGAATTAGTTTGTACATTACGTTCCGTAACGAATCAGCTGATTTGTTTTTGATGTATGAAAATGAGTGTGTGTGGTTATTGTATCTGAACTGTAACGTTGTGTGCCGGACGAACCTGTTAAAAACAGAATTTTCTCTACTACGTTAAGTGACAGCAAAAAACAGCTGATTGCTCTAATATAAAAAAAAAACTAAACAACCAATGCAAAAACATTTTTTTTTTAGTTTTATAGCTAAATTGTACAAAATAACATAAAAAAAGGTTTTGTGACACATTATGATAATAATATTACAACTACTCAAACAATTACTATAGTCGTTTAGACAAAGCTGCTATGTTGTTACGGAAGAGACTAACCACACAAAACAGCCATCCGGAACGGCACGTTACAGAAACGTCACGGAACGGCAAGACTAATGGAGCCTTTAATTTATTTATGTTTCAGTAAAGTTTTATTTACTTAATACATATTTTATTTCACAGAGAAAAAAACTATTTTGTGTACTTTTTTTTGTTCTTGAAAACATTTAAATATGTAAAAGAAATGACCTATTTGTCTATTATGTTCGTCCATATTAATTTTGTTACATTTTGCCATGCTTGATTAAAATATGTACACAAAAAATTAGACGTATTCAACATAAGTTTGACATTTTGTAAAGGTAAAGCATAATAAGACTAGTTGTATAAATAAGTTATAATAAGTTAAGTAATATTTTATAACGTTCGAAATGACTTGCTATGTGAAAGTAGTTTCGGAAAATTAAGCAAATACAAAAACAAAAGTTGGGTTTGTCAGCTGGCAACGCAACTGAATTGAAAATTGGTATTAGGCACAGCAAATTTCTCCAGTTGAAAAAAAGTTATCGATATTATCATTTTGACAGATCAGCAACTCAACATAAATGTTAACAAATAATAAAAATATTTATAAAAAAAAGTGTATTTGTGTAAAAATATTAATAAAAGTGAATTTTTTAGAAAATAATTTATGTATAAAAGAGAATTAGTGTAACAAATTATTTCATTAATTATGTTGAGCACAGTGGAACTGTTTTTTGACGACGATGGCGATGCAGAGGTCTTAAACGTGGCATACGTCGGCGACGCACAGTAGGTAATTTCACGAGAAAGCTGTAAAAGTTCCATAACTTTTGACTGGATTGGTATTTTTTTATGCAATTTTTTAGCCTTTAATTTAAACATTAACACGTAAAAATCGACTAATAGAAACAACAGTTATGGAGAGTTTATGGAGATCGCAAGAACAGAAAGATGGACGTTTAATGGTGTACTTGTTAATGTTGTAAATGAATATAAATATTTAGGAGTCATACTAACACCAACAATGTCATTTTCAAAACATGTTTTGGCCAAAAATGAAGCTGCAAAAAATTGTATAAACGCAACGTGGAAAAACTTTATTGGCAAAAATGAAATATCATTAAAGGCTAAGTGGAAAATGTTTCTCGCTGTATGTAGATCCATACAGTCATATGGTTCACAAGTTTGGGGCAACTCTTGGTTCGACGATGTGGATAAGTTACATCGGTATTTTACAAAACGAGTTTTAAGGCTTGGGGAAAGTGCTCCTACTTACGTTGTAATGCTGGAAACTGGGCAAGAAGACGGTCACTTCTACACATATAGCCTACACTTACAGTACATTTCCAGGACCATTTATGATTATGAAACTAACAGATTACCACACATACTTTCAACGAAGATAATGCAAAGAGATATTTTTTGGCACAGTGACCTTAAAAATAAAATGTTGGAATATCACGTCGGCTACATCGATCACACCCATGACAAACTATCATTTAATAATTCTTGTTTAAATTTAATAGAGGTGATGAAATGGTCAAAACGTCAAGAATATATTGAGAATTCTCAGAAAAGTCAACAGAGAATTTACAGACTACTCGACCCCACCAAAAGTCCTACTTATTGTAATCAGAGTTATAATATGGTGCAAATAAGTTTTATTATGAAGGCCAGAGGTGATTTACTTTGGTTAAATGGCAACAAATACAGGATAGGTAGTCAAAGATTATGCTCAATGTGCAACCTAAGAGAAATAGAGACAATGCAACATTTTTTGGGAAGATGCCCTATTCTAAACGAATTAAGAATGAAACATTTTGGTAATATACGGCTTTCAGATAGTAGCATAGTGAACATATTAAATGGTGAAGATGCAAGTTGGTTAAATCTATACGGTTATGTTAAAGAGGCAACTAGTTATAGGAGAATGCTTATAAATGAATTCAATTTTTAAATAAAACTAAACAGGATAGAACGTTAAAATTTTAAATAGGTAACGGCCTAACACTCTGGCAAACGGTTTTTTATATAAAACCAAGCCACTTTTCTTTATATAAGATGTAAACTAGTAATACAAACTAAAACTATTGTAAACAAATTTTATGAAAAAATAAAGAAAACTAATCTAATCTAAATCTAATCTTATGGAGAGTTAAAAGTGCATTTTCATTTTTTGTTGAGTTTCAGCGTAAAAGTTAAATGTTTTAACATCTCAAAGAGGTATTTTTTAATACTTTCTTATACTTATACTTTTTATCTGTTTTATTTTACAACTGATACTTATTTATTATTCTCGAACTAAAATCTTGTCAGAAAATGCCAACATTTGTCCCTGAAAATATTCACAGGTTCCAAATGTTGGCTTTTTGCAACAAGGCGAGTTCTTATAAGGATAAAACTGAAAAAGGACATTCTGAAACTCCTAACAATGTCCAAATAGTATACAGAACAGCGATAAAATTTAAAGTAATTCTACATTTATTATTGTTTTAAAATATATATTTTTTTCTGTGTATTAATACAAATATATACATAATTCGGAAACAAATTATAATCTATTAACTACTATAAATTAAACAATATTGTTAAAAATAGCTTTGATTTGTAAATACTTTTCCCCCCATCCGCTTCCAAAGTTGCCATATTTTTGAGGTAAATATCAACTTTAACTCACAGTTAAAATTTGTGCACGCCTCCAATTGGGTAGTGGAAACCGGTTTTAGATACTCCAACAGATACCTAATGTAGTGTGTAAGTCTTTTCCAATCCCCGCTTTAAATGACGACATGGCAGCAAAAAACGAAAAAAATCCCATTTTTGGATTTTTTTTTTTATTTTTAGGAATTGTGGGATTGTTTTCAGAAAATCATAAATTCTGACATTTGTTTCGATTTGTTGACCTTAAAGTCTAGTTAAATCCAAAAATCATTGGATTATGTCTATTAATAAATATTTTATTAAATAGTGAAAATTTTCATTTAAGCAAAAACTGAAATTTTTACCTTCATATTTGGATTACCCAAGTTTTTGTTTTACCAAGATGGCTAAACTCAACCTTTTTTAAAAAAATCGCAATCTACAGGTAATTTTCTTTTTAACGATACCAAACACTGGTATGTTATGTTCATAACTCCTAAACAGAAAATCTTCAAAAGTTAGCCCTTATTCGTATATTTCTTCTAATGTGTCCTCGTATTCACATCTTACATAATTCGGTCAGGTAAAAGGGGTTTTATGATGTTCTTCATTAATGATATTAAAGGTTTTGTGGGCCCACCCAAAGATACGTGTTTTATGATTGCTATTTTAAATATACCCTCTCTTTTTATATTTTATAGGCCTTAGTATTTGAAGACCCAGTTACCTGGGTTATGATAGCTAATATTTGTACCTAATATTTGTATATAAATATGAATATGTTTAGTTTTAAGTTCATAAAAAACTCGTCAATCATGGTAATAACAGTAAATCATGAAGCAACTGACAACTCAAAACTACAGAGATTTGAAAAGGTTAACGTTGTAGTTGCATCAATTGAATCTTCACATCACACTAAATTGGACACTGCAGAAATATCTAAAATTGGCAATTTTATTAAATTATTTGATAAAAAATGCAGTCCGTTTCCGGCTCTATTCTGGAATTTAAAACAAAATATTATAAGTGGATGAATGATAGCCTGGAGATAAATTTTTCTGCTGTTGGTGCACCCTGTAAGCCTTATAATGATTTGTGTGCCAAATCTAAAAAAAAGAACATCGATTACTCTTTCTACGCATTCAAATACAGAAGTTTCTGACACGTTTAAGGAAATGTTAAAAAAAGAAAATCGCCCTAAAGAGGCGTTGCAAATCGCAGATGTTCTTCCAACTGCATCACCAAAACGGCTTAAAAGGATTGTTAAAAGCATCCCCACCCCTTCATCGGATACAGATTTTACAGAAGAAAAAGCCATTGCTCTTATGTTGGAATTAGGGCTAAGCAAAAATAAATATCTTATTTTGAGAAAGGCTTTGATTGATAAAGGACACAAAATTCTGCCCTCATATAACGCAATAAAGGATAAGAAGGATAGTATCTTACCAAAACCTATTGCTGTTAATGAACATGAAGCTTGCATTGAATTGTCTACTCTGCTCGAAAACACAGCATTCCATTAAGAATTCGTTCATATTCTACTACTGAGCCTTCAACAAGTAATGCTTTCGATGATGTATGTATAAATTCAGCACCTGGATCCAAAGCTTTTTGCAGACCCATTGGTTTCGAGTATACAAAAGAGTCAAACTTTACTACTAATAATTTGGTGGATTATATAGAAGGAGAAAAATGTACTTTGGAGAAAATTTGTATTGATTACAAGTTTAATATATCTTTTGATTTGAGCCTTACAATGATCGATGGAAAGGTTTGCAATGCCATAACAGACACGCTCTCAACTTGGGAATGCACTATATGCAATGAAAAGAAATCACAGTTTTCAAATGTTTCCAAAGAAAGGACTATTAATAAAAATATATTGGGTTTTGGCATATCCCCCTTACATGCCCGCATTCGGTTCATGGTACACTTCTTACACATAGCATATGATTTAAAGTATAAAAGTATAGCAGGAAATGAAACAAAATCAGTAAGAAACAATGAAGAAATGTCAAAAATGAGGGCAGATGAAAAAAGGAGGATACAAGAAGACTTTAAAAGGCAGACAGGCTTAAACATAGATAAACCACTTGCTAGTTGCGGAAGTACAAACGATGGCAATACAGCAAGAAAGTTTTTTAGAGATTTTGAAATTACTTCAATAATAACAGGAATTGACAAGGAGTTGCTTCGAAAGATCAACATCATGTTAATGGTAAACATAAACTAAATTCCTCAAAATTTGGAGTATATACCGACGAAATAACAAAACTTCTATTATCATTATATCCCTGGAAAGAAATGACACCAACAGTTCATAAGGTATTGTGCCATGGAAAAATCATCATTGAATCAAACATTCTTCCTCTAGGTGAACTAACAGAAGAAGCTCAGGAAGCAAGGAATCAAGATTTCAAACATGCCCAATTGTTCAGTTCCAGAAAATGTTCAAGGCAATCACAGAACGAAGATATTTTCAATAACCTATTACTGTCTTCCGATCCTATCCTGTCATAATGAAGAATTAAAAGATTTGCTTTATCTGTTAGATATAAATAATGATGTGTCCGATTATTTTGTATTAAATAAATAAACAACCTAATTTGTTTGTCGTTTTTTTTTCATTAATGAAGAACATCATAAAACCCTTTTTACCTTACCCAATTATGTAAGATTTGAATACGAGGACACATTAGAAGAAATATATGAACAAGGGCTAACATTTGAAGATTTTCTGTTTAGAAGTTATGAACATAACATACCAGTGTTTGGTATCGTTGAAAAGAAAATTACCCGTAGATTGCGATTTTTTTTAAAAAGGTTGAATTTAGCCATCTTGGTAAAACAAAAACTTGGGTAATCCAAATATGAAGGTAAAAATTTCAGTTTTTGCTTAAATGAAAATTTTCACTATTCAATAAAATATTTATTAATAGACATAATCCAATGATTTTTTGGATTTAACTAGACTTTAAGGTCAACAAATCGAAACAAATTTCAGCAATTATGATTTTCTGAAAACAATCCCACAATTCCTACAAATAAAAAAAATTTCCTAAAATTAGATTTTTTTCGTTTTTTGCTGCCATGTCGTCATTTAAAGCGGGGATTGGAAATGACTTACACACTACATTAGGTATCTGTTGGAGTATCTAAAACCGGTTTCCACTACCCAATTGGAGGCGTGCACAAATTTTAACTGTGAGTTAAAGTTGATATTTACCTCAAAATATGGCAACTTTGGAAGCGGATGGGGGGAAAAGTATTTACAAATAAAATTTTTTTTTACCACAACTCGCATTTATATAAAAAGACCTTCCAGAAAAGTATACATACTTTATATGTTCAGAAGAAAAATATTTGTCTGGAGCGAAAAGAAGTTTGGTGCCTTTTGGGGAAAATGTCGCCAAAATTTACTTTTTTTTTAATTTCTACTTTAAACTAATGTAATTTTTGACTGAAGCAAGATATTGAACTAATTTTTTTTTATTCAATCAAGAATTTTATTGGCTAAATAACCGTTATTTTAAAACGATATTCGAAAAGCTTTGGACCTGAGTCGGACAAAATTTGGAATTTCACATTTTCAAATCGAAATATCTCGGAAACTATTGGAGGTAACCCACACATGTAAGCATGTTTTTTGTTCATCTTTACAAGAAGATTACTAATATGTTAATTTGAAAATCGGATGAGAAACAAAAAAATGGCAAACACTCGAAATTTTTTATGAAAAAAGTACCCAACTTTGGGCAGCCATTTTGCCGCCCCAGAGGGTCTGGAAGGTTCAAAATCAAAATTTAAACTCCATTTTATGTCTTATGCATGTTCCAAATTTCATTGCAATCGGACCACAAGTTAACAAATGGCCGAATTATTTCCACAAATTTTGTGATTTATCCCACTGTGTACTGTGAAATAGTTAAAATAGAGTTGAAACTTTTTTGCTCCCAAGGTTTACTAGTATTTACTTTCATATGAATACAATAATTTTTAAATCGGAGAACATATAAAAAAATAATTTTGGCCGCCTTCTCAAAATATGAACCAGTGTGCGACGCCCACTTGCGGATGGACAGGGCATTAAATGTAGAAAAGTTTTTTATTTCTGTAAAAAAGTACAGTTACGATCAAATGAAAGCCCTTTAAAATATCTTTTCAATGATTAAAATATCTTTCCCCATAAATTAACCCATTGCAGCCCCAATTTTATATTTTTGTATTTTTTTAATTTAGTTTTTCGGACACAAGGGCTCCCCATTCAAAAAACGTTTATATAAGTGTTAGCCAATTCCTCAAGCTTTCATGAGAGGTGTAATATGCCAACATATCTCTTGAAATAAAAGAGTTATTAAAGGTTGAAGTTGGACAATGTCGTTTTTTTTGTGGTTTTTGGCTACAATTAAATTTCTTTTTACATTATTGCACACACACATATAGATTCACACACACATACACGGAACAACTTTACTCATCGAAACTACCTATCACATAGGAGTAAACCCCCAGGCCTGCTACACAGAAAATACTTTACTCAGGTAAGCCGCTAAACTGCCTATCACATGCTACGCGGAAAGGTTGTTGAACAGAAAAACTTTCCTCAGCGACGCCGGGGGTTTGACATACTATACACTGAACCAAAAGTCGTAAGTAAAAACAACATACAACTTTTGTTAACTTTTAACAAATTTTATTGTTAAAACAACAATTATGTTATTCAAATTGATGTAAAACAGCTGTAGAAAATAATTTGCGTGCTTTTAGTCTTGTGGCGTCATTACTCGTGTTAGCTTTTGAGAACCATTTGTAAAAGTTGGAAAAGTTAATTAAATTATGTTAAATTGTTTTTTACAAAAGAATTGTCAATTATGAAACTCAGTGAATTATTGTAGATAGTTAAGAGTGTGTTTATTAACTATTTTTAAATAAATTTATGCAATTTCATACTCTTTTATG
This sequence comes from Delia radicum, assembly GCA_021234595.1. NCBI lineage: Eukaryota > Metazoa > Arthropoda > Insecta > Diptera > Anthomyiidae > Delia > Delia radicum. The sequence continues at coordinate 188,474,010 of CM037853.1, forward strand.
TAAATTGTAAACTTTTATTACTATTATTACTTTACTTTTATATATAAGTAGTGATCATCTGTAATAGTGAAGAAAACTATTTATATAAATTGAAAAAATTTAATTAATTATTAATTTAAATATTAAATAAATTAATATGTTTTGTAAATGTAATGTTTCATGTGTTTTTAAAAATTGGGGTTTGGGTACGTACTACGTTATAATTTTTAATTTTATTATTTTTTATATTTTTATCAAATTCTTATATATATAATATACTATCTGTTTAAACACATGTGAACACACTTAATAACTATCGGTGTTAATATACACATTACTGAATCCGTTTAATATTTTACTTCTACTTAATTCATGTTGTTTACCTTTATTTTATTGGCTAAAAGGTAGAAAATATCAACAAGAAGATCATACTTCACATTGTAGTGGCAGCCAGTACCTTTGAGTCATTTTAGTCTGATTGGTCGATTTAACGTAAATTTTGTATTAAGCGTATTATATTACAACACACTTATTTTTAATTATTTGTTGACTAATCATTATTGTGTTATTAATTTTAGTATAAATACCCCAATAAAACTTTTAATTATTATCAATAGTAAAAACTCGCTTTTTATTTATTGATGCATCATTACGTTCAAGTAACAAGTGCTTGAATGTAATATACCTACACCTGGAGAAATAGTACAGTTCAAATTTATATGTTTGAATTGAGTCCTACTATTATCCATACAAACATTTGGTGACCCCGACGACTATTGAATTTTAAGCTTCCCCCACCAGTGGTAAGGAGCTTGAAATTTTTTGGTGACAATTACTACGGTTTTAGACACTGTTTTAAGCTTCCCCCCACCAGTGGTAAGGGGCTTTGAACAATCTAAAAATCTACACGCAGCCTACCCAGTAACATTGGTCTTCAGCGGTGATTTACAACACAGAATCGACCCATCGAACCCTTGTCTTCATCGGAGGCTACAACAAGCGTCATACCATTGGCGCGACGAATTCATCATCAGTTCCACTAATCAAAATTTCGGTGGACATATACAACGGGCATCACAACATTGTTGCCAACAGTTCCTGGATTTAATCAACACCTCAGACAGCCAATTCCTGATCATATACAATGGCGACAGCAAACGCGTTATTGGACACCCTACAAAAAACAGGCGAAACAATTCAAGCAATAGTCCGAAATTTAGAAAAGGATTCTGCGGATAGAAAATCAAACGTAGAATACTTTGAGGAACGGAGGAAACGATTATCAGAAGCCTGGGATGATTTTGAGGCCAGGGATACAGAATTACGCATGCTTGACGAGGTTAAAACGCTAAAAACGGAGCATGATTATTTTAAACAAGATTATTACTCCAAAATACAAGAGTTAGCAACCTCATATGTATCTATATTCACAAAAGAGGCTAATCGTCTAAGGGCATTGGCCCAACAAAAGTTACTAGAAACTAAAAATACTAGTACCGCATCAGTGGATCTGCAGGAGTCCCAGAAAAACCGCAGCTTGATCCAGAAAGCAGAAAATGCAATGACACTGTTAAGCAAAGTATTAAGTGTAGTAACCACTACCAATGAATTACAACCACGCCAATTCTATGAATTCATGATACCACAAAGGAGTGCTTGTTGGCATTAAATAATTTGGGGATCGAAACATCTTGGGATGCAATCCTTGTCCAATTATTGGTCAAAAAACTTGATAAGAATACTCATATTAGGTACATGCAGTCACTATCTAAACCAAGGGATGTGCCAGTTATAGCTGAATTTTTATCATTCTTAGAAATTCAATTCCAATCTATGGAGGCAATCGTTCCAAAGGAAAAACAACCACATAAAGCGGTTTCAACAATTATTACGTCCAACGAACACAATTCATCAACTTGCAAATTCTGCAATAGAAGCGGCCATAAAAATTATAGCTGCCAAAAATTTCTCCAATTATCAGTAGCAGAACGACTTAACTGGGTAGAACAACAAAGACTTTGCGTCATCTGTTTCTCGAATAACCACGCAGCAAAATACTGCAAATCAAGTAACTGCAGAAAATGTGGGAAAAGGCACAACACTTTGCTTCACTTGGAGAAAAGAGACAACAACCAAAAAGAGAAAAAACCCTCAAATTTAAATTCACAAAAGGCTTCTTCCTCAAATGTCGTAGCAGTTACCTCAGCAACAACCAACGTCGCTGCGGGCCCCCAGGGCTATGTTTTGCTAGCAACAGCAAAAGTAATAATTACAGCCTCAAATGGTGCATCAGATCAATTTAGAGCGGTATTGGATTCAGGATCACAGGTGAATATTGTATCAAAACGACTGTGCCAAAAATTGTCCATTGCACCAACAGGAGCTTCTCTATGCCTAGACGGTGTTGGCGAAACCAAACGAAATTCAAAATATCGCACAAATATTCAAATGAAGTCCAGGGATCTAAGCTTCTCAACAAACGTAGAAGCATACGTACTCCCGAGTATAGTTCCTGCACAACCAAATCAACATATTGACATCTCAGCTTGGGACATTCCTAACCACATTCATCTGGCAGATCCTCATTTTGAGCAACAAGAAAAAATAGACTTGCTATTGGGAACAGAATTCTATTATAAATTGACTAGAAATGGGACGATACATCTCGCTGATGATCTCCCGACCTTACAAAATACAGCACTGGGCTGGATTGTAGGAGGTGTAATAGGAAAAAATCCCACTCCTAACCCCTTATGTGCACTCACATGTGCAATTTTTGGGGACAACACTTCGCTAGAAGAAGCCATAGAACAACTCTGGAAACTAGACGAGATTGAGAGCAGCGAAAATGCTCTTTCACCAGCAGAAAAACAGTGTGAATCACATTTCACACAACATGTCCACACCAATATGGACGGCCGCTTCATAGTCAGTCTTCCCTTCTGAGAAAATGCAACAGCACTAGGAGAATCACATACCATGGCCTTCAACAGATTTATAGGATTAGAGCGTCGACTCTTAAAAAATGAAGACATTCGAACACAATATATAAAATTCATGCAGGAGTATGGAAAACTAGGACATATGCAAAAGGTCAACATCGATACAGTGCTAGACCCTAAATACTTCATTCCGCACCATAGTGTATTAAAACCTGATAGCACTACAACAAAATTAAGAGTAGTGTTTGACGCATCAGCAAAAACTTCATCAGGCCTCTCGTTGAATGATCTCATGTACACGGGCCCAACTGTCCAGAGTGAATTGTTTTCAATCCTACTACGTTTTCGAGTACCGAAATTTGCATTCACTACTGACATTGAAAAAATGTATCGACAAATACGACTTCATCCCGATAACCAACAATATCAAATAATAATTTGGAGAGAAGACCCAGGGTTGCCAATCAGCTATTACAAACTTAACACGGTAACTTATGGGACTCGAGCAGCACCTTATCTCGCCACAAGATGTTTAAGAAAAATTGCTGATGAAAACGCTATAAATTATCCGTTCGGTTCTCACATGCTGAAAAATAACTTTTACGTTGATGACGGCCTTGGTGGTTCCGATAGTCTCAACATCGCGCTTGAGACACAAAGGGAACTTATAGCGATTCTGAAAAAGCATGGGTTCAATCTAAAAAAGTGGTGTGCTAATCATCCACAATTGTTGAAGAATATTCCACCCGGAGGTAGATTTAGATTTCAACAGTAACAACACTAACACCATAAAAACGTTAGGATTGTTATGGCTGCCTAAAACAGACCAGTTTTGTGTCAAGGTAACAATTAATCATCTACAAACTGTTTCAAAACGTACAGCAACTTCAGATCTGGCAAGATTATTCGATCCTCTTGGACTACTAGCACCTGTAGTTGTCCAGGCAAAGATGTTTATTCAGCAGTTATGGCAATTAAAGTTAGACTGGGATGATCCATTGCCTAAGGACCTTCATAATATTTGGAGCAAATTCAGAAATGACCTAGACAGTTTGAACAACTTCAAGGTGCCTCGACATATATTTAAAGGGGAACTCCCAGCAGAAACGGAGCTGCACATATTTTCGGATGCCTCTGAAAAGGCGTTTGGTGCAGTGGCCTATATCCGGACCACGCTTAAAGATCGAAGGGTCATTGTGCAGTTACTGTGTGCTAAGACGCGGGTTGCTCCACTAATACAACAAACGATACCTCGACTAGAGTTATGCGCTGCAGTCATGGCTGCTCAACTGATGCACAGAATCAAAACAGATCTCCAGATAAAAAATCAACCTGTATTTCTATGGACTGACTCCGAAATAGTGCTATCATGGATAAACGCTCAATCTTCCTTGTATCACACTTTTGTTGCCAATCGAGTATCTAAAATACAATCACTATCGTTGCCTGATCAGTGGCGTCACGTCAGGTCAAAAGCCAACCCAGCTGATATACTGTCCAGGGGTTTACCAGCACTAAAGCTTTCTGGATGCAATTTATGGTTTTATGGACCACTTTTCCTCCACGGGCGAGAAGAAATGTGGCCACCAAAATTCTCACAACAACTCCAAATTTCCAATGACATCGAGAAAAAGAAGACAACTAACATTTCAGCAATAAATGTCTCTAACGATGACTTCATATACAAGATTCCCCATAGAAATTCCTACAGAACTCGGCAGCGGGTACTGGGATACATTCTCAGATTCATCAGAAACTCCAGGAAGAAAAAGGAAGATCGCCCAACACATAAATCATTAACTCCGGCAGAGCTGGACGATGCACTGTTCTTAATCATCAAAACCATTCAGATGTCCGATTTTTCCCAGGAAATCAAGCAACTTCGGAAAAATAAGGAACTTGACAAAAAGAGTTCTATCATAAGTTTGTCCCCATTCTTAGATGAATTAAACATCCTACGAGTTGGAGGACGACTAGAGGCTTCATTATTATCATATGACGCAAAACACCCAATGCTGATTCCATATAATGATCCCCTAATAAAACTTCTATTCACAATGGTTCACGAGGGAAATAAACATTGCGGACAACAGGCACTATTAAACACAATACGACAACGATTTTGGCCAATAAGAGGCAAAATTATGGCACGTTCAACTGTTCAAAAATGCATCAGATGTGCCAAGGCACGACCACAACTATGTCAACAAATTATGGGCAATCTTCCACAGACTAGAGTTACTCCAGCACGACCCTTTATCAACGCTGGTGTCGACTATTGTGGTCCCTTTTGGATTCACTACAAGGTCAGAGGCAAACGACCAACAAAGGCATATATAGCCGTATTCTGTTGTTTCTCCACAAAAGCCGTTCACCTTGAATTAGTGTCTGACTTGTCAACGGATGCTTTTATTGGCGCCTTAAAACGCTTTATTGGCCGTCGAGGACGATGTCAAAATATTTACTCTGATAACGCCACCAATTTTATCGGAGCGAAAAATCAGCTATCAGAACTAGCAGATAGCATTTATTCAAGCAAGGCCCAAGAATCAATTATCTCCACTTCCAGTTCAAAGGGAATACATTTTCATTTTATTACGCCGAGAGCGCCACATTTTGGAGGTTTATGGGAAGCAGCTGTAAAATCTGCAAAAACTCTTCTACTTAAAAGTGTCGCGAATTCATCTTTAACACACGAGGAATTGGAGACAGTTATAGTGGAAATTGAGGCGATACTAAATTCGCGTCCACTAACACCCATGACAAATGATCCAGATAACCTTGAGGCCCTAACTCCTGGCCACTTTCTTATTGGCGAAGCACTTACATCACAAGTAGATAGCAGGGCAGAGCCAATAAATGCGTCAGGATTATCTCATTGGAAGCACGTAACCCAGCTTAAGCAAGAATTTTGGAAAAGATGGCCGACAGAATATTTGAACGAACTACAACAACGGTGTAAATGGCAAAAGCAATTTGATAATCTCAAAAGTGGCGACATGGTTATTATGAAAGAGGACAATATACCTATTATGAAATGGCCTTTGGGGAGAATAATTGAAGTTTACCCAGGTGATGACGGGGCAGCAAGAGTTGCTGACGTGAAAACTGCGTCAGGAGTCTTCAAGCGCCCAATCCATCGACTTGCTATATTACCTATACAAAAGGATCCAGAAGCACTTATTCCCACTAAAGACAGCACTGAGACAATCGACAATTCCACTCCTGACCCAACCGAAGAACCGAAAACAAAGAGAATCAAACTGCCAACAAACTCTCTAACCCTTGCATTACTCACGATACTATTATTATTACCACTCGCACTTGGTACTCCGGTCGAGAATAAGAAGTTTGGGTCAAAAGTCGGAATTCATTTTGAGCAAATCGGAACAGCAGCTATTTCAACTACCGAATGGAAGCTAATTGTATACTATGATTTAGCTTCTTACTGGTCCGAAACATCAACTCTTATCAATGGGACAAGATCATTACAAACATTGTGTAAGATTATCAGAACCAACTTATCATGTTTCGGTATTATTGAACATTTTCACAACATGGAGAGTGAGTTACAACTTGATAACCGACTACTACGAGTTAAAAGAGGAGCGTTGGATATTGTTGGTAATCTCGCCCATTCATTATTTGGCGTTCTGGACTCCGAATACGCCGAACAGATGTCAGAAACAATAAAACAAGTCAACGAAAATGAATCGTATTTGCTAAAATTGTTGAAGAATCAAACATCAATTATTGATTCTACAATTAAGATCATTCGGCAGAATCAAATAACAACTAAGGCAAGATTTAAACAATTGGAGCAGGAAATTAAAACCTATTCAGACGATATAAACAACATCAACAATGTACTATTACAAGTACAACTAAATCAACTATTTAATTCAGCAGTTCTTGAATTAACCCTAATTGCAAACAACATAAAAAATATACAATCATCAATCCTTGATACTTTCATGGATACACATCATGGAAAAATCATTTTCAAAACATTTTCACAACATGGAGAGTGAGTTACAACTTGATAACCGACTACTACGAGTTAAAAGAGGAGCGTTGGATATTGTTGGTAATCTCGCCCATTCATTATTTGGCGTTCTGGACTCCGAATACGCCGAACAGATGTCAGAAACAATAAAACAAGTCAACGAAAATGAATCGTATTTGCTAAAATTGTGGAAGAATCAAACATCAATTATTGATTCTACAATTAAGATCATTCGGCAGAATCAAATAACAACTAAGGCAAGATTTGAACAATTGGAGCAGGAAATTAAAACCTATTCAGACGATATAAACAACATCAACAATGTACTATTACAAGTACAACTAAATCAACTATTTAATTCAGCAGTTCTTGAATTAACCCTAATTGCAAACAACATAAAAAACATACAATCATCAATCCTTGATACTCTCATGGATACACATCAGAAAAATCCATGGCTTCTCACTCCAGAACAGTTACAGAGTGAAATTAATCAGATCACGCTCCATTCACCACCGTCAATGAATCTTCTAGTAACAGAAAAAACTGAATTGCTGCAACTATTCAAACGTATGAAAGTAAAGGGCAGGTTAACACAACAACACGCTGTTTTTAAAGTAACTCTACCATTGGTTGAACGTAAAAAATTCAAGATGTTTCACCTGATTCCTGTACCTAATATAATGAACAGTACAATGGTCGCCATTAAGCCATGTACTACGGTTTTGGGCATATTTACATCCCATAAGCAATATATTCCATTTACAAGTTCAGAGTTAGGCGCCTGCGACACAATAGAACAAGGCGTGTTCATTTGCTCCAACATTCAAATGCGTTACAATTATGGCTCGGAAGTTTGTACATGTGAAATTAATTTATTCAACAACAAAACGACACCAACTTGTATCCTGGAAAAAACTAATATCAGATGGATACCACTCAGCAAGGGAAATCAATGGATATATGCTACATCACCATTCTCAAGGGCCACAGCTGTCTGCAACAGGGAAATCATTCCTATATCGCTAAAGGGCTCCGGTTTGCTAACGCTTGATCCAGAATGCATGCTCAAACAAGAGTTCGTCAATATGAACGGACGAAAGGTTATATCAGGCACGGTGAGGTCTTCATACACAAGTCTTGGCAAAATTTCAGACTTATTATTACCAAAGAACACTAATATCCCCATAAACCACAATGAATCAAACTCAACAACCTTGGAGAGTGTATATGCCAAAAATATTAAGGACTTAACAACTCTACAAAGGTCGCTAGAACAACATGATATCGCTGAGTTACCTAATAAATTGAAGACCCACCAGATCATAATCATTCTGCTGTCAAAATGAAAATTAAATAAAAGTGCACAAAACTCACATCTAACTACAATCCACTGAAGTAAACATTGAACTTCAACCATACATCAAGGAACACAAGATGACACCTATACCAATGCCTCGCCAGCAGTCCAAATTCACCCTTGATGTCTAGCAGCTGGAGGCGGGAACCGATCAATTCAATTTACTAACTTATATTTTTTCAAACATTCATTTAAATAACAAACTTTTCCTTTTTTTTTTACTGATCAAACTAAGATGACCAAAATGACGCTTCAATTTTCTTTGTTGAACAGTCGTTCAACGCTGGGAAGAATGTTTAAACACATGTGAACCCACTTAATAACTATCGGTGTTAATATACACATTACTGAATCCGTTTAATATTTTACTTCTACTTAAGATGAATTAAGTAGAAGTAAAATATTAAACGGATTCAGTAATGTGTATATTAACACCGATAGTTACTTTTATTTTATTGGCTAAAAGGTAGAAAATATCAACAAGAAGATCATATTTCACATTGTAGTGGCAGCCAGTACCTTTGAGTCATTTTAGTCTGATTGGTCGATTTAACGTAAATTTTGTATTAAGCGTATTATATTACAACACACTTATTTTTAATTATTTGTTGGCTAATCATATTGTGTTATTAATTTTAGTATAAATACCCCAATAAAACTTTTAATTATTGTCAATAGTAAAAACTCGCTTTTATTTATTGATGCATCATTACGTTCAAGTAACAAGTGCTTGAATGTAATATACCTACACCTGGAGAAATAGTACAGTTCAAATTTATGTGTTTGAATTGAGTCCTACTATTATCCATACAAACACTATCTAAAGACGTATATTAGTAAAAATTTAAATTTATAAAATATAAATGATAAAAAAAATATAAAATTAAGAATTAATAATTAATAATAAATCGACAAAATACGAATAGATTAAATAAAGCGCATTGTTAAATTGAATAAAGCACATTGTTAAAACAACAAAAATTTGTATGTATTTTTCTGTAACAAGGGGAAACTTATAAAAATAGGTGCACATTTACAACTTTTTTTTTTACCTAGCAGCACGTAATGGGCAATAATGTTTTATTTTAATACTCATTTTGAAACAAAAACCTCCCGCATAAAGTACATTCCCTTAAAATGCAATTTTTTAAAGTTGTTAACATTAAACTTGTACTGGTTGACAATATATTTTAAATAATTTTTTTATTGTGTTCGTTATTTTGCGAATTTTGATGTGCATATCGCGAAACAACGCTTTAATGTGTTTTAAAAAAATCCGCGAAACGCGTCAAATTTGAAAACGTTTGTGTCCTTTAAGCTGGATGTGCATCGTTATTGTCTAATTACGTTAAAATTGTAGCTAAATATTAATTTTCAGTTTAATTATACAAAAAGAGGATTATGCGGAAACCTTCTTGAAAACTGCGAAAAAATAAATTTGCGTTACTTTATATTTTTATGGACTAATATACGGATAGGGTAGCTAAAATTTGATAATTGCAAACAAAAGCCAAAAGTCGACTTTTAATAACCCGATTAAAAAAAATTAATATGATACTTTATATAATCATACGAAATTTAATATGAGTTAATACAGTTTTATCCGAGAAATGTTCCATTTAATTACATAAGTTTGCATTAATTTTGTTTTAATAGCGGTATAAATTTATATCTGAACTATTACTAATATACACAAAATAAGCTATAGTTGTATCCGGTTTTTGATTTTAAAACTTCATTAAAATCCGTCAAATACGGGTCTTGCTTCAAAGTTATTAATCCTTTTAGACTTTAGCCACTTGCAAAAAGTTTACAACTTTATAATTTGTAGCAAATTCCTCTCCATTTGGACATTTTGTTTTATTCAAAAAATTCTCTTGAAATTACCTAAAAAAATAAGTTGTTTGAGAAAATATCTTTGAAAATTTAGATATAATGAAAATGAAGATTTTATTGAATGTAGTAACTTGCACCGTTGAATAACAAACAAGGAAAAAACTTTGAAACCTAATTTAGCTTTTTACATTGAAAAAAAATCTAAAACTAAATTAAAAACTCCTAATGTTACAAATGAACCATGTTATTTTTTTAGGGTTCTTACATCTTTGTGTATAAGGTGTAGAAATTTAAGAACCAGAAAGAAATCAATTCAAAAGAAAAAAATTGGGGTACATTTTGTGTATAAAATTACCCGAGTAATAAAAAATATATTTAATGATATATTCTTTATTATAAAAATTTAAGATCATATAAAATAGCATATGTCTCAATATGTATTTATATATAATAATATTTTCAAAATTTTTCACCAAAATAATTCATGAACATTTATTGTTATACATCCAATCATGTATAACAAAAATACTATTCTGAATTTTATATATGATAGATAATACATGGTTAATAAATTTGATTAAATTTTTATATAATTATATATAATACAAACATCAAAAACGCCTTCTGTCTCTAGCCCCCTTAACTTCGTTTAAGTTGTACATATTTAAATAGAGTTTCAGTTTTTCAGTCTAAAATGATAATTGTTATTTATTTGCGACAAAAGTATGGTAGCATCATGAAATGTCAAAAAATTAATGATCATTATTCATAAAACAGCTGTTTAAAGAATAGAAAAAAAAGAAAATAACAGAAAATATAAAATATAGAAATAAAATATATATAATTAAATTCAGTGCAACCGAAGTTGCAGTAATTTAATTTATTTTTTATTGTTTGTTTTACCACGCAAAAAAAAAAAAACAAACTGTCAAAATCATATGTTATATTTGTACAATTTAAATAGACTTTAAATGTCCAAGATTGCTCACTTAAATGTGATTTAAATTTGAAGTTCAAAACTGACTTTGTATTTAAATAGAACTTAAAGTCCAAATGGCATTTAAATACGAATTGAAAAACTGGACATTAGCCTTAAATAGTTTATTTTGTCTTTAATTTAATTGATAGACAATTACATTCACAAGCGGGTGACAACACACAATTTAAGTTGTTTTAATCCACAATTTTGTTTTATATCTGAAAAGCAGATACAAAAATCTTCCATGGTTGAATTTTTATATGTCTTACAAGAGTTGTACTTTTTAGTATCATTTTCCTCGTATCTACTACATCTTGACGTGCTGCGACGTCTACTTCATTCTGAGTGTAACTTTCCACTTGGTTGTGTTTTACACTATTAATGTGCTTATCAGTACAATTTTTTAGCAAAATATATTAGTAACACATTAGTTCAAAGCCGGGGAATAGGGAAATTCCCCCTATGCTATTTGCTATGAAGCAAATTAAAATAAGAATTTGTTTTAAATCGGAAAACACCTGAGTTTTTACTTTAATAAAATTCCTAATTTAATTCGCGCCTTTTTTGAATTCTTATTAGATTTTGAACAGCTGTTCGATTTGGACACCTGTTGGTTGGAAATAATAAAAAGTGCAAAATATTAAAAGTGAAAAGTAATAACAATCTAATTTTTGGTTGAAAATTAGAAATATTTAGTGATTTATAAATATATTTTATTAAATAAACTTTATAAATCATTTAAATACAAATTCGAAAAGAATATTATGCAAGTTTTTATGTTTTTGATGGTAATTTTACAATACTGTAAAATCAGCAGAAGAAGCTACCAAAAACTAGTTTAAAATTACGTTTCAGAAAAAACTGTTAAAATTAGAGGAACAGCAAAAATAAAACTTTTAATTGAAAATAACAATTTTGCAGCAAACAAAAACTGTAATATCAACAAAATTTTTGCTATATTTTCCTTAAATTTATTTCAATAAAAATATCAGTATATTTATCTAAAATCAAGAAAAGTATTTTCTAAAACATTGTAGACTGCTGATTTCAGAAGAGCAAATTTTTATTCTCATAAAAAAAAAACCTAAAAAAAATCTTTAAAACAGTTTGAATTTTTTTTTAATTTCTTTGTCTACTAATGTTAAATTTTGTTTTGGGGATTTTAGCAGAATAATTTGGTACTTTTAATTAATTTTCTTTTAATTTAATTTAATTTAATTTAATTTAGCTCAAATATAACTAAAATTTGTAGATTCAACATATTTATTTTTGCTTTTATTTCCTAACTAATTTTTATCAAAAAAGTCTGCTAAATTTAGCACTTTTTCCTGCAACGTCTCTTTTTAGTACACCGGAACTCTTTTCGTTATATACTTAAATAATTTTCATTTTCATTGCACAATTAAAGGTCGAAAAAAGTTTCTTTTATTTTATGAAACGAAAATATAAAAGGATTTGGCAATTTAACGAAGCTAACGAAATAATTTCGTAAATATTATTATTATTATTATTTTGTTAGTATTTAAGTCCTGCACAACAAGATTGAATCTTATAATTATAGTACAGGAACAGATTAAACAAATTGATCTCAATGATTACAGTTTTAGATTTAGAAATTAAAATTAATTTATAACATTTAACATTAAGTTGATAATTATAAAAAAGAAAAATAAAAAGATGAAAAAAAAAAAACAAAATTTATATATAATAAAACAAAACATATTAAACTACTGTAGTAATGAAAAAGACGATTTTTAAAGTGCGTTGCATTGCTGGTTGTTTGTAGGGTGTGTGGTAATATGTTCCAAAGCCTAATAGCGTTTATATAAAATAAATGTTCCGAGGCGAGAGTGTGATGTGTCGGAGGGATTAGCCTTTTTTCAAATCTTCCAAACCGAATATTATCAAATAAATATCTCGGCTTTTTCGTATACATTATCTTGTGAAGAAACATAAGAACTCGTATCTTCATTAAGTTTTCGAAGGACACTCCAAAGATCCTGCTAGAGAACGATGATACATGACTGAACCTCCTAAGCCCGTAAACATATCTCACAATGTTGTTGTATGCAACATTAAGACGACGAGTGCTTTTAGCGTCCCATTTAGCAAATAGTTCACAACCATACAACAGACCCGGAATAACGTAAGTCTTGGCAAGAAGCAATCTTACCTTAAATGGTGTATAAAACTGTGTAGCCCATAGAGATCTGAGCTTAACATATGTTTGAGCGACCAAAGAGTTTATATGAGCTGTCCATGTTAGGGTACTATTCAGAACTATGTCCAAATTTTTGGCTGTGGAAACAATTGAGATCCTTTGATTGTTGATGAGTATCTCCTTGTCGATAGCCGGGTTAATTGATCTTTTATGAATCATGAGGCATTTTGACTTGTTAGGGTTCAAACAAAGACCATTTGCCATAGCCCAGTGATGGATTTTACATAAGTCAAAATTAAGTTTGTCAATGTTCTCGTTTACGGATTGTACCGGACTACTTATGTATAACTGCACATCATCTGCATACATATGTACTTTAAAGTAAGAGAGTTGTGAAGGAAGTTCGTTGACATATAAAGAAAAGAGAAGCGGTCCCAGAATTGAGCCCTGAGGCACACCTCTAGTTAGATTTAGCGGTTGAGAGGATAAATTATCAATACAAACAGACTGTGTACGGTTAACTAAGTATGATGAAATAAGTTGAGTTGAACTTGATGAAAAATTAAAAAGATTTCTTAGTTTTACACACAAAGTTTGATGGTTGACGGTGTCAAAGGCCTTAGAGTGGTCAAGAAGAACCAAAAAGTTTATCTTGTTACTATCCAACCCACGCCTAATGTGCAACATTTTGAGATTTACAAAAATTTTCTTGGCTTGTAATATTATTATTTTTCTATTGTTATTTCGCTCTGATATCTTTTTTCATCTATTTTTATAATTGCACCATTTTCAAACTCGGATTTTTTCCCGTACATTCAACGTATTAAATTTCAATGTCGAAACCGCCGCTTCTCTATTTTATAATAGGGTAAAAAAAAAACTAAAGATATACGATTTTAAAAAGGTCAAGAGTTTTTGAAAAAATATATTTTTCAGTAGAGAAAAGTAAAACAAAAATAAATCAATTTGAACCGTTTTACAAAATTTTCATTTCTGCAAGATATATTGCCAATTTCAGTTTTTAGCTATATAACAAATTTGGATGTTCCAGCTGATCTATTGTACCTATCTGTATTAAATTTGGCAAAATGCTCTGAACTAATGCCATATGTACACCAAATGCATAATTTCTCGAATTATTTAAAAAGTCGAACACTTTCAGAACATCCTAGCCAAAACTTTGATTAGTTATGGAAAATTTTTCCTATTTCATACTTTATCATTATCAAGAAAATACATTCTTAGAACTACTAAAGTGTTTTCTCTGATCGCACTTTTTTCGTTCAACGTAATAATGTATAAATTAATCAAATTTTGTGGTTATTTTGATTTCACAATTATTATTAGAAATGAATAAGTTTGATCATTTTTTGTCCTTGTAAACGATTTTTAGCGAAAAGTTTCGTGGTTAAATATCCGAAATTTTGGACCGAATCGGACAAAATTTAGCATAGATTATTGATTCGCATTTTTTTGGGATGTGCAAATTTGATGAAAATCGGTTAATATTAACACAAAGTTAACTCATAAATGAACCACTTATATTGAAAGTGGTATGGGTCTATTTTCAAAAAAAAAATTCCAATGATGGGGTTTCATAGTATTCAATGGCTTCTAGTCACTGCGCACAATTTATTTGTAAAAATCGGTTACCATCCATGATTCTAAGCACATACACACCATTTATAAAAACCTACATACATATTATAAAAAACAAAAAAAAAACAGCAACAATATGTTGATATCGTCTTGTTTTTTTTTTGTACATATTGTTTATGACCTATTGTATACTTTGCCTGCATACTTTGCGTATATACTTGTGTTACATATAAGCATTGAATGTATGTCCTTTTCCACAGACAGACGGACATGGCTATATCGACTTCTCTATTCATGCTGATCAAGAATATATATATAGTTTATGGGGTCCCAGAATTTTTTTAAAAGAATTGCAAACATTTGACAAAGTGATATATACCCTCCCGCACTATGGGATGTAGGGTCTAACAATTAAATTGTTATTAAAATAGAAAAAGTAATTCTTCTGTTTTTTGTTTTTGTTTGACAGAAATTTCAAACATTTTTATATTGCAATGAATGACGACTTTCAGGAATGTGTTGATAGATCTATTTCGGGAATTTTCTAGGTTCCCATCATCAGAATACGTATTGAAAGAAGTGACAATCCCATGCAAAACATCTCACTAAATGAGAACTAAAATATGAGCTCGAAGTTAAAGATTATCACCATTGATCAAAAATAACTTGAAAACTTGTTTATGTGCACCTTTTACCTTTGGTATTTATATAACACGCGCTTTTTGTTTTTTCTCCTTTTTATTTGCACACTTGATGTGTTTGCTTAAAAACAAGATGTAAAGGGGGAGTAAACAAGACCGTACTTTGTCTTTTATACAAGTTTGATATAATTTTTATTAAAAATAAAAATTATATCAAACATTTTTATTTTGCTTTGAAAAAAAAAAAAAACACAAACAAAAAAATGGAGGAAAATTTAAAACTCAAAAAGATAAGTTTTTTATTGAGATTTTTAACTGCACCATTCCATGTACACCATAAAAACTTAGTGATGAAGAAAACCGCGTAACCGTCGCATCAGATGTAATCATGAACAAAATTGCAACAAATTTTTGAAAAAAATAAAATGAATTTTTTATTATCTCTATTTTAAATAAAAATTAAAAATAATTTGAAACAAAACTTAAATGTTTTATAACTACACTCAAATAAAAAAGTTAGTAAAGTCAGCAAAAAATTTTGCTGGGTCAGCAAAATTTTAGTCAGGAGGGTGCTTGCAAAAAAAATTTTAATGTCAGCAAAATCTTTTGCTGAAAATCAGCGAGCTCATTTTTAGCAACAAAATTAGTAGATTCAGCAAAAGTAGATTATAAATTAAAAACCCCTTGCTAAAAATTAATAAAATTTTTGCTAAATATTAGTAGACTGAAAAAAACTCAAAAAATTTGTAGAAAAATTATACTTATTTGCTGAAAATCATAAAACATATTTCTGTGATTCTTTTTAAAATAATTTACAGTACGTTACAAAATATAAAAATTTTCAGACTCCCAAATTGACGATATGAATTAATGTAATATCTAAAAACAATAGAAATAATTATATATAACATAAACGAAATTATCTTTGACCTACTTACATCAATTATTGTCTAAATGATGATATCTTTTAAAAGAACGAAAATGCCGCAGAGAATTATAGAAAAATAATAAAAAGGAAACATAAAAATCTACCTAAGATGTATGTCTTATGTGTATTGGCATAACAGGGGCAGGCGGAACCTGCCCGACGGATGCCATGGGGGTTATGCTGGGGATACCACCATTGCATATTTCTGTAATGGAGGCTGCCTGCATAGGATCCTCCAGACTTAGAGAATTCGGTGACATGAGGGGAGGTGATCTAAGGGGTCACATGAGGATCGGTAGTATCCTAATTGATGACCCGATTACAAAGGTTACGGATAGGAGGTCACCGGAGTACATCTTTGATAGGAACTTTAAAGTGATGCTGTTCGACAGGGCCATGTGGACCAACAAATCCTGGGAGCCAGAGCGGGGTTATCAGATATGGTTCACAGATGGCTCAAAGCATGCGAATGGTGACACTGGTGCGGGTGTCTATGGACCAGGTTTCCAACGGGCCTTACCCATGGGTAGATACCCCTCCATTTTTCGGGCAGAGACTTTTGCTATCTGTGTCTGCGGGGAGGAGTGTCTACGAAGGGGTACTATTAGATCTCGCATCTACATTCTTTCTGACAGTCAGGCTGCATTAAGGGCTTGCAGATTGTCTTGCTAATTGCGGGGCCCAAAGGCCCTTTATTGGCCCTGAACCATTCTGTGGTATACCTTTGGGGTATGTTAGGGAGAAGCTCGGGTCGTGGAGGGAATCAGAATTCTCTCTCTATTGGGAAAACTCTCTTGGCCAACGACAGGCTAAGAGATTAATTTCTTTTTCCAGTGCAGGATCGAGGAGACTCTTGTCCCTCGGGAGGGGTGACTTGAGAACCCTGGTGTCTTACCTGACTGAACACTGCAATCTCAGATACCACCTGCGCAAAAGGGGTCTTTCGGACACGGATTAGTGTAGGTTTTGCGAACTGGTAGCTGAGACATCGGAGCATGTTCTTTGCGAATGTCCGAGGCTTTGTGAAAGGCGTGCCAAGTTTCTTGGCGATCGCTTTGTCTCCCCTTCGGACATTATGAAGATTTTGCCTAATAGGATTATTGGCTTTATAGGTAGCTTGAATCTTTAGGGTAACTTTAGGCAGCACAAAAGACCTAAGTTGGTCGCGGTGCATAGTGCCATATAATCTAATCTAAATCTATGTCTTTGTCTTTCGCTTTAGTCTGTCTACCCATTGCATATTTGTTTGCAATTTGACCACACAGGATTATTAATATATATAAACATTTAGTTTACAAATACACATTTAATCTTTATTAAATTTAAATATTTTATTTTGCCTTTTATTTAATTAATAGACAATTACTTTCACAAGCCGGTGCCGACGCAAAATTTAAGTTGTTTTAATCCACAATTTTATTTTATATATTGTAGTGTAATTAACAATTCGATATTGTCGTGCTTAAAGCCATCACATTCATAAACTTTAAGCTTGAATGTGATTGGCTAAAAGCCGTACTTTTTTTGATAAATTAATATGACACCTTCTTAGTATGAACCGTTGGAAACAACCAATAGGATGGTTACCCACGAAATACAATTAAGGTAGATTAAGTTATTTTGATAAACAATAAAGCAATTGCTCATTAGAGCTTAAACTTAAAACGTATAGCCTTTCTTATTACATGGCGACCGTGGCCAAAAAAAACGGTGTTAATAAATGTTACACTTAACAATTAAATTAAATAAATTAAATTAAATACCTACTCAAATATAAAACTACATGTTTAAAAAAAAAAAAAACAATTAAAAAAAACGATTTTCATGTAAATTTTGCTAACCAAGAAGTGTGAAAACAAATAAATTAAATAATACTATTGACTATAAAAAACATAAAGAAAAAAAAAAAAACTTTAAAGAACAACTAAATCATGTAGATAAAATTTTGTTTAAAAAAAAAAATCAAAGTGGCAAATAAATTATTTTTAAATGATCACCAATTACAAAAATATACTTTGATATAAACATGTGGGAATATTTTTTCCACAAAAAACAAAAATCAAACAATAGAACATTTATGTTGAAAAATAAATAAAACATTTTTTTTTTAACGAACATATTTGTTCAACCAACAATTTAACATACCAACAACTAAAGAAACTTTTTTTAAATTATACAAAAAAATTAAATCTTTGTTCAGCGTGAAAGAATTACGAAAAAAAAAATTACAATAAAAGAAGAAGCAGTGCGGATGTGTATTGCCGGGGTGGATCAGCCATTTAACCCCAAGGATGGTGTGTCCGATACACCATCGGGCCTGGACGACAATAACGGCAGCTAGTTTAAATTTAATAGCCCAACAGCCGCATCAATTGATATTAACAACAGCAAATTCCACTGGAGCATAGGCAGCAAAGGTGGCACAACAGTAACAACAGGCAACCCTATTACAAAATTTGGCCCAACAACATCATCAACAACAACAACGTCATCAGCCAACTACTTTTTAACACCAATTGCAAAAGGTTACACCTCCAACGTAGATGGCTATATCGACGGTCATAGGAAAAAGGTAAGTGAAAATTGAATTTAGAATATTCTAGTAAAACTTGAATTGCAACTTATAGAAATTTTTGTATTATAAAAAATAGTGTATTAGATATTTTCAAACATTTAAAAGTTGACATAAAAATCTTTCGCAACTAGTTTTTAGTTTGCAGAAATTTTTAATTTTTTTTAAATAACATTTCGAACTAAAATTTTAGTGATTTGGAAAATTTTGAATACGTAATAAAAATCCAAGTTTAAAAAAAAAAAAAAAAAATTCCTAATCTCATTCTTAAGATGTTTTCAAATAGTTTTTATCAAAGATATTTTTGAATTTCAAAAAAAAAAATACTATATTCTTTACAAGTTTGGTATTTTGAACATATCGTTAATGACATATTTAATATTAGATAAAAAAAAAATTAAAATTTTAAAGAATTTTTCTTCGTAAAATCTAGAATTTTAAGATATTTTGAAGTTAAACGTTTACATTTTTCGAGCATTTGATTAAAATTTTAAATACTTGAAGTAAGAAAATTTTTTTAAATATATTCTAATTTAATTTAATATTTAAAAATTTTCGAAAATGTTTTCGAATTTTGGTTCAATTTCGGTATTTTTTTTATATATTAATTTCCAATTTGTTTTAAATAGTTAATGACATCTAACGATATTTTTCAAAATGTTGTATAAATCAATATTTTGATTCAATACGAAATCTGAAGCAAATTTTTTGTACATAACGAATTTTCGGAAAATTTTAAAACATTTATATTTATATATTTGGGCAGTTTGAAATTTGAATATTTCAGTAAAAAAAAAAAAACAAAATCGAGAATCTTTCAAAAATTTTAGAATATGTATACATATGTATTATAGGCTACATAGAGAATATATATTAACTTTTTTTTTAGGGACCTATTATAGAAAATAAAATGGGGTTCGGACAATCCAAAGTGGAAAAACCGACCGGAAATGTAATAAATGACGTGAATGTGGTGCAAATCGAACCACCACACATTTATTAAATAATTATTATTGTCATCCAGGCCATTCAACTGCTTACCACCTGGTATCAATTGCATAAAAGATCTTTAAAAAAGGGTTATAGAAGATCAATGACCTAGACAAAATCTAGGGAGGCAAAATCGATAAGGACAAATTAATCCCTATCAGGGATACTAAATGAGTTGTAGACCCAAATGGAATGGGAGAAAATCCTATTCAAAGCAAGGGAGATTAAGGAGGTTTTTGCGAAATCCTACAAGTGTTTAAACACCGATAGGGAAACGGGAAAAGAAACCGTCGAGAAGCATATAGGGATTCTTGTGGAACAAGTAGAGCGCATAAGAGTATTGTTCAATGTATCATACTCGCGCCTAACATCGCACCACAAAGTAGCTGCCGACGGGTTTTATGCGGATGTCAGAGAGAAATTAATCTCTGTCGCATTAAGGAAAGGAGTGGAATTGGAAATACCTTTTTCACTTCAAGAACCTATTACCCCACTAGAGGAACAAACCTCGCATAACTTGGGAATTAAATCTCCCCAAGATACCATTCTCATCTTAGAGAAACAAACCCCAGATAATAGTGAAATTAAAGTCCCTATCCCAAAGAACATCGAGATGCCACAGACCGCAATCGAGTTTCTGAGCTTCGCCTCAAAACTCATCCTAGAGTTCGATGTACGACCTGAAAACCTTCACGGCTTCGTATCGACACTGGAATTGGTAGAAAGTGTCTGCGACGGCCACGCTAGAATTGCTGTTAATTTAGTGAAAACTAAATTAATAGGCACAGCAATTAATTTACTAACAGGAACCGAGACCGATTTAGCCCAGGTTATAACTTCCTTGCGTGCGAACGTGAAAGGAGAATCAATCGACGTGGTTACGGCCAAGCTGATGAATGTTAGGCAAGCAAACAAAAATGCGAACGCCTACATGAAAGAAGTAGAGGATTTAACAAAATCCCTACAGTCAGCCTATATTTCGGATGGCTTAACATCATCACAGGCCGACAAATATTCCACCAAAACTGCCGTCAAGGCAATGGTGAAGAACGCGAACAACGAACGCGTGAGGCTAATAATGCAATCGGGCAAATTTGACAATTTCAATGAGGCAGTGGCTAAATTTGTTGAATGTTGTACTGAAACATACGGACAACAGAACGCTGTCTTATGCATGCACAACCAAGGGTATCAAGGTAACGACCGTAGAAACAGTCGGGGAGGTTACCGAGGAAATACCCGTAATAACTCGAATAACCGCGGTAGGGGTGCCTACCGTGGTGGCGATATGATAATCGTAATAATAGGAGCCGCGGAAATAACCGTAGTTCCCACAATTACGGCCATATACGAATGGTCAATGACCAAAATAATGGTTCGGGAAACCGGGACCATCCCCTGAGAGAATAATCAAAAGGGTATACACCCTCAATCTAAGTTTCGGCGTGTTTGTTAAATTTTACAACACGGCTAATAAGTTACTAACGTTACTTGTAGACACAGGAGCAGATATATCACTGCTAAAAATTGCGAATGTGAACGATGAGGGGATTGACTCTGGTGAGATAACGACCCTTAGTGGTATTGGTATAGGTACCATCGAATCAATCGGCAGTATGCGGATTGACCTCAGAGTTGAAAATATTTTGGTGACGCATAAATTTCATGCGGTACCAGACGATTTTCCAATACCATGCGATGGAATCATCGGTGAGGATTTAATGAGGGAATTCAATTGCAAATTGGATTTCATGGAAAATAAGGAATGTCTTGTTTTTCGACCCAAAAATTTTCAACATTTCGCGATCCCAATAAGGAATACCTGTACTAGTAACTCGATCATGCTTCCAGCCAGATCACAAGTGGTACGCAGAATACACATAGGCTCTGAACAGGAAGAATTATTGATACCGAATCAAGAAGTTCAGCCTGGCGTATTCATTGCAAACACAATGGTTCAAGGCAATGACGCATATGTGAGAATTCTGAATACGAATAGCTGTGACGCGACAGTAGATATTACAAAAGTAGTAACGGAGAAATTATCGAATTACGATATATTGCGAACAACAAACAGAACCGGAAAAAGATCGGAAGAGGTCCTAAAGCGACTGAAAAGGAATTTTCCCGATCAATTTAGGGATGAATTAATAACACTCTGTTCGAAATTTAGCGATATATTCTCCTTGGAAACCGAAAAGATTTCCACAAATAATTTTTACAAACAAAAACTTAGATTGAATGACAAAACACCGATCTATATAAAGAACTATAGAATACCACACGCTCATAAAGCGGAAGTCAATAGGCAAGTGGAGAAACTAGTAGATGATGGCATAGTGGAGCCATCAATTTCGGAATATAATAGTCCCTTACTACTAGTGCCTAAAAAATCATTGCCGAACTCGGATGAGAAAAGGTGGCGATTGGTAATCGACTACCGACAGGTAAACAGGAAATTGATTGCGGACAAGTTCCCACTTCCAAGAATAGACGATATTCTTGACCAATTAATGTCTGGATTTCACCAGATAGAGTTGCATGAGGACTCGAGGGATATAACATTCTTTTCAGCGGGGAATGGCTCTTATCGTTTTAAAAGGCTCCCTTACGGGCTTAAAATTGCTCCAAACTCATTTCAACGCATGATGACTCTTGCGTTTTCTGGCTTAACGCCATCTCAAGCATTTTTATACATAGATGATTTAGTAGTGCTCGGATGTTCTGAAAGACATATGTTGAGAAATTTAACTGATGTTTTCGAACTATGTCGAAGGTACAATCTTAAGCTACATCCAGATAAGTGCACATTTTTTATGCATGAGGTAACTTATCTCGGGCATAAATGTACTGACAAGGGCATCCTACCGGATGACAGCAAGTATGCAGCAATCAGGGACTATCCAGTCCCAACTGATGCAGATGGAGCAAGACGATTTGTTGCCTTTTGCAACTATTATAGAAGGTTCATTAAAAATTTTTCTGATTATTCTCGTCATATATCGAGATTGACAAGGAAAAATGTTAAGTTTGAATGGACCAAAGAATCCCAAAAGGCATTCGATCATTTAAAGAGAGCATTAACAGACCCCCAAATTCTACAATATCCCGACTTTAGAAAACCATTCTGTATTACTACAGACGCTAGCAAATATGCTTGCGGTGCAGTACTAAGTCAGGAATATGAAGGCAGACAACTTCCAGTCGCCTATGCTTCAAAGACATTCTCTAAAGGAGAAAGCAATAAGTCCACAATTGAGCAGGAACTCACTGAAATTCATTGGGCAATCACGCATTTTAGGCCATATATATATGGTACACATTTTCTGGTCAAAACGGACCATCGCCCATTAACCTACCTATTCTCTATGAAAAATCCAAGTTCGAAATTAACTCGAATAAGATTAGATCTCGAAGAGTATGACTTCACGGTAGAATACCTCAGGGGAAAAGAGAATTTTGTAGCAGATGCTCTATCGAGAATAACGATAGAGGACTTAAAGGAAATCTCCAAAGACATAACCAAGATACTCAGAGTATCTACAAGATCATCTTCAAAACAGGAAAAATCCGGGGGAAAGCACCTCACTCAGCAAAAAAAGTACGAAAAGCCCAATATATTTGAAGTCATAAACTATACTGACGTCAGGAAATATCCGAAATTAAAAATGGCTTCAAACCATTGCTTCTTAAAGCATGGAAGGAAAATTATCCTTAGGATAATGATAGACGACCTGTTCGTCAATGGGAAAATTGACCTAGGACAATTCTTCCCAAGGCTAGAATCATTAGCCTGCGAAATAGGTATTGTCAAAGTACAAATGGCACCCAGTGAACAAATTTTCGAATTTGTCACAATTAGTGAATTTAAGGCCGTGGGCAATGAAAAATTAATTAAATTACAAGTAGCGCTACTTCCAAGGGTGACCCAACTGAGCAATGAGGACGAAGTTTTGAAAACTATTAAAAGGTACCATGATGACCCAGTGCAAGGCGGACATTCAGGGATAACTAGAACATTGAATAAGATAAAAAGATACTTATATTGGCCAAAAATGATTCAAGACATATCGAGATTTGTCAAATCATGCCAAAAGTGTCAAAAAGCCAAAACTACACGGCACACGAAAACCCCTATGGAGATAACCGAAACTCCAACAAAAGCTTTCGATACTGTATTGGTAGATACTATTTTACCATTACCTCGTACGGAAAATGGCAATGAGTATGCAATCACACTTATATGTGACCTAACAAAGTACTTGGTTACTGTACCAATACCAGATAAAAGCGCAAAAACTGTTGCGAAGGCTATCTTTGAGTCTTTTATACTCCAGTACGGTCCGATGAAGACGTTCATTACGGACATGGGAACAGAGTATAAAAATTCTATTATAGATGACTTAGCGAAATATTTGAAGATAGACAATATAACGCCCACAGCTCACCATCATCAAACGCTAGGAACTGTGGAACGTAGTCACAGGACTTTTAACGAGTACGTACGATCGTACATATCTGTTGAAAGAGATGATTGGGATGAGTGGATAAAGTACTTCACGTACTGTTTTAATACCACCCCATCAGTGACACATGAATATTGTCCATATGAGCTTGTTTTCGGAAGAATCCCGAACGGATTCCACGAATTCAACTCAATACAGAGGGCAGATCCTCTTTATAATGTAGATAGTTATGCTAAGAAAATTAAATACAAATTGGAAATGGCCTATACTAGGCAAAGGCTCTACTAGATAAGAATAAATATAGACAAAAATTAAACTATGATAAGAAAATTTTAGAATTAGATTTGGAAATAGGTGACCTTGTTTACTTAAGAAATGAAACAGGTCATAAGTTAGAAAATAACTATCTAGGCCCCTTTAAGGTTCTAAATTTGTTAAATAAGAACAATGTAGTAAGTTACAAAAATAAAAACCTAACAGTACATAAAAATAGACTTAAAAAATTCTTAGAATAGGTTGAAATTGAAAAAAAAAAATATTTAAGTTTCCACTTAAGAAAAAAAAAAATAAGAAAGAAAAATTAATTAATTAAATTGTAATTTTTTTTAAACTAAAAATAAAATGTTCATTAGTTAAACTAAAATAAAAACACAAGAAAAAAAAACAAAATAAAAAAAAAAAATTTTAAATATTAATTATTAATTCAAATAAATATTAAAAAAAAAAAATTTTAAACTTAATTAATTTTTATCTGTTAAGTTATATAAAAAGATTGATCAAGTAGTTACACTTGACCAATCTTTTTTTTCCCGAAAAAGAAGGTGTAGTGTAATTAACAATTCGATATTGTCGTGCTCAAAGCCATCACATTCATAAACTTTAAGCTTGAATGTGGTTGGCTAAAAGCCGTACTTTTTTTGATAAGTTAATATGACACCTTCTTAGTATGAACCGTGGGAACCACTCATATGATGGTTACCCACGAAATACAATTAAGGTAGATTAAGTTATTTTGATAAACAATAAAGCAGTTGCTCATTAGAGCTTAAACTTAAAACGTATATCCTTTCTTATTACAGTATGAAAAACAGATAAAAAAATTTTCCATGGTTGATTTTTTTATATTATGTCTTACTAGAGTTGTACTTTTTAGTATAATTTTCCTCGTCACTACATCGTGACATGCCGCGACATCTAATTCATTCTGAGTATATCTTTCAGTCTGGTTGTCGTTCACACTATTGATGTGCTAATCAACACAATTTTTTTTAGCAAAATAAATTAGTAAAACATTAGTAAAATATTAGTAAAATATTAGTTAAACATTAGTTCAAAACAGTTAAGTGCTGAATAAGTATAACTAAAATTTTAGTTTAAAACATAATTTTAGCAAAAAAATTTGCTGAAAAATAGTATACCTGATTTAGAAGATGTTTTACTAACTTTTCTACTAACTTATTTTTTTGAGTGTAAGAGTTATAACTCTCATAACTAAGAGTTATAGCGCTCACAATAAGTTCTGTTTTATATTCTGTACTTAAAAGTCTAACTTTCAACAACTTTTGTAAACAATAATTGTTTATTTCTTATTCAATGATACATGAAAAATAATGCCATTTTTTCTAAGTTAATATATAATACCATAGATAGTTATGAAATTACGTAATAAAATTAACATCATATATGGAACAATATTTAGTATATATTTCAATACATAATATCATATATTACCATATATGAACTTAGATTTTAGCAAAGCTTTCGATACCCTATCGCATATTAAGCTTATATTAATGTTAGAAACAATTGCAATACGTGATAGATGTTTAGAATGGTTTAAAAACTATCTGACACTCAGGACATATTATGTAAAAGTGAAAAACAACTTAAGTGAAGAAACACATTCGGATTTTGGTGTACCACAAGGCTCAAAATTAAGTCCCATACTCTACTTAATATATTCCAACGAACTTATTAATACATTAAAAACATGCAAAACGTTTGCATATGCGGACGACACTGCTATATAGTTGCCCATAAAAACATAGATACCGCAACAATTATAATGCAACACCAGCTCGATACTGCTGTACGATGGTGTCACGATCATGGTTTAATAACACAAGGCAACAATTTTGAAAAAATTTTAGGGGCTTTGAAAACCACTATACAATTTTGATGTATTGTGGTCCCAGTAGTACAAATATGGTTCAATTTTGAAATTCTATGGAGAGGTTTTTTTTTTTAAAAATTTTTAAGTAAAATTATAATTTTTTTTAGACGTTTCTCCACATAATTAATGATAACTAAAAAAAAATTAGTCCGATATTATTCAAATAAATTTAGAAAAACTGAAATTTACATAGCCTTTAATCCGTTAATATATTGCGTTTCAATCGGCTCAGTAGTTTCGGAGTTATAATAAAAAATTGAGGGAAAAAATATTTTTTTTACGTGAAAATAGCAAATTTTTTTGTTTTAAAAAAATCATAAAAAATCGAAAACGGCAAAAATCGTTCAGATTTATTGCTTTATCGCAAAGCCACATGTAATAGGAACAAAATGAGATATCGATCATAAAAATCGATTGATTTTTTTCGAATTTATTCACAATTAAGTGAATTCGCTCATTTTCACCAAATTTTAGTTTTTTGTCTGATATACATAAAATTGAGTAGTTAATGTTCTTCTTTCGATTGATTGAATTTTGAAAACATTTTCCCCATGCTATGTACAAATTTTCACATCAAAAATGCATTACATAGTAACATTCGTGTATTTTTTGGCAAAACCCTACCTAGAATATACTGATTCTATTCTTCGGAAAGACATTTGTGTTGGATGAGCTTAAATGTAAATAAATAAATAAATTAAATAGTAGAAAATTTATATTTTATTATTCACATTTATTATAATAAATAAAACAAGAAAATAAATAAATAAATATGTATTATAAACTACAAACTCTGAAATTTTCTTTTAGTCGATTCATGACCAATGCAATTACAGAGTATTCTTCTTTTACTTTGGTTGAATGTGCGATCGGCAAGGAGTGAAATTTATTTCCATTATGCAAAAGGACACACTTCAAGCTGCGTTTTGATGAGTCGATAAATAAACGCCATTCGTTTGAATCATATCTCTGTAAGCCCATGGCAGTCATCAAACCAGAAATATCTGTGCAGTACACAAAGTCATCCTCTTCAGCAAAATAATGAAGTAAGTCTTTTTCTCGAGTACGGTAATACGAAACTTTAGTTTCTTTAGTTATGAGACCTGTTTCTTTCATCCGGGACGCAAGTAATTCAGAAGATCTTTTCGACAATCCAAGGTCTCTAATTACATCATTAAGCTGATCTTGATTCCATGGTCTCGGCGAGAAATGTTTGTGTGGGATGAACTCGTCATTTTCAGCTGTAGATGGTAGTGCTGGATCTGACATATCTGATTGGTAAGACATACTTGAGGTTGAGTGTCCTGGTGAAGATGAAAGCACATGACTACAGCTTGCACCCCGATCTTGAGCATATTCTATTTCTTGTGAATGTAGAACTGCAAGTGTAAACCCATCAGCAGACCTCGTGGGGTAAGACCAT
This sequence comes from Delia radicum, assembly GCA_021234595.1. Taxonomy (NCBI): domain Eukaryota; kingdom Metazoa; phylum Arthropoda; class Insecta; order Diptera; family Anthomyiidae; genus Delia; species Delia radicum. The sequence goes on from CM037853.1 coordinate 188,502,065, forward strand.
CGCATATGTTTTCCAAAACAGCTTTTTGTACTTAAACAAAAATAACACTCGGATGCGTGGTTCGCTGTTTCTCTCCATAGCATAGGCTTCAAAATTTCCAAGTGTCGTCTGTAAAATGAAAAAAAAAATTGAAATCAGGAATATGAAGAATTTAAATTTTAATTAAGAAATATTGTAATTATAAAATATTCCAAATCTATTAATTTATACTTACTTTACGTTAGAAGACTTCATAGATAAATTCAATCGACATGGAATGCATATAGTACTCGGTGTCCAATGCTGGTTCAAATTGTGCGGATAGATATTATAGCAATCTTGATATGACTTTTGCAATGAAGTTAAGAAGCACTTCCGTTTTTTCCCGGTGATATATTGGCCGCACACATAACAAAATAAATCTGGATCGTTTTTACATAAAAATGTTCTGGCTTTCTGGCTCATTTTTATTAATATTTGAAAATTGTTTTTAACTTCTAAGCTGTATGACTCTAATTTTTGTGTAGGTATTAAATGATGTTTGCGTTATCGCAAACACTTCTTGAATGAAATAAAAAGGGTCAAGGAGATCTTATAAATACTGATACTATAATTTAGGGATAACCCTTTGTGTGGATACAGTTTGTGTGTGCTGCAAATTTTTTATTATTCCCAAGAATCCTAAAAAACATTAAGGACTTTTATGAAAAAAAAAAATCATCCGTTACAGGTAGCTAACGGAAAATAAGAGCACTTCAGCGTACACGCACATTTATGAGCGTTTTATTACTATCCTACCGCAATCGTAAAAATTAAACAATCTTTTGTTTATTACTTATTTTTTTTTTAATTATTAGAATCATAAAAATGTCATAGAGGTTTTTCCCAAAGGGGTTTTGCCAAAATGCGTGTCGTAAAATGCACCTGAGTTTTTATGTTCTGCATTTTCATTATATAGTAGGTACAATTTTCTACAGTGCTTGTAAATATGCGATACCTTCAATTAATTGTAAATAAAAATGTAAAGCATGCATCGATTTTTATGATCCATATCTAGTTTAATTCGCATGATATGTAGCTTTACTGCAAAAAAATAAAAAGTAATATTTTTAACATAAAAATAATCTGGATGTATATAAAAACAAAAAACTAATATAACTGTAAAAAATATTACTTGAGCCAGAGTACACACTAAATTTTTTTATATAAATAGAACATTTTTGGTCTTCAAAGTTTAGTAACGTCATGATGCTTGTTAGGAAAGGACCTAACCACGTGCTTGATTACTAAGAAGACAAGAATGGAGCAAAATTGATTATTAATAGGTTTTTTGTTAAAGTTCTGCCTGTTATGGAGGCTCTAGCTTTTCTAAAACTTCGGGTTCTGATGAGATCTTTAGCCAGATCGAAATACTAGTATCAACCTAGCTAATATGTTTGATTTGCTTTATTTTTGTAAATATACGGAGGTTGAAAGCTCGTTATAAATTTAAAATAACATAAAAATAATCTCGATGTATATAAAAACAAAAAACTAATATAACTGTAAAAAATATTTTTTGCAGTTTTCGATTTTTTCCAGATTTTTGTTTTTCAAATTTTTTAGCATTTTTTTGTTTTTTTGCTAACAATTTGTTTCATAACTTTGAAACTATTGATCGCATTAAAAAAATTTGTACACGTTATTTAAAGATATTGTAAACCTTAATTTTTGTAAATTTAATTTGACAAAATCGGACTAGTTGTTTTTGAGTTATGACAACATAAGTGGAGAAATGTCTCAAAATATTGTCAATTTTACTTAAAAAATTTTTAAAAAAAAAATTATCCATAGAATTGAAAAATTTTACCATTTTTGTACTTAGGCAGCCATGATGCATCAAATCTATATAGTGGTTAGTCAAGCCTTTTTTTGCTGTTGACCTGTGTAATCAATGCATCAAAAACCAAACTAATGCATATTAAGCCGATAAATATACTACATAGGGAAATCAATATAAGGTTCCACTCAACAGAATGTCTGCATAGTAAAAAAAATTCCAGATTTTAATGACCTTTGTTCTACCACAATCGATATTGTAAACACATACAAATACCTAGACGTTTATGTAGATCAGTGTTTGTCAGTCAAAGTGTTTACACGTTTCTTTTGTCCGTCGCATGTCGCTAATTTTTTGTTTATATTCAGTTGTTCGCGCCTATGAAATGAACAATATAAAAAAACAACAAAACAAAATCTTTTAAAAACAAATCACACATATTACATAAAAAAAATAAAACAACAAAACTAAACTAAAATATCACAACTAATAACTGTTGACAGCCAAAAATAAAAAAAACACACATTACAACAACCACAACAAATACAATAAACAAATGCACATCAACAACATCACCAGCCAGCATGTTACAATGACCAAACAATGGGCTTTTATGCCTCTATTTTGCTGATGATTTTTTTATTTTTTTCCCCCTTTCTCCTTTCCCACAACTACATCTATACGTGGCGCAAGCTGTCGAATATTCGTTTTGTTGTTGGGCTAGGCAGTGATAAAGGTATAACACTGATCACTGTTTAACCCTTTTAATCAGCAAACCGATTAATTGGCACTTGTCCTAACGTAAGATATTGCCTTGATATTTTTATTCATTGTGATGACAGGTCGTTTTAGAATAGACTTCTGTAATATACACGGACTGAGGGCGGACTTCTTCTCTGTATATGCCCACATATGTTTACATCGGCCTGATATTTTCGCCTTAAGTGAGACCCAGGTGTATGAAAAAACTGATCCTCAGGATTTTCATATACCTGGCTATCACACTCTATCCTCTTTTTATTTTCACCGGGGCCTTGTAATGTGCATACGCGAAAGTGTTGTGCACCAGTTTCAGCAACATTTGAACTTGAATGATAATCAATGTAACTCCATATGGGTTATGGTGAGGATCAGGTCACACATTTTGCTCTTCGGGTTTATTTATAGAAGCCCAAACATGGAAACGGCGGCCTCCCTTGATGGTTTTGACGCCCTTTCCCACACAATATTTGGAGTTCTGGAGAATTGCCCGGACAGTGAAATCGTTGTTGCTGGTGATTTCAATGTCCACAATTCATTCTGGCTTTGCCATTCGAGCCATACAACTCGCAAGGGCCAATACGTTGAGCTCTTCGCCGCGCATAACCATCTTGCGCAGTTAGTGAATGAACCAACAGACATTCCGAGTGTTGAAGGGCAAATCCAAAACATCCTCGACATTTTTCTATCCTCACGGACAAATGTGATGTGGGGGTATTTGCACCTCTCTTAAATTCGGATCACTGTATTATTTCCGCTTCCTTTTTGTACTCCGAACTTCAGAGCGTTTCAACTCCAGCTACGAAACGCTCAGTATTTATTTACGAAAAGGCTCGTTGGGCTGAACTCAATGATTTTTATTGGCAATGAGAAAATGGTGGAGAACATAATCGTGCTTGGACGGGTATCGTGTACTATGCCCAAGATATTCTTTCGAGCTCGTGCTGTTAAAAAGGTTCTTGCGGATCTCAACGTGAACAAGTCACCGGGCCGGATGGCATACCAGCACTTGTACTATAACAGTGCTCTTCGACGCCAGCTCGTCCATTGGCTAACCTGTTTAGCTCTTCATACCGTGCAGGTGTCTTCCCTTCGTGCTGGAAGGTTGCCAATTTTCAACCAATCCCCAAAAAGGGTGCGGCTGATAATCCTGAAAATTACCGCCCAATTGCAATATGTTCTGGTGAACTACCATCTTGTAAATTATCTGGAGGTCAACTCACTTATTAGTGATCGACAGTATGGCTTGCGTAGAGCTCGTTCCACGGGTGATCTGTTGGCGTTGCTTTCGGAATGTTAGAGTCGGTTCACATGTTTAGTGAGAACAAGGTAGTTGCTCTAGATATTTCCAAGGCATTCGATCGTGTGTGGCACGGCGCACTGTTATCAAAGCTAATTGTCTTTGGTGTTGGCAATAATTTCTCTAGATGTATCTCGAGTTTTCTCAAAGATCGTACCATACGTGTTGTTATAAATGGGGTCTTATCCCATATATGGGCAGGTGCTTCAAAGTCTATTTTGGAGCTTCTGGATCGTGTGCAACGGACAGCGTTGATGCTTATCAACGACAGTAGGGTTTCGAACTCTATTGACTCGTTGGAGCATCGTCGGAATGTGGGTTGTGTGACTTTGTTCGATAGATGTTACCATGGGAAGTGTTCTGCTGAGATAAGCCGACTCATCTCGAGGGACCGGGTATCTATTCGTACTACGCGCTTGTCAAGTAGATGTCATCCGTTTGTTGTCTATAGACCGGCAAATGACACAACGCATTACAGACAAAAATTTGGTTTTCAGTCTCACTAGCCGTATGTGGAAATCTCTCCCTGCGGAGGTCTTCCCTGCAAATTATAATTTAGAAAAATTCAAGTCAAATGTCCACAAACACTACTCCCTCTTTCCTCCTCCCCATAACCTATTTTCATGTTATCAACACAATGCAGTGCATTAGTAGGGGGCATCCCTTGAGTATTGGTTCAACATAAAAAAAAAACCAACTGCTTGAAATTATAAAAAAAATCGCTCTAGAAACAATACTCAAAACCCCACTACAAGTAATATGGGTGTCGCCATTGTCAACAATAATAGCAACACAACACAATAAACGACATCAACTACACACAAAATGTCATCACAACCAACCTTACAACAACTAATTCCAACTTGTATGATCAAACAACCAACACGAATAGAACAACATTCAATGATAACAACTCTAGAACTACCACAGCAACGCCACATCTTCCAACAACTCTGTCAATAATAACAACAACGCATTAAATAACAACATTGCTAAAGATCTGACCATATTAAACGTCAACGGCATCTTTGCTACTACAATAGCAACAGAATGACTTTATTAAATAATTGAGCTCTAGGTCATTCATTTTAAAGGTCGAAAAACTTTTCATAATTTATAGCAACAGAATTTTATAATGATTCCAGGTTTCTAAAAAGAATAAACCACAATCATCAGACTCGTATGAATGTTAAAGGAAGATACCGTGTACAAAGACACAAAAAAAACTACACTCAAAAAAATAAGTTAGTACAAAAGTTAGTAAAACGTCTTGTAAATCAGGTATACTATTTTTTAGCAAATTTTTTTGCTAAAATCGTGTTTTCAGCTAAAATTAATTTTGCTAGAAAAAATTGTGCTGATAAGCACATTAATAGTGTGGACGACAACCAGATTGAAAGATATACGCAGAATGAAGCAGATGTCGCGGCATGTCAAGATGTAGTAGAGAAGAGGAAAATGATACTAAAAAGTACAACTCTAATAAGACATATAAAAAAATCAACCATGGAAGACTTGTATCTGTTTTTCATACATAAAACAAAATTGAGGATTAAAACAACTTAAATTTTGCGTTGTCACCGGCTTGTGAAAATAATTGTCTATTAATAAAATAAAAGACAAGAGAAAATATTTAAATTTAATATGTATTTCTAAACTAAATGTTTATAGATTTATAATCTAGTGTGGTCAAATTGCAAACAAACAGACATATAACAGACATGTTGACAGAGTAAAGCGAAAGACAAAGACACACATCTTAGGTAGATTTTTATGGCTCCTTTTTCTTATTGCAAAAAAAGGGTTGTTTTTTTCGTTTCGTTTGTTTTGTTTTGTTTATTTTTTCGTTTCGTTTCTATAATTATCTTCGGCAGTTGCGTCCTTAAAAGATAGCATCATTTAGACAACCATTGATGTAAGTAGTTGAAAGAATATTTTTGTTATGTTATATATATTTATTTCTATATATTTTCAGATATTAAATTACTTCATGACATCAATGTGGGAAAATGAAAATTTTTATATTTCGTAATTATTGTAAATTATTTTTAAAAGAATCACAAAAATATGTTTTATGATTTTCAGCAAATATATTTACTAAATTACAATTTTTTTGCGTTTTTTTCAGTCTACTAAAATTTAGCAAAAAATTTATTAATTTTTACCAACGCTTTTTTATTTCTAATCTACTAAGTGTTAGCAAAACTTTTGCTGAATCTACTAATTTTGTTGCTAAAAATCAGCTCGCTGATTTTCAGCAAAAGATTTTGCTGACATTAGCAATTTTTTTGCTAGCACCATCCTGACTAAAATTTTGCTGACTCAGCAAAATTTTTTGCTGACTTTACAAACTTTTTTTTTGAGTGTATGGGAAATGCACTTTATCCGTAGTACTACCAACAATATTAAACACACTGCACCCGGAAATACTTAATATAGTCAATTACAATAAAAAAAATAAAATATTTAAAAACTTTTTTATTAATCAGCAATGAATGCTGTTATACTTCAAATTAAACTTTTTAAAAAAAAGTAAAAATTTAACTTAACTTTAATTAATCAGCAAAAAGGTCTGTAAAGTCTGCAACAATTTCGCTGGGAGAAAAATTTCTAATATCAACAAAAAATTTGCTAAATTCAGCTAAATTTTTGCTAAATTTACCAATTTTGCTGATATTAGCAATTTTTCTGCAAGGATAATAACAGCAAAAATGTGGCTGACTTTAAGACTTTTTTTAGTGTAGATTTATAACTTCAATAAACATTTTTATAGCTAATAATGTTAAATTTCTTTTTAAAGCTATCAATGAAAGAGGATGTTTTTATGAGGGTGAATCAAAAGGTCATATTAGCATTAAAATAGAAACTTCGCAATTCGAAGGCGATTACTTGAATTACACTGTGCATTTTCCGATAACTGTACAAATTACTCCTAAACCACCAAGACACAAAAGAATACTATGGGATCAGTTTCACAACTTACAATACCCTCCCGGCTATATACCTCGGGACAATCTTAAAATAAAGTCAGATCCTTTAGATTGGAGAAGTGATCACATACATACAAATTTTCGTGATATGTACCAGCACCTTCGAAATCTTGGGTACTACGTAGAAACATTAGGAATGCCCTACACTTGCTTCAACGCATCTGATTATGGTACTTTATTGATTGTCGATCCTGAAGAGGAATTCTTCGATGAAGAAATTTACAAGTTGCAACAAGATGTATTTGATTTAGGACTTGGAGTAATAATCTTTGCTGATTGGTACAATTCGACTGTAATGGGAAAAATGAAATTTTTCGACGAAAATACAAGAGAATGGTGGGTACCAGATACAGGAGGCGCAAATATTCCGGCTTTAAATGATATGTTACAAGGATTTGGAATAGCATTGAGTGACACAGTTGCCGAAGGATATTTTCGTGTTGGAGAGCACAACATGTATTATGCTAGTGGGACTACACTTGAAAAATTTCCTGGACACGCTAACAATATAATAATATCAGCAAATTTATATGATCAAGGAGCTGAGGTAAGAAATAAATATTACAAAATTCGTACAAAAATACATACCACGATAGTTTTATTTATAGTAAGGTAAACAGCTCATACCTTAAAGCGAAATTAACCAATTTTACCCAAAATTGTATCACTGGTCCCAAATATTTTTTTAAAAATACCCTAAACTGTCCCCTAGAATTGCTCTACTAAACTATTTACGAAAAGGTCAACATTTTTAAACATTGTTTTCAAATCTTCAATTTTAAAGTATTTACATTTTTTTTGAAAGAAATTTCAGAAAATCAACGATTGGACTTTAAGATTTTATTATAAAAACCTACAAAAATGCAAGACTTCATTTGTTACTTTGGCATGGTCAGTGATTTTATATCAGCGGATTTCGAGAAAACAGCGATTTTTGTCACTTATTTACATGGTTGGCAAACACTAACCCTAAAATACGGATAATGATTCCATACAGTTTCAAGGAATTATTTTTTACCTAACAACTTAAAATACATATAACCCAAAAACCTTAAAATACGCTTAACGAAATAATTCTAAACTATCGATCACCTTAAAATATCCTAGCGAAATACTTATTTTTTCTCAAAATCATTATTACTTTGAAAGTTCATACGAGGGAAGTCCCAAAATTAGCAGACCTTACAAAGAAAACACAACAAATATGGGAACAATTTTCTTTATTTTGACAAAAAACCACCTAATCAGCAACTGCCAGCGGTACAAAAAATCAGGCCCTGGCAGAACACTTTGTTTTGCCAGTATTTATTTTGCAATAATTTTAGTGGTCTACAGAAAAAATCATTAGCAAAGAATCGGCTGAAACCACTATGCCAACGTTGGGAAAAAGAGTTTTCCAAATGCTATCCAGTCAGAAAGTATCAGCAGGTAAAAAATCTAACCACTGGTAAAGTATTTTTTTTATAAAACTGATGATGCTTTGTTTAAAAAAGTTTCTAGTCGGAAGGTTCCGAGTTCGGGAACGATTTTAGGCAAACATTTTTTTGTGATTTTTTTTTTATACTTATTTATATTTATTTCATATAAAATTATTTTTTTTTGTTTCTGGAAAGTTCTTTTAAGATAAACTTTTTTTTGTTTTTCCAACGTTGGCAAGTTGTTTCCATCAAACGTTATGCTAGTGCTTACATATTTGAGTAGCCAACCATTTTACTATTGATAAAACAACTACAATTGTAATAAAAATGACCTTGGTAATAAAAACGACTAAGCGGTCAAAAACAACTAACCTTAAATGAATGCATAAAACATAAAAACTAGCAACAAAACAATGAACATTACGATGAACGACAACATAAAGTCGTTATTTTAAAATTATTTTTTAATAAAAAAAAATATTTTTTTCTTTTAATCACAATACAAATTTGTATTTCCTACATCCTACACACAAAAATTCCCAGAGGGAAGACGGTAAACGCATACTTAGTAAAATTTTTTTCATTAAAATTTTGTGGATTTTATCAAGTTTAGTATAAATTAGATATCCCATTTTGTAAATTTTGTCTATGCATTTACATTGTGAAAAATCACTTAATATTTTTATCTATGTATACAATTGTTACTATTATGTTAAATCTTGTAAACATGTCAAACTTATATTGTCAATCTTTAATATTTGTTTGGACTTTTTAATCAATAGTACTTGGTAAAATTTAACAGTATTAATTTGGATGAACAGAACACATAATAAGTAATTTCTTTTAAATATGTGTTTTTAATTAGAATGTTTTTATCAAGAACGAAAAAAAGATATACAGCACAAAACAAAGTGCGTGCGTTGTTAATTGATTTTTTTATTAAATAAATAAAATATTATTTAAATTTTACTAAAATCAATGTAAAAATTATTGTGCAGATTTAAAAAAGCATCTTGACATTAAACTCTACGAAGAAAAGTAAGTGTGTTAATATTAATTAATAATAATAATAATGAGAAGATAAATTCTAACTCTGATTTTATTTCTTTTTTAAGGTTTATGTATTGTTTTTTTATATCTTGAAGTTAAGTACAAAAAAACTAACAATAACTTATTGGTGTGGTAGAGGTATGAATAAAAATAAATTAATGTATTTGATATAATAATTAAAAAATAGTATTTTTAATACACATTTGTCAGAAAAAAAAATGCATTTTATTCAAAAAACCACTAAAAATTTAGTAAAATATCTAGGGGTTTTTCTAAAAAAAGAGGATTATATTAATAATATTTTTGCTTAAATGTAATAAAATTAAAGTAGGAGTTTTTCCTAAGTGTATTGACTAAATGACATTATATGTTTCTCCAAATCATTTTCCTAAGTTGATTGACAAACTTTACTAAAAATAGTTATGATTTGAAATGCTCCTACTAACTTGATACTATTATACCATTTTTTTGATAAACGTCCAACTTGATTTTTTTTTGTGTGTATTTGAAATGTAAAGTCAAAATTCCAGTTATGACGTTTTTATGCATTGGAGATACAATAAAATTTTCTAATTACATATTATTTGCAAACTATAAACATATCAATAATAACAAATATAAACTAAACGAGAATTTTTAAAAACTCAACATTATCTTCTATTTTTAAATAACTAACAAAAATTAACTGTTTACTGCAATATTACTGTTTTGGTAGTTGTTTATTGAAATACTAAAATTACTCAAAGTTACTGTTACTGAATTACAGTGTTTTTCGTTAGTTATTTTTTTAAAGGACTAGTCTAAATTAGTTGTTGTTCATGAATACAATAGCAGTGAAAGCAACTACTACTGTTTACTACTGTAATGACCTACATGTAGGAATATTCTGAGTGTATAAATCTAAGTATAAAGAGTTTTTGTACCCCCCAAACTTGGGACTAAAACTTTTTTGATTTTGAATACATTTGAATGTTAACCCTCAAACCGGTCTAAGCTTTATTGCAATGAAATTTATATCACTTGTTTGGCACGAAAAATAAACAATACGTTCTTCTACCAAAAAATTTTTCGTTGCCTATTTTGGGCAATATAGACCAATATATATTTTTTGACATTTTACGAAATTTTTCTTTAACATGCCATACACACAAAAAGTTACTTCTCAATATATTTTGTAAATTAAGTTTTCTATCAAAGTATTATAAAAACCTCATTTGGCGCAATTATGTCGCCAAAATACCCCGCCTGGAGGATGGCTTTCTGGTTAGATGGTTAAAGCGTAGTAAATTGTTCAGTTTTCACTTGAAAAATGTTTATTTTTTAACAATATTTAACAAATTATGGGGAAAGTAAGATTGCCCTTTAATAGAATTATCAGGTATTTATATTCTACAAGGTTGCACCAACATATTTCCTCATTTGTTTGAAAGTTTTTAGGTTGTTCGTTTTCTGAGTTTGTTAATATTAGATGCCTATTACATTTTTATAAGGTTTTGAAAATTAATTCACCTGTTTTCATAGTAGACTTGTTTGAATTTGGTAGAACAGGCAGATAAAGTTTCCAAAATTAACTCCAATTGTGGAAAGATCGTTCCAGGTGAGAGTAGCATGGACTTTTAATCATTTGCCAAATACTTTTAGGCGATATTTTTGTGATTCGATTAATACATTCAAAAGAAAACTTATTCAAAATGTTTCTAATAGATGATAGAATAGTATTTTATTTGTTCAGCAATTAATGGCTGATATAGATTGTAATTTTTGTTTAAGATTGTTTGGGATTTATTTTTTATATTTTTTAATTATTTTATAATTAATATTTTTTATTATATATTTATACATTACGGATTTTTATGTTTATTTTATTAATTAATTTTAATTATTTATCTCTTGTTATAAAAATACAGAAATATTGTAACTTGTTTTTTAGTAGAAGTTTATGACCGATTATGGCCAAAAGGCTAGGTCATTGGAAATGAAGAAAATAAAATAAATAAATAACGACGTGACAATTTAAAAGCAAATATTTCACCAACATACTTCATATTTTGTCTTTACAATAAAATACATTTTTTTTTTCACTTTCATAACTTAAATTACGATGTGTGGGCTTTTAAAAACAATTTGCTATGCTCAAAAACAAAATGTTTGAACTAGGCAAAAACCGAAATTTGGCATAAAAAATCGGGCTTTCGGTTGTCCTTTTTGGAAACACTAGGTTTTACTAACTTATTTTTTTAAGTGTAGGTACTAATTGTCATTAAAGTATAAAAATATTTTAAAATTGTCTCATTATTTATTATTTTTAATGTTTGCAGATTATCAATAATGTAGAAATCCCCCAAACTAATAAAATTAAAACTAAAGTGCCTGTAATAGGATTGTTTCAAATGCAACACAATGATCGGAGGCATATCACAATTTCCAGGGAGTTTGAAACTATTAATACTGACATCGCAAATGACGTGGCTTATAATAATAAAAATATAAATAAACTAAATCCTTTATTAAACAAGAGAGTTCTGCTTCAATCCAATGCTGAAGAAAATAATGAAATCCGTAATATGAGCACAAACATATATAATTTCTCAAAAAGTTTGCTTAATGAGAACAGTATGGGCCGTTTGGTAATTAATGGCGACTCCAATTGTATTGATTCCACTCATACAGAAAAGTATTGCTTTTGGTTGCTAAATGCTTTCTTGGAATATACAATGAACTCGCACAAAGCGTTTTTACTTCAAAAATTAAATAGTATTTCGAAATATGTCAATGTAACAAGGACATCTCTACCTAAAAGATTGAAAAGCTCAAATATACATAAGTTCTCAAAGGTTGTGAGTTCCGACAACAAATTGGAAAAGAGAGAATTAGGAAAGTGTGAAACTTTTACCTTTAGCAAACATCAATATATAAATTCATCAGAGGCATCATTAATTTTAATGGCCTCAAATAATGGTAAGTAGTTTATGATTTGCAGAATGGTAAATGGTACCATAGAAAACAAATTATTTTGGGTTGCTTTATTAATATCTATTTTTCAACATTCTTTTTGTAGCTCGATATGCCTCAACAAGCGCTGTTCCAAGTTTTTCAAAGTCATGAATGTATAGCAGCTGATTGAATATACTAAATTCTTTGGATTTGAATTACTAAATTCTGTGAATATACTAAATTCTGTGGATTCCAGCTTGAATTCTTGGATTTTGATTTTTTAAATTGATTAAGTGTGTATTTGTGAACAAATATATTTTTTGCTCAATGAAATTCATTTAATCTTAAATGAATTCCCTAAAATTTTCCTGATAAGCTTTATGATTATTTCAGTGGTCACAAACCATAACGGCCTTAGTCGAATTAGGACATCCAGTTCATCGTATCTAAATCTATTTACTGACAATTTTTCATGTTTGTATCATTTCTAGGACGGCAATTAACCCTCAAAAACCTAATAGCTTTAGTTATTTTTCTAAATGATTGTTTTGGCATAACAGCCTAACTCAAAAATGTTCAAGTGTTTTCTTTTCTACTTTTTTAGTTTGGCATAGCCGCCTAACTCAATTTAAGATTACAATATATAGAAACATTATTTTTTCATTATTGCCTAAATCAACTTAAGTCGTTATTCCGCAAAATAAAGAAAATATTTTTTCCCTAACTTGAGTTGAGCTGTTATGATAAAAAAAATTGAGTTAAATTTTTATTTCATGAGAAATAATAGCTTAAATGAAATTTAACTTTTTGACTTTTTTTATTCACAAGTCATAAGAGCCTAAGTGTATTTTTATGTTATATCTTTTGACTACATAAATAAACAATTCTTTTTTTAAAGAAGTAAATAAAAGAATACGTTTCCCTAGAATCTGTAAGAAAGTTAAACCAAAAATACCGACCTGACTTTCAGTGAGGATTTGAAGCTTAAACTATTCTCCTGAAAAATTTGAAAAACAGACTTAGGCTGTTATGACAGATTTAAAATTTTTTTAAATATATTTCATTAAATGTATGAAATTAATTTAAGTTTTTTTATAAAATTGTATTAAAAAAATTCATTCATTTATAAAATTTATTCATTTATATACGTTGAACAAAAAAGGGCCATCAGAGGGAAACACTTTAGTAGTATAATTTATAATTTTTTGCTGAAACAGTTCTAGCAAAGTATTTTCTTGATTTTTTTTTTTTTTTTTTTCAAATTCAATTTTATTTAAAATTTTTAGAGTGTATATAAAACTTATTTCTAATCCCACGAAGCCATGAGGCTTGTCTGTAGGATATAAAAAAATATTTTATTCATATATTTTGTTTCAATGTTTAATTTCATTGCGAGGATATTAAGTGTTTTCTAATCATATTTTTTCTTTTTATGAAACTTCTAACGTTGAGTATGTCCACGGGTATTTCGTTTAAAATCTTTGGTAAAATGACTCCAAGGGTGTTTTTGCCGTTGTTGTTTCGGTGTCTGTTGACCTTAAATCTGCCTTCAGCACGGCGCCTTGTGTTGTAGGTGTGATCAATTGCTTGTAAAAACCGGGTGTCTTCGCCGAACTCGTTGATAAGTGTTGTGCGAAAGATGCTGTTGACATTCATTATGTTTAGTTCTGTAGCAATGTTTGTTGTGTTGTTGATCGTTCTATAGTTGTTATTGCTATTGTTGTTAGTAGCAATGATGTAGTTGACTGTAAGGTTGTTGTTGCTGTTTGTTGGATTGTTGGAAGCATTATTGAAGTTGTTGTTTGTAGGAGCATTATTATAATTGTTGTTACTATTTGTATTGGTTGTAATTATGTTGTTATGATATGAGTTGTTGTTGTATACAGTAATTATGTTGTTTGCGTTGTTATTGTTGGTATTGTTGATGGGGTTGTTGTTTGTAAAATTGCTGTAAACTATATTAGCTTGTTGCGAGTTGTTGTTTTGAATTATGTTTACGTTGTTGCTGTTATTGGAGGGAATGTCGTTGTAGATCAGATCATAGTTTAGCTGGTTGTTTCTTTGTTTCTTTGTTTATTTTTCATTAATATTTTAAGAATTTGGTTTTGGGTTTGCTGAAGTGCTTTGCAGTGCGTTGCACTTCCCCAAGCAGTTATTCCATGCCTTAAATAAGACTCGGCCAGAGAGAAATATGCTTGTCTCAGTACGTCAAATGTGGAACAGTTAATCAAATGATACTGGCTATAAGCAGTTTTACGTAGCTTTTTACGAAGATATTGTATTTGAGTAAGCCATTTAAAGTTTTGATCCACATAAACACAAGGTATTTGTATGTTTTCACCAATTCTATTAATGTATTACATGAATCATTTATGTTAAGATTGTTTTGAGATGCGTTGTGAAGACATTGGGTTTCGTGAAATTTTAAATTAATGTTGGTATCTCGAAAATGTGTTGGCTTTATGTGCATGATTTTGGTTTTGTTTGCATTTATTACAAGACCATTATCAACGTCAAGCTGATTTTGCATGATTTCACTGGCGATATCAATATTTTCATGTGTAACGATGATAGCAGTATCGTCAGCATAGGCAAAAGTAGTACTTTGTTTTAATGCACTCATAATTTCATTCGCATACATTATATATAGGATTGGTCCGAGTTTTGACCCTTGAGGTACACCGTGTTTTGACGGTAACTCTTCACTTAATGTGTTGTTAATTTTTACGCGAAAAGTTCTACAATCTAAATAATTTTTGAACCATTCTAGACAGATACCTCGTACTCCACTATTTTGCATTATATTTAACAAGTTATCATGCGATAAGGTATCAAACGAAGAATAAAATAGGAAAAAGAAGAAAATAGGAAAAATTTCCCGTAAATAAATATTTAAAGTTTTGTCAAGGATGTTCAAAAAATTTTCGACTTTTTAAATAATTCGAGACAATTAAAAATTATGCATTTATTGTAGAAATGGCATTAGTTCAGAGCATTTTTGCCAAATTTAAGACATAGCTGAAATAGATCAGATGGAAAATAGAAATTTCTTATACGGCTTAAAAATTAAATTGGCAATTTATCTTGCAAAAATTAAAAATTTGCAAAACTGTTCAAATTGATTTATTTTTTACAGTTTTATTAGTTTTTTGTTTTTATATACATCGAGATTGTTTTTATGTTATTTTCAATTTATAACGAGCTTCCTCCGCATATTTACAAAAATAAATCAAATCAAACATATTAGCTAGGTTGATACTAATATTTCGATCTGGCTAAAGATCTCATCAGAACCCGAAGTTTTAGAAAAGCTAGAGCCTCCATAATAGGCAGAACTTTAACAAAAACCTATTAATCATCAATTTTGCTCCATTCTTGTCTTCTTAGTAATCAAGCACGTGGTTAGGGTCTTTTCCTAACAAGCATCATGACGTTACTAAACTTTGAAGACCAAAAATTTTCTATTTATATAAAAAAATTTTAGTTTTTACTTTGGCTCAAGTAATATTTTTTACAGTTTTATTAGTTTTTTGGTTTTATATACATCGAGATTATTTTTATGTTATTTTCCATTTATAACGAGCTTCCAACCTCCGTATATTTACAAAAATAAAGCAAATCAAACATATTAGCTATTTTGATACTAGTATTTCGATCTGGCTGAAAATCTCATCAGAACCCGAAGTTTTAGAAAAGCTAGAGCCTCCATAATAGGCAGAACTTTAACAAAAAACCTATTAATCATCAAGTTTGCTCCATTCTTGTCTTCTTAGTAATCAAGCACGTGGTTAGGGTCTTTTCCTAAGAAGCATCATGACGTTACTAAACTTTGAAGACCAAAAATATTCTATTTTTTTTTTAAGTTTTAGTTTTTACTCTGGCTCAACTAATATTTTTTGCAGTTTTATTAGTGTTTTGTTTTTAAATTCATCGATATTATTTTTATGTTATTTTCAATTTATAACGAGCTTTTAACCTCCGTATATTTACAAAAATAAAGTAAATCAAACATATTAGCTAGGTTGATACTAGTATTTCGATCTGGCTAAAGATCTCACCAGAACCCGAAGTTTTAGAAAAGTTAGAGCCTCCATAATAGTCAGAACTTTAACAAAAAACCTATTAATCGTCAATTTTGCTCCATTCTTGTCTTCTTAAGTAGTATAATGAAGAGAGTTCTGGAAACAAGAGCAGGGAGCTAAAATTTTATACTAATTTTGTATGGTAAATCTAACAAATCCGATAAAAATTTTAATCTGGCAACCCTGTCAGAAAAAACCATGAAATTATACCGTTACTGCTCATGTGGGTCTTTCCCCATTTTTATTTTTTGTGGGTAAGGGGGTTGGAGGGGGTTTAAATTAGCGAGGTGTATTTAAGGGTTAATGTGTATTAACCGCAAATTATGTTAACTGTAAAATTATCCCGTTACTGCTCATGTGGGTCTTTTATGTCCCCATTTTTATTTTTTGTTGGTAGGGGGTTTAAATTAGCGAGGTGTATTTAAGGGTTAATGTGTATTAACCGCAAATTATGTTAACTGTAAAATTATCCCGTTACTGCTCATGTGGGTCTTTTATGTCCCCAGATTTTTTTTTTTTTTGTGGGTAAGAGGGTTGGATGGGGTTAGTATAAATATGAGTGTTCTGGAAACAAGAACAGGGAGTAAAAAATGTATACTAATTTTGTATGATAAAACTAACAACGACGATAAAAATTTCAACTCTTTGTTGTTCTGTTGTTAAAAGTTCTGTTGTTATCAGTTCTGTTGTGGTTTTGATTGATATGTGTGTTTGAAACAGTTGGTATAATTAAGTTGTTTAAATACAAACGCTTGTTCCTAACCATACTCAACAAAGTTGGTATAAAATTTAATCGTTTAGAAATAAAAAATCAAAACAATACTATTTATGTATACATATATATTTTATTTATTAATTTGTTTGAGAATCTTATAATGTAATAAAAATAGTAAAAAATAAATCTCATATTTAAGTATATATAATATTATTGAAGTTCATCTTTATTGATCCAAGAATTATGTTGATTGGAAAATCCCAACCATTTAACGTACGCCTGTTGTCCCTTAGTTTTAATAACATTTTCAATCAAATATGTATTTGGATAATGTGGTTTCAATAGTTCATGTTCATAGAATCCGCCAACAATCAGATTCTTTTGATAGTCTTCCAATAAATAAGTAATGGGGTTTCTGTTCTGTAAAGTGCGAATTTTGAAAATTTCAGTTGTCCAGTTTGGAGTATATCTTTTTGCAAAAATATGTTTATATTTGCTAATTCGAAAGTGATCTCCAACTTTTAGTTTACCAAATTTATATATTTTAGGATGATTATAAGCTTGTTTTAATATAGAACTTTCATTTTCCATGTTAACCGACTTTGGTATCATTCCAATTGTTCTATGCTTTTTATTATTATATAACAAGATCGGCTTGCCGAATTAAGATGTATTTTTAGTACTAATAGGGAGTATGTCCGCTGCATTGTTAGCGTGGGGACGACATTGTTTTGCCTTAAAGTTTTAAATGTAATTGATTTTTTATAAGAATTTAATGTTTTAAAGGAAACGGACAATCTCATAACCAAAACCATTAGGTAATTATATCGTAGTTCACTTAAGATATATTTTTTGCTTTTCTCATCAAAACTTGTCATAAATAGAGATTTAAAGGGAAAAAGTGTCCTCTTAATGACATGTACAATTGCTTTATGCTTAACATTTAAAACATCTTCTCGAAATGGTTAAACAAAATAGTTAAAACAGGAAATCATTTTCTTTTTAATGTATTCCGACATTAAAAACTATTGGTAACGATATCTCGGACTTTTAAGCTAATCAAGTATAATAAAAATTAAATTATAAAATATTTTGGATATTCAGAAGTTAACTGTATAAAAAGCGGTAAAAGTTGGTACTTATTCATAACTTTTAAATACATTTTCCTATTCTCTTGAAATTTTTAGATTCCAAGTGCTGCAAAACTATATATACTCTTTTTGACAAATGAACACAAAAGCACAAAATTGGTAAAAAAAAAAATATTTGGTCCTGGACGATTTTTATAAGAAGTTAATCTTTTGGGGATCTACATTTTTAGGCAGGAATGACATGACATTATCCCAATATTCGATTTGGGGATTATGGATTAAAATGTATCTATCATAACCCCCAAACCAACACGGGAACTATGCCTAACATGATTATGCGAATAAGCCCCAGTAAAAAATAGACATATTCTTCATATACCAATTTTTCAAAAGAACATTGTGTGAATATTTAAGATTTTCTGCGTTGCCGGCCTGCGGCCGGACTTAGGGGTTTTTACTCTGTGGTATTTCCGAAGCAGGCTTCGCCGAGTAAAAAATTTCTGCAAATCTGTAAAATAAAATAGGTAATACTTTATTTTATTGTCCAATGAAAATTACATTAAACGCAAAAAAACGTCTTATCTACTCTAACAACCTTGTGAGCATTGTCCGCTAGTATAAAATATGTGTTCCTTGATGTACAGACTAATTAACTACTTTTTGAAATAAAAACATAGTTTAAATGGGGTTCAAATGTTAATAAGGGCCGCCTAATCCCCCAGCTTTAACCGCATGGGCTTGGAACTTCAAATTTGTATGAAGGTTCCGTCTCCGGCGTAGACACAATTCTCGGAAACATGATTTTTGGAAATAATTAAAAGGTTGCACAAAAAAAATAAAAAGTGTTGTTATAACCTTTCCTACTAATTGAAAAGACTTCCTTTATATTCAATTATTAATTTAAAATTTATTTCACAATTAATATTAGGAGATAAAAAGAAACCGTGTGTATACTAAGTATGAAGATAGAAACAAGAGAGAGAATAAAAAGAATATTCATACATATCTAGCGTTACCAGATGGCAATATATAAAATAGGGTTGCAACAATTCTCCCACACTTAAAATTCAAGTTAAAGTTGAATCATGATCACCTACGACGTAATCCTGTAGATGCTGTGGGGGTCTTCGTTGCCGGGTCGGTCTTTCACTTGAAAGCTGATCGTGGTCTTCACTATTTTGAGTCTCAGTTGTTGATCGCTCAGTACGAGAGCCATCCTCAATATCCTGTTCCCGAACCACTGGTGTTGAACCATGTCTAGGACGATTTACGTCAGCTGTTGTTGCTCTTGAAAAACTGGGTATATTAATCGTTGGATAAAAATTTGATTGTTGATCTGCTGCTTGGCCCTCGTCTGGAATATCAGAGTATGGTTCTTCATTTGACGTATTACTTTTTTCCTGCTCATGTTGAACACTTGTTGATCGTAGTTGATCAATATGTCGTTTGAAGCCATATCCATTATCAAGCTTTACCATATAATGTAAATGGCCCAATTTCTTTACGACCACCCCCAGTTTCCATAGGGGTTTGTTTGTGGTATAATAACGTGCTTGTACTCTCTCTCCCACACTTAATTGTCTTGCAGATGAACATGGACTAGTTGATTCCTTCAGATCTGTAGGTTTAACGCGTCTAAACGCATTCTGATTTGTCGTCCCAAATATTGCTCAGCTGGGGTTTTCCCATTTTGGAGAGGAGTAGCTCTATATTTAAACATTATTTCTCTAATTTTTCTTTTTATAGGTAATTTTTCATTTGACATAGCCGTTAATTTCCTTTTGAGCGCTTGCACATTTCGTTCTGCTAAGCCATTTGTCGCTGGGTGACCAGGGGCAATAAATTTTTGAAAAATACCTGAATCAGTGCAAAACGTTGTGAATTCATCACTTGTAAAAATTGTGGCATTATCCGACACCAGCACCTCTGGATAGCCATTTCTGGAAAATATTGTCAGTACAGACTCCTACTTCAGACCATTTTGATTTTGAATCAACCACCACCAAAAAATGATGACCATTGTAAGGTCCCGCATAATCGATATGCACACGTTGCCAATTGCTGTCAGGCTCTTCCCATGGATGAAGTGGTGCTTTAGCTGGACTATTTTTGACAGATGCACATGAAGAACAAGATCGCACATATTTCTCAATGTCTTTGTCTATGGACATCCAATATACATATCTTCGGGCCAACTGCTTCATTTTTGTAACGCCAACATGAGTATGATGTAATTCTTGTAAGACCAATTGTTGTAGAGATGTAGGTACCACCACACGTTGACCTCTAAATAAAATATTAGAATCAATAATATATTCAGATTCAGTAATTTTGCCACCACGCAAATCAGATCCGATTTTAGAAAGGACTGCATCATTTTGAGTTTCCTCTTGAATAGATTTAAAGTTTAACTTTTTCGAATTAATTTGTTGAACGACTGAATTGCATAATAAATGTACCTCCTGATTTATCGAATTCTCTTTATAAAAATTGGCACTTACAGTTGCTCTCGATAGGCAGTCAACATGTACGATTTCATCGCTCTTTTTTGATATAACTTCATAGTTGTATCCAGTTAAAAATGCTGCATATCGTTGTAATCGAGATGACGTCATTTGTGGAAGTTTAGAGTTTTGGTGAAAAATTCTTGATAAAGGCTGATTGTCTGTTACTAATTTGAAGGGTCGTCCAAAAATGTACTCATGAAAATGTTGGACAGCGTAAACGATCGCTAAAGCCTCTAGGTCTAGTTGTGAGTAGTTTTGCTCCGCTGGTGTTAACGCTCTGGATGCAAAAGCGATTGGTCTCTCATAGTCACCAACTAAGTTATGGTGAAAATACCAATGACTAATAACAATAATATTTTAAAGTCAATAATAACAATAATATTTTACAGTCAATGACTGACCTACTTTTGGTTCAATTACTTAATGCCAATGAACGATACATTTTAGGTGTCGGGTCACATTACATATTTTGCTGTCTGGTCATTATGTATTTTCGCTTACCCTCAAATTCTTTTAGTTTAAGCATTACCTTAAATATATTGATAAATAGATATAACAGATTATTAATAAAGAGTTCGTGAAGAACTAAACTACAAACTAACGGTTTAATTATTTAAACGTTCGGCCGTGAACGCCGAACATAACATGGCGACCGTGACAGGACACAATAATAACATTGGTGTATGTTTAAAAAATATAAAATATAAAACATAACTTAAAACAATTCCAAACATTACCAAAATACAGTGAAAAGTGAAAAAAAAACAAAGAACGTTTTTGAAGTAAAATAAAAACGATTAAATTATATTAAAAAATTAAAAGCAACAAATTTACAACAATCGATGCATATTTGCAAATGATTTTTTGTGAACAAATTTTAAACAAGAGTACAGATCTATGTACATAAAATCACACAAACAACCAAGTGACAAAGATATCGTTAAAAGAAGTTAAAAATACAAATCGTAAAATATACAGTCATCATAAGTGTGTGATTTAAAATTAAAACATTTGGAAAAGTGAACATTTTTTTTTTTTAAAACAAACAATTTTAATAAAAACAAACATTATTATGACGTGGTGGAAAAAAATACTACAGACAATCCCGTTACTTGTTGCAGGGTATGAAGTGGGCAAATCCACTGAAGATAACAACAAAGAGGTAGTAGAAATGCTACGCGATAATTTGAAAATAAACAGTGAGGAATCTAAAACAACAACAAAAAACGA
The DNA here is from genome assembly GCA_021234595.1 of Delia radicum. Classification (NCBI taxonomy): domain Eukaryota; kingdom Metazoa; phylum Arthropoda; class Insecta; order Diptera; family Anthomyiidae; genus Delia; species Delia radicum. The sequence continues at coordinate 188,523,939 of CM037853.1, forward strand.
AAATAATTACATCGAAACATTGACAATAATAGCAGCGATCAGCATAGCCGTTATATATGTAATGAAGATGATCCTTAATGCCATAAAAGGGAACAGAAACGCAGCCGCACCCCAACAACAGATATAAATTAAAGCCGTAAATAAGAAGACTAACACAGCCGCACGACAACAGCAGGAGCAAATTACCAGATAAGAAAAAAAATGTAAGCTAAGAAATTAAGAATTATATTTTATATAAATATTTTGAATTTATTAGATTACCTAAATTTTGAAAAAATTTTATATATATAATAATTTTTTTTAAAAATTGTGAATCAAATGTTTAAAGAGTTTAAATTAAATGTTCGGCCATGAACGCCGAACTTAACATAACATACAATAAATGAAGAACAATCACAATATATAATCATGATTACAAAGTTTTATTATAAATGATGCAATGGGAAAATATTTTGGAAAGCTTAGAGCCATTGAGAATTAAATTTAGACACTCTTATAAGTGCATAAATCAAAATAGATCGATAAAGCCGGAAACATTGAGTAAACATATTCAGATTTTAATAGAAACCTTTAATACTATTAGGGCAACATTACACAGACAATACGACAGGTACTCCACACCTCACAAGGAGGAGGCCAATGGGATTTTTCACGGATTTAGAGACCAATTGATAAAAGCTTTCCATAAACATAACGTTAACATAAAGGTCCCACTGACATTAAGCTGTGAGATAGATATTGAAGTCACAGAGACAAACGAAAGTGAGACGGAGGAAAGCGAGACTGACAAAATCACAAAGACAGCTGGAAATAGTAAGAAGACAAAAGGGGGAATAGAAACGACAAACATGCCACGAACGGAAGATGATGTCATGGATAAGGCCACAAAAATTGTGCCAGTTTTTGATGGTAGCGTGAACGAACTACAAAGTTTCCTTGACGCATTGACATTGATGGATAGGATAAAGGAAACACATGAAATGGTGGCCATAGATGTAATAAAGACAAAATTGAAGGGACATGCAAGGAATATTATTACAAACGAAAACACCATTCAAGCAATTAAGGATAAACTACAGTCATCTGTTCAAGGGGAGTCGTCGGAATTACTATGTTCAAAACTAATGAACATAAAACAACAATCAAAATCGGCAACAACCTATGCAGAGGAGATCCAGGAAATCGCGAAAAAACTAGGTGGAGCCTATATAAGAGAAGGCTACCCACAGAACATTGTTGAAAAATTAATAAGGAAAAATGCAGCCAAGGCCATTTCCAGAAACGCTACAAGTGATGAGGTAAAACTCATCATTAAAATTTCAATACTCTTAATGAAGTCGTTTCTAAGTTCATAGAGGCTAGCACTGAAGCATCAGTTTCAAATTCTTCAGTATTTTATTTTAAGCGTCGTGGTTCTGGTCAGAGTACGTATATGAAACCACGAACTGTTCATTTTTGGTTTTTCTTGTATCAACGCAGAATAAAGATAAAACAAAAAATGTTTTCATTCCATGTGTTTCCATTTGAAAATAAACCTTGCATCTCATTCTCATGCGTATGATATGATCGTTTTATTTACTTGTTTCTCTTTCATAGAATGAAAAGGGAATCGTAAATAATTTGGTGAGGTTTTAACATTGAAAAAAAAATAAATATTTTCTCTTCTTGAAAACGAAGGGTGAACAAAAAAAAAATGTGAATGCGTTTCACAATGTTTTTTATGTTGTTGATGATACTGAATATGATACTTATTTGTTCTTTTTCACAATTCTGCAAAATTAATAAAATGGATAAAGACTTTAAAAATTGTATTATTGTTAATTGGAATTTAAAAATATACAGTGACCAACAATACACGCTCAATATTATTGATAAATATTTTTTTGTCAATAAATTATTTCAAAATAAAATATTGTACCCTATATTGGTAGTTTATCATATAAAGAGGAATACAGACGTTAAATAGTATTGATAAGTTTAGGGTTACTTACAAACAAAATGAATTGGTGTTCCCTATATTGGAAGTTAATCAATTAAATTAAAAACTTCAAAAAAAATTTTTTATTTGTTTTTTCAGTGACATATTGGAATGTGTATGGGCAATATTAATGTATTTGTTTTTTCAAAATTTGTTGTAATTTTGATGTATAAAAATTAATAAATTAAATTAAAAATGCATATATATTATTGCGATATAAAAAATATTCATGCAATACGGCATTCACACTAGATAGCAAAACATATGTTTTGCCAAAACACGTATTAAAGCTCTTTATTCCATTCCAATACTTCTTTATTCTTTTCCACTTGTTTTGGCAAAACAAGTGTTTTGCTATCTAGTGTAAATGAAATATAAAATGTGCTTAATTTTTTAAATCTTTTGACAAAATTAAAGTATTGATCAATTTTGATTCTCCGAAATAAAAATTTTAAAAAAGCTATACCATTAATGACATGTTTCCTCTAATAAAACCGGTTTAATTTTTGAAGTTTACCTGTGTGATTGCTTTTCTCTGTTTGAGTACTTGTCTCTGAGTTTGTACAGTTATTTTATACAAATTTTTGGACTCATTAGTGAAACATAGTTTGTTTCATAAGTAAATAGGAACATAGGTTTAGACAATAGGAACATAGTTTTAGAACATTTATTAGTTGACCTTTAACGCGAGTGGCACGGCACGTGTAATAAAAATTTAATCAAAATGAATTACTATACTGTTTTCGAAAATGAAAATAAATTAGAGTGCACTGAATGCAAAAAAAAATTAAGTGGTACAAACAAAAACAACATTTTGCGACACTATAAACTTGTTCATAAAAAAGATATTGTGATTTCAAAAAAAAGAGCAAATAATGATGAATGTAGTGTTGGTTCGATTAAAAAAAAACCTAGTCTCGGTAAAAATAAATATTGACAAAAATTATTTTTTAAAATGTTGTGTGGGTTTAGTTGCGTTTAGAAATTTGCCATTCCGCATATTTGACGATCGTGATTATTTTAAAACTTTAATCTCACCATTAGAAGAGGCATTTGATACCAATTTAAATTCAAGGAATATTGTGAAGGTACTGGAGTCATCCAGTACTAAAATTTAGGAATGTATAAAACGTAAAGTTAAAATTAAATGGTATCACTAAAACTGGACATTGCGACAAGACTAGATCGTAGTATACTGGGAATAAATATACAGTACATGAAAAATTATACAATATGCATTAGCACCTTAGGTAAGTATATTCAAAATTATACAATTTTTAAACAATTCTCAGAATTTTTATTTTCTTTTTTTTAATATCTTTCATTTTTTATCTTAAATGTAAAAAATTGCAAAGGATGGTTAAACAAATTTTTAAATTTACAAATTTTAGTAAAAAATTTTGTTTTTAGCAAATCGATTTTCGTGAACGGTTAACTAAACGTTTACTATATTTTAATGACGGTTACATTTTAAAAAATCAGACATTGAATTCAAAAAATTGCATTTGATTTTCAAAAAATACCAAATGTAATTTAAAAACCACAATTGTAATTTCAAATTTGCATTTGTTATTAAAGAAATATATTTTTATGTAAATCTTTTTTTCTAGATTTTTATTCATACCTTTGGATTCCGAAAGAGTTCCATAAAGGAATTTGACAACGGAATAATTATAAATTATTAACACATTATTTATTATGTTTTTTAAATACAGCGGTCCGAACCGCGGATTTTTTGAAATGCATTTTACCTTAAAAAAATATATTTATTTATTTTTTTTAGGAATGATCCATTTACAAAAAAGACATAAGGCATCTTACTTGAAAGATGAAATTTTAAAGTGTCTTAAATCGTACGATATCGAATTACATTAAATTTATTCTACTACAACGGATAACGGTGCCAACGTTATAAAAGTTGGCAAAATCCTACAAGAACTACAGGTAGACCAAATTATGGGGGACGATGAGACAAGTGATGAAAATGACTCAATTGATGAAAATATCCATACATCGTTGACGGCTGTATTGTCAGTTGTCAGATGTGCAGCCCACACTATTCAACTTGCGGCTTATGACGTCATTAAAAACTTGGATTCGCAAATTGGAGATTTTAGAAAAGTGATAACAATACTACATTACAATACTACATTAAATAATTTATTAATAACAAAATTAAATTTTTCCGAAATTGATCAGAATAATATTAAACTTGATTTTTCGAACGAAGTAGATCTTAATTCAGATGTTGATATAATAAATTGTTGAGCACAAACTACTCTATTTCCACTTCTTATTCAAAACATAACAATTCAATGGTTTATTAAAAACTTGATAAGCCACATTTATTGTTTCATATTTTATCGCTGTTTTCTAGATAATTATTAATTAATTATTTAAAAAAAATCGTGCAACAATTATTACAAGTACCTAGAAAAAACCAATCTAAAATAAAATGTCGCATATCAAGTTTTTACAATAAGCCCTTTAATTGTAAATTCTAAATTACATTTGATTTTAAAAAACACAAATATAATTTAAAATTTGGTAATCAAATTCAAACGAATCTCTTTTAAATTAAAAAATAGCAAATGAAATTCAAAAACTTCATTTGTAAATAAAAAAAAAAATACCATTTGTTTATCAAAAAATTTTCCAAAAAAAAGCAATTGTAAATCAAAAAATATAATTTGAAATTCAAACAGTAGCAATTACAATTATAAAATAATCTCTAACAAAAATGCAATTAAAATTCGAAAATGCCAATTAAATTTCAAACAATATCAAATGTTATTAAAAAAATAAAAAATGCAATTCAAAACATTTAAAGATAATTAAAAAAATAGCAAGGATAATTTAAAATATTAGTCTAGTTTTATTTTTCTTGAATTCACTTGGTATTTTCGAATTGGCATTTTTGTTTTTCATTTTGTATATTTTGAATTTTAATTGTGTTTTTTATAACGGATTTTGTTTTTGATTTGTAATTGCTATTTTCTGTTAATGTTTTTTTTTTTTTTAATTTTAAATGGTATTTTTTTTTAATTTTAAATGATACTTAAATACTTTAAATAACAAAGGGAAATGGTGTAAAGATTCCATAAATTGAAATTCATGGCAATTGATGTTTTTCTAAATAACAGTGTCTGCGTAGTTTTTTTATATATTTTTTTTTGTGATAATAATTTTGAACTCATTGAGTTATAATAAATATATAGTTTTTATAAATGTTTTTCGCAATATGCATTGTTCTTTTCTCAATGGCAATTGATGTTTTTCTAAATTGAAGTATCTGCATAGTATTATATACTTATTTTTATTTGTTTGTGATAATAACTTTTTAATTCATTGAAGTACAATAAATATGTGATTTTTTTTAATATTACCTAGTTTTTTATTTAAAATGTTGTTAGTGTTTAACACGGTCTACATCAAAAGAGATATGATATTATATTTGAGATATAAATTTTTTGACCGGGAATTTACCATGCCCACATCAATGCCGATATGATAGTTTTGAAATTACGATTCCAATGGTGACATATGCCTTCTGATATAACAGGGCTTTTTTAAAAAAACAACAAAATAACGTTATACATCTTCGTTTCGGTATTTTAGCGTTATTTTGACTTTGGTTCAAGAAATTTTAAAATCAAACAGGTAAACTAGCAAAATTAAACCGGTTTTATTAGAGTAAACATTGGAAACGTGTCATTAATGAAATAGCAAATTAAAAATAATTTTTAATTTTTTAATTTAATTGATTAACTTCCAATATAGGGAACACCAATTCATTTTGCTTGTAAATAACCCTAAACTTATCAATAATATTTAACGTCTATATTCCTCTTTATATGATAAACTACCAATATAGGATACAATATTTTATTTTGAAATAATTTATTGACAAAAAAATATTTATCAATAATATTGAGCGTGTATTGTTGGTCACTGTATATTTTTAAATTCCAATTAACAATAATACAATTTTTAAAGTCTTTATCCATTTTATTAATTTTGCAGAATTGTGAAAAAGAACAAATAAGTATCATATATCATTACACTCATTGTAAAACACATTTATATTTTTTTTTCACCCTTCGTTTTCAAGAAGAGAAAATATTTTTTTTTTTCAATGTTAAAACCTCACCAAATTATTTACGATTCCCTTTTCATTCTATGAAAGAGAAACAAGTAAATAAAACGATCATATCATACGCATGAGAATGAGATGCAAGGTTTATTTTCAAATGGAAACACATGGAATGAAAACATTTTTTGTTTTATCTTTCGTGTGTATGAAAAAACTAAAACAGAAAACATATAACATTGTACGTGGAGATGAAATGAAAAGGAACAGCAAATACGTACCCTGGTTCTGGTAATCAGAACTACAGAAACAGTGGATTTAATAACCGTGGACGTGGACGAGAAGGGCGTCGAAACAATAATTCTAGAAATTATAATAACAACCGCTACAACGGGCAACGCCGTGGTCAACACGACAATAATTTAAATCAACCAAACCATCAACGAAACAGAGGACGGATAAGATTGGCACATGAGGTCTCGGAAAACGGGACTTCCCCCCAAGACGCGGGGGGTTATACTCGAAATTAAGTGAACACAGGGCACATATTGGATCAGTGAGGAAAATATTCAATATCAAGTTTCAAGTTTCAATATTCAAGTATCCCCTCATAATGATTTAAATACGTTCCTTGTAGATACCGGAGCGGACATTTCTCTAATTAAAATCGGTGCCCTCAACTCATTAAAAATCAATACGAAAAACATCATACAAATTTCTGGAATCGGAGAGGGAAATATTGAATCCCTCGGAACAGTTGAAATTGATTTAAAGAGGAAAATTTTCCTCATCCCCCACAAATTTCATGTAGTTTCCGATGAGTTCTCAATACCATTTCAGGGTATATTGGGTCTGGATTTCTTGAAAACATATAATTCAACTATTCAATACGGACAAGAAGCAAACTCGAATTTACTCTCTTTGAGACCTTACAATTTAAATTATCCCATAAATATTCCAATACTTGAAAACATGGGCGATGGTACAATAACATTACCAGCTCGAGCTGAAGTTTTCAGGGCTATTGCCATCGAAAATGAAGATTCTGATTTGGTCGTTCCAAGTCAAACAATAGAAGATGGAGTATTTGTAGCTGGATGCATAGTATCTAAAGATTTTCCATATGTAAGAGTTGTGAACACGAATTCTGAAAATAGGTTTTTGAATGAAATGCCATTAAAATAGGAGAAACTGTCTGACTACGAAATTCTAAATACATCCGGTGTTGATAATGAGAGAAACCAAATAATTTTGAAAAAGTTGACAGGAAAATTCCCTGAAATTGTTAAGCTTGAATTGATTCAATTATGTTCAAAATATATAGATATCTTCGCTTTAGAAAGTGACAAGATAAGTACGAATAATTTTTATACACAAAATTTGAGAGTTTCAGATCACAATCCCGTATACATTAAAAACTATCGCACGCCACACTCGCAAAAGGATGAAATAACAAGGCAAGTAGACAAACTAAGGCAGGATGGAATAGTGGAACCATCAGCATCCAATTATAATAGTCCTATTATGCTAGTACCAAAGAAATCATTGCCAAATAACCCTGAGAGAAGATGGCGTCTAGTAGTTGATTACCGACAAATAAATAAAAAGTTGATAGCGGACAAATTTCCATTGCCCAGAATTGAAGACATTTTAGACCAACTGGGAAGAGCTAAATTTTTCTGCTGCTTGGATTTGACCTCCGGATTTTATCAAGTCGGATTGAATGAGAAATCAAGGGACATTACTTCCTTTTCAACGGAAAATGGTTCATATCGGTTCACACGTTTACCATATGGCTTGAAAGTAGCTCCGAATTCGTTTCAAAGAATGATGAACCTAGCTTTTTCAGGTTTAGCACCTTCCAAAGCTTTTATATATATGGATGATGTTATTGTCACAGGTTGTTCAGTAAAGCACATGCTTAAAATTTGGAAAGTGTTTTCCAAAGATGCAGGGATTGTAATTTAAAATTACATCCAGAAAAATGTAGTTTTTTCAGATCCGAAGTTACATATTTGGGTCATAAATGCACTGATAAGGGTATTTTACCAGACAATGGTAAATACGAATCAATTAGAAACTACCCAAAACCTACAAATGGCGATGAAGTTCGTAGATTTGTAGCCTTCTGTAATTATTACAGACGCTTCATACCACATTTTGCATTCTATTCGGTCCATTTAACTAAACTAACCAGAAAGAAGGAACAAGCCTTTCAGCACCTCAAGACAGCACTATTGTCACCACAAATTCTTCAATACCCAGATTTTGACAAAACCTTTTGCATAACAACTGATGCAAGCAAAATCGCTTGTGGCGCAATATTATCTCAAGAGAAAGATGGTATGCAACTTCCAATAGCATATGCGTCACGCGCATTCACAAAAGGTGAATCGAACAAAGCACCAATAGAACAAGAATTGATAGCAATCCAATGGGCTGTCAATCATTTTAGACCCTATGTGTATGGGAAACAATTTTTAGTACGTAGCGATCACAAACCACTTACATATTTGTATTCTTTAAAAAACCCTTCCAGCAGATTAACGAGAATTCGTGTAGAACTAGAAGAGTATGATTTTGTTATAGAACACATTAGAGGAAAAGATAATTCAGGAGCGGACGCGCTGTCTCGAATTGCCTTTAATGATATTAGATCAATACCTTCTATCAATAATATTTTCAAGGTAACTACACGCGCACAATCAAGGGATAAGACAAATGATGAAATTAATAAGGATTATAATAGAGTAGCTACTGAAAAGCCTAAAGTTTTCGAAACTATTGGCTTCGATTGCGTAAAAAAGTGGGTCAAACTTAAGGTGGATACTGACGAAAACACCCCCACAATTCATTTTAAACGAGGGAAAAAAGTGCTAGCACCAAGGATTAATATAAGAAACACTTTTGCTAATGGAAATATCGATTTAGATCAATTTTTTCCAATTCTTGAAAAAGAAGCAATAAGTAGAAATCTAGATAAAATACAAATTAATTTAAATGATGATATATTTAACCTCGTATCAATTGAAAAATTTAAACGAAAAGCTAATCAACATATAAGGAAATTACAAATAGCGCTCACACCCAAAATATGCATAATAACTAACAAGGACGAACAAAAATATTTATTACAAAAATTCCACGATAACCCTCTTTTTGGAGGACACCCTGGAACAACTAGGCTACTTAGGAAGCTTAGACAATTTTATTATTGGTCACGAAGTTACATATTTAGGACACAAATGTACGGACAAAGGCATACTCCCAGACGATAGCAAATTTCAAATAATTCAAGACTATCCAACGCCGAAAAATGCCGATGAAACTAAACGATTTGTTGCTTTCTGCAATTACTACTACTAAATTTCGCTGAACATTCTAGTATCCTAACGAAATTATGCAGGAAAAATGTAAAGTTCGAATGGAGTGAGAACTGCGAAAGAGCTTTCTAACATTTAAAGTAAACACTAATGAGTCCAAGGATACTGAAGTATCCAGATTTTCAGAAACAATTTTGTATAAATACCGACGCAAGCAAACATGCATGCGGTGCGGTATTAAGCCAGGAATATGATGGATTACAGCTCCCCATTGCTTATGCTTCAAGGTCCTTTACGAAAGGCGAAAGCAATAAATCTACTATTGAACAGGAATTAGCAGCGATTCACTGGGCAATAATACATTTCAGACCATACATTTACGGTACAAAATTTTTAATTAGAAGCGATCATCGACCATTAACATATTTGTTTTCAATGAAAAACCCATCTTCCAAGTTAACGCGAATGAGACTGGACTTGGAAGAATACGATTTTACCGTCAAGTACCTAAGGGGAAAAGATAATAGTGCGGCTGATGCTTTGTCTCGGTTAGATTTTTCCGAAATAAAAAAGTTTGATGAGAATATGATAAATATACTTAAAGTGACAACGAGACAGCAAAGCAGAAAAACTACTGTAAACAGCGACATTAAAACTACGGAGAATGCAAAATCAACAAATAAAGTAACGACATACGAAGCGTTGAGTAAATTTAGAAATAAAAATAGCGCCAAGCTAGCGATTGAAGGCGACTATATATATATTAATAAGAATAATAAAGTAATCACGAAAAATATAAAAAAAATTATTGATAATGGGAATATTGACCTTGATCGATTATTCCCAATGCTTGAAAAATTAGCAGTCGATAATAATTTGAGAAAAGCACAGCAGTCATTAGGTGACTCGCTATTTAAAAATATCGCGATTAGATTAGATTAGATTAGAAGGCACTATGCACCGCGACCAATGTAGGTCTTTTGTGCTGCCTAAGATTACCTACAGATTCAAGCTACCTATAAAGCCAATTATCCTATTAGGCAAAATGTTCGTGATGTCGGAAGGCGAAATGAAGCGATCACCTAGAAACCTAAGTCTCCTATCACAAAGCCTGGGACATTCGCAGAGAACATGCTCCGAGGTCTCAGACACCATCTCGCAAAACCTACACAAATCCGTGTCCGATTGACCCTTCTTGTGCAGATGGTATCTGAGATTACAGTGTCCAGTTAAGTACGACGCCAGGGTCCTCAAACCCCCCCTTTCAAGCGACAAGAGTCGCCTCGACCCCCTACTGGAAAAAGAGATCAATCTTTTAGCCTGGCGCTGACCAGGAGAGTTTTCCCAGTAACTAGAGAATTCAGACTCTCTCCATGCCCTGAGCCTTTCCCTAACATACCCCGCAGGTATTCCACAGAATGGTTCAGGACCAATAAAGGGCTTTCGGGCCCCGCGGTTGGCAAGACAATCTGCCCTCTCGTTGCCCTCATGCCCCTCATGACCAGGAATCCATCCCAAGGTTAGAGAGTTGCCTATACCGAGCCTATTGAGAGTCTGAATGCATTCCATGACCAACCCGGACGACACCTTATAGGCCATTAAGGCCCTCAGTGCAGCCTGACTGTCAGAAAGAATGTAGATGCGAGATCTGCGAGTTCCCCTTCGCAGGCATTCCAATGCACAGACACAAATGGCCCAAATCTCCGCCTGAAAAATGGACGGATATTTACCCATAGGTAAGGCACGCTGGAAGCCTGGTCCGAAGACGCCCGCACCCGTGTTCCCATTCGACTGCTTAGAGCCATCAGTGAACCACACCTGAGAACCATCTTCCGGTTCCCAGGATTGATTGGTCCACATGTCTCTGTCAAACAATAACACATCAAAATATCTATCAAAGATCCACTCCGGTGACACTTTGTCCGCGTCACGATAGATAAATATAAAGAAAAAGGAAATTTAATGCTCGAGCAATTAATTATAGAACTCACGCCAAAAATAGAAAAAATTACAGATAATGTTGAAAAGGAAAGGATTTTGCGGAAATATCACGACGATCCAATCTGGGGTGGCCACCCAGGAATCAGTCGTATGTTAAAGAAAATACGACGGAAATTTTCATGGAAAAACATGACAAGAGACGTAACTAAATATGTCAAAAATTGTGAAAAATGTCGAAAGAATAAGACATTTATAAATACAAAGGAGGGAATGATTATAACTCCAACACCGGTAAATGCGTTCTAAGTGATACAAATAGATACCATTGGACCATTACCTAAGACATAGAATGAAAATGTTTATGCAGTCACTATTATATGTGACCTTACTAAATATCTTATCTCTGTACCAATTGTGGACAAAAGTGCGAAAACGATCGCTAAAGCAATTGTTAATAATTGCATATTGATTTACGGACCTATGAATAAGATTATAACTGACATGGGTACCGAATATAAAAATCAATTATTTAATGAAATTTGTAACTTATTAAAGATAGAAAATGTAACTTCCACAGCGTATCATCATCAAACGCTTGGAACTGTGGAAAGAGTCCACAGAACATTTACTGAGTACGTTCGTTCATACATTTCAGTAGATAAAACTGATTGGGACGAATGGATTAAATATTTTACTTTTTGCTACAATACGACACCATCACTGGTCCAGAATTATTGTCCTTACGAATTGGGTTTTGCCAAAGCGCCTAACATTTTTGAATTTCTTTCCGTTTTACAATGTGGATGCCTATGAAAAGGAAATTAAATACAGATTACAGGTAGCACATAAAAGGCCAGCACAGTTGATAGAAAGTGGCAAATATAAACGTAAAATGTTATATGATAGAAATAAGAATAGTTTAGGGATAGAAATAGGAGAGTTAGTTTATGTAGACCAAACGGGTCATAAGCTAGATTCCTTATATAGGGGCCCATATAAGGTAATAGGTTTAGATAATAAGAACAATTGTATACTAGGAGATGACAATGACAAGACAATGACAGTGCACTTGGACAGAATACGACGATGACGACAATATTAATAATTTGAAAAATGTACCTTCTAAGTAAATATTTTAATAATTAAAATTGATTAATTAGTAAATAAGGAAATAATATCAAAATATTTAAGATTTTTTTTTTTTAAATACAATATTTGAATTTAATTTAATAAAGTCAATTAAAAAAAAAAAAAAAAAAAAAAAAAAAAAAAATGTAAAATTTAAAAAAAATTAAAAATTGAATTTTAAATAACGAATAAATTTAAATAATAAATTATTCTTTTGTAAAAGGGAGGTGTAGCGTAATTGATAAGTCAACGTTGTCATACGTTAAAGTATGACAACTTGACACCTTAATTATGATTGGCTACCTTAACTATATTCACCGTGGGAATTGCAACGTTGCATTTTCCCATGGTTACTAATAAGGTAGAATAAGATATTTTTAAATAAATAAAGAATAGTTGCTCATGTGAGCTTAAACAAATAATATTATTCTTTTTATTTTCACCTCAATAGATTATTAGTATGTGCTAAAATTTTGAAAAGTGATAAAAGGATTTTATAATATTTACAAAATGTAAGAATAAATGAAGTTCCAATTTAAACTGCTAGGTTTAAATTTGTATGGTGCTTTGGGCTCAAAGTCCATACTTTAAAAATATATTAAAAATCATTCGTGGTTTATTCAGGTATATGAATAATTAAGAAGTTTTAAAGAGAAAACTTGATTTTTTGAAATAGTTAAATTCGCGAATATTTTAAAAAGTGGAACTAATACTAAAATTTGGTGGTCACATTCGAGATCTACGGTAAAATCTATCAGAATTGATACATCGCATCTCCGATGCATTTTACCCCCGTATTCATAAACATATTAAACAGCATTTCAAATACATTTTAGTTAAAACTCAAATTTTAGCCTTAAAACTCTATTCATAAAAGAATATTTACTTTTACATAAGTTTTAAAATATATATTTTAAGCTAATATTCGTTTATGAATACAGTTTTAAGGCTTAAAATGTGTTTTAACTTAAAATGTGTTTAAGATTATTATGAATGCTGGCGATAGTATTTAACTGTTAATTAATACAGTAGAGTTCCGAATAAACGAATAGTATTTTTTACGATTTTGTATGAATTCCAAGTTTGGCAACCGCAATGAATAACGGTATTGGAATTGGTTTGTTTCGATATTGACATAGGTTGACGATAACAAAACATCAATACCGGTGCGTACCGGTATTATTTAAAAATATCGTTTTCACAATAAATTAAGCTTTGTTATAAAAAACAATGTTGCCAACTCAAATTAATAATTCATAGCCGAACGTCAAGTTTTCAAAACAATTTTTTACCAACAAAAATCAATGTAAATGAATTTACAAGTGCGTTTATCCCCTTCGGGCAATGAGGGGTTAATTTCAGTTAAAGGACATAAAGGACAGTACTTATAATGGAACTAATATAATTTTCCATTGCTGTGGGCTAAATTATGTCAATTATATTTAATAAACTGGTCCCCTGACTTGTGAAAAGGAGATATATCACTTAACAAGTTCTATCAGCCTTATTTTATCTTCACAATATTTTTAAAAACGTTTTTATTCTAATTTTTATACCACATTTGTGGAAACTGTATTTACTTTTCACATTCCAAAACCAAACTTTATAAAAAACCAAACTTTTTCAAAGACTACTAGTTTGTAATTATATATTATTTAATTTTTAATTAAGATTCAGTTAATTTGTTTTTAAAATTTAATTATTATGCGAATTGTTCGGGACATATCACACGTGTAGTCTGGGACATGTCACTTTGCCGTATTCTCATGAGATCCATGATAAATCACAAATGGAATCCACTGAGGGTTTTCAAATTTGATTAATTTTTTGTAAAAAAACTTATCCATTATTTCTATAAAACAAATTAAATTTCTTGTATATATAATTTTAAACTTTGAGCAGGTTTTTAAACAGTAAAACTTACAATACATTCTTTATAAACAAAAAAGTTATTTCTTAAGGTTTATCTGTCCGAAAAAAAATCATTTTTTATTAAAATCTGCATCAAAAATAGTTTTTTTAAAACAAAAAAACTTAAACAAATCATGTTTATGTATTGTTAATAGTGTGTTCTGTACTTTAAACTATTTTAAAACATGTTCAAAATATAAAAATTACAAATTATACATTCACAGAATGTATGTTATTAAGTGTTGCCGTATGCCGGTATTGTTGAAATCTAGAGTTTTGAAATTGGTAGCGGAGATCAATTTGAAATGATTTTTATAACGGTTTTAAAAAGATATCGGTTGCCAACCATGTTGGATACCGATCATTGTACAGACTTCATAACCAACTACGTAATGACTAGAGAATACAAAAAAATTTTAAAATCCGAAGTGTTTATGGCAAAAAATATTGGAAAAAGGCAAACAAATAGTAAAAGGTAAAAAATTAAACTTTTTAAAGTAAAAAAAATTAGTAATTTTAAAGCTAAAAAATCTTAAGAAAAACATGTTTTTAAGCCCAAAAATAGAAAACATAACATAAAAAAAAATATTTGTCTCTCTGGTAATGACAAACATGTACTGTTCTAATGAACTCATTAAAATTAAAATATAAATATTTTTTTTGATGTTAAAAGTGAAGTCTACAACATTTTTGCTGGAAGGATCCTTGCAGAAAAATTGCTAAAATCAGCAAAAAAGTTGTTAAAGTAAGCAAAATGTGTGTTGAATTTACTGACCTTTTTTAGTGTAGAGTTACCTGTTGCTGTTTCCATGTAACCTAATTGATTTCGTACAATACAATCACAATATTTTTTCGTTAAAAACAAAGGAATATGTACTTTAAAACTATTAAACATGTAGTTAAAATCCGGTCTTCTCTCAACGATTTTAGTTTATTTTAACTATTAAAAATTAACTTCCAAATTATTAAAACGAAAGATAAAAATTTTTTCAATAAAAATGTTTTCTTCTTCTTCCTGTAAAGAGACTAACTAAAGTAATATTCTACAGTAATTAATATAAAAATTAATTAGGATTGTCATTATCTGACGGTTGCAAAACACTTTCTAACATGAAATTTAAAAGAAACTTGCTTAACGGCGACTCAATCTCTAACCTACACTTGGTATCCAACTATTGTATGTGAATAAAGCGCATCATAAAACGTGATAATTACTTGTGAAAAAGAGATAGGATTAAGAAGAAAAAACATTCTAGTTGAGAAATGAATTGTGCATTGGTATTAGTTAATTCTGTCTCTTCTGATCGAAACAATACTTGTGTGTACGTAGTGTGACCAAACTCCACTTTAGCCACAGTCATCGCTGTGTCGACCGTGGCTCAACTCGTTAAGAGGTGAGATTACGATTCATAGCTTGATGCTAAGGCAAAAGTTTTTCATATAGAGCAAATTAACAATATAAAATACTTTGTTCAATTGACACATAAATTAACCACTGACGAGTCCCAGGAAGGGGACGAAACTGCGGCAGTCTGGTGTATCCCTTGTGTCCGTAAAAAATTTTTCAATAAAAATTTTTTCTTCTTCTTCTTCCTGTAAAGAGACTAACAAAAGATTTTCTATTTTATTAAATTTTTGGTTCAAATAAAGAATTTTTTGTAAAAAGAAAATTTTAAATGAAAATAATAACTGGCACAGGAAAACAGTATTCATGTGTAGTTTGTTTTTTTAATAAATGGAAAAATAAGTTAAATAAAATATTTCTTTGTAGTTAAACGATCATATTCATAAAAAATCTTAATTCAGATTTCAAATAAATTTTAGTTAAAACACATTTTGTTTTTTAACTCTTTGCACACACTTTAAAGAAAAAATAAAATATATTATCCCCTATCTCGAAAAGTATACATGACATTAATATGAAATTTTTACACAATATAAAGCATGATATAACTAATAAATCTGCAACATTAACTCAAAAATTGCATTTTTGACTTATGACAGTCTTGAAGTAAATGAGCGACATGTATATAAAGAAAGTTGCAAATATATGTTAAAATTGTTCTTCATGAAACATAGAACCACTTTTATAAGTTTTAGAAACAGCATTGTTGCAAATTGCGAAATTATAAGTGAATGCTCTATTAAAAGTTGCTTAGATAATTATTTTTCACGATTAAAAGTCGAAAAAAAAACTCTAATAATTAAAAATGCAAGGCCAACGCCAAATAAAAAAAGTGTTTGGACAACAGGTTATAATGATTAAAACCATTTAACTGCTTCTATGATAAAACGTCAAACGTCTCAAGTTCACATTAGTAACACCTTGACATTAAAAACTTTTGGAAATATTCGAGTTGAACTTGACGAAAAAAAACGCATTTGACACAACGAGCAGGTTTTGGAAAATCGACACGTATTCGAACGCTTAGTACAGGAACTTGCTTTTAGAGGAAACGATGATAATGAAAATTCTGATAATAGAGGCAATTATGTGGAAATTTTACACTTAATTGGAAAATATGACAGTAAATTGGACCGTCATTTATCGACTCTCAGGTTTTTAAAGTCACTTGCAACCACACTCAAAATGATTTAATTAACTGCATTGGCACTAGGGTTGCCAGACGGACTGAAATAAAACTTGTCCAGCTAAATAGAAATTTTTTGAAAAAAATCAAACAAAACATTGTTAAGTTATAAATATTCCTATTAGTGTGTTTTAAGTTCTATAGTATTTTAAGATAATTTAGTTACTTTCGAACTAAGCTTCGCAAATAATAACCAAATATGGAAATTAAATTGTATTTACTAAAACTGTAGCTGCACTTATAAACGGAAATGCTTCTAAAGAATTTTATTTCACCTTTAATTTTAAAAATTATTTACTTTTTGCATTTCAAGGTACGACTTTTCTTAGCAATTACAGAATTAATTTATGAGAGTTTAAGCTTAACATAAGCGTAAGGAGAAATAAAACACTTTGTAGAGGAAAACTTTTTTATAAAATTAAACGTTTCAAGGTACAACACTCACCACTACCCCACTCACCCTTTGACGACGAGTGGTTGATATATGTCTCATTGTTACTTTTTGGCGTTTTAAGAAAACCTGCATTATGATTTCAACAAAACTAGTTGTGATCGACAAATGTGGCTTTTTAGCGATACCTATAAATCTATAACTATATAAGAGTGGCGTGACTGAGTGACTGAGGGCTGAGTGACTCAACATCGCAAAGGCAAGACCTCTGGACCTAGGAACTTGAATTTTTTTACATATGTTCCTCCTTTGACTTAGACCTCCACTAAGAAGCGATTTTTTGATATTCCAACGGACAAGACCACAAAGTGGAAAACTCCTCCTTTTTTGGAAAATAATGCCCCTTTTCCCAGCCAAGACCTCTGGACCTAGGAAATTGAAATTTGGTACATATGTTCCTCCTCCGGCTTAGACCTCCACTAAGAAGCGATTTTTGGATATTCCTACGGAGAAGGCCAAAAAGTGAAAAACTCCTCCTTTTTCGGAAAATAGTGTCCATTTTTCCGAAAAAAGTACCTTTTTCCAAAAAAAAAAATAGTACCGAAAACAAAGCCCAAAAAAAGGACCTTCTTCCAAAAAAGTACCTTCTTCCAAAAAGAGTACCTTCTTTCAAAAAAAGTACCAAGAGAAAAAGTACCGAAAACGTTAATTTTCAAAAAAAGTACCAAAAATTTTTATTTTTACCAAAACAAAAAAGTACCAAAAAAATTAAATTTTCTAAAAAAGTACCAATTTCAAAAATGTCCCTTTCCAAAAAAAAAGTAATAAAATTTTCAAAAAAAATTATTACCAAAAAAAGCCTCTTTCCCAAAAAAAAGTACCAAAAAATGTACCCTTTCCAGAAAAAAGTACAAAAAAAAAGTAAAATTTCAAAGAGAAAAAGTTCCAAAAATGTTCATTTTCAAAAAAAGTACCAAAAAAGTTTTCTTTTTACCAAAAAAAAAGTACCAAAACTATTGGCAAAAAGATACCAAAAAAATTAAATATTCTAAAAAAGTACTGATTTTAAAAATGTCCCTTTCCGAAAAAAGTACCGAAATTTTCAAAAAAAAAATAATTACCGAAAAAGTCCCTTATCCAAAATAAAAGTATCAAAAAAAGAGAAAAAGTACCGAAAATGTTCATTTCCAAAAAAAAGTACAAAAAAAATTTTCTTTTTACCAAAAAAAAAGTACCGAAAGAGTACCAAAAAAATTTAATATTCTAAAAATGTACTGATTTCAAAAATGTCCCTTTCCAAAAAAAGTACCGAAATTTTCAAAAAAAAATAATTACCGAAAAAGTTCCTTATACAAAATAAAAGTACAAAAAAAAATTTAATTTTCTAAAAATGTATCAATTTCAAAATGTCCCTTTCCAAAAAAAAGTACCGAAAGCCTACTCCAAAAAAGTACCAAAAAATGTACCCTTTTCAGAAAAAATTACAAAAAACTATTGTAAAAAAGTACCAAAAAAATTTTCTTTTTCTAAAAAAGTACCAATTTCAAAATAGTACTTTTTCCAAAAAAAAGTACCTTCTTCAAAAAAACTACATTTTCCAAGAGAAAAAGTACCGAAAACGTTAATTTTCAAAAAAAGTACCAAAACTATTGGCAAAAAAAGTACCAAAAAAATTAAATTTTATAAAAAAGTACCAATTTCCAAAATGTTCCTATCCAAAAAAAAGTACCGAAATTTTCAAAAAAATACTTACCGAAAATAGTCCCTTTTCGAAAAAAAAGTACCAAAAATTTTACCCTTTTCAGAAAACAGTACATTTTCCAGAGAAAAAGTACCGAAAAAGTTCATTTTCAAAAAAAAGTACCAAAAAATTTTTATTTTTACCAAAAAAAAGTACCAAACTATTGACAAAAAAATTTTCTAAAAAAGTACCAATTTCAAAAATGTTCCTATCCAAAAAAAAGTACCGAAATTTTCAGAAAAATAATTACCGAAAATAGTCCCTTTTTGAAAAAAAGTACCAAAAACTGTACCCTTTTCAGAAAAAAGTACCAAAAAAACAGTACAATTTCCAAGAGAAAAAGTACCGAAAATGTTCATTTTCAAAAAAAATACCAAAAAATTTTTCTTTTTACCAAAAAAAAGTACCAAAACTATTGGCAAAAAAGTACCAAAAAAATTAAATATTCTAAAAAAGTACTGATTTCAAAAATGTCAATTTCCAAAAAAAAGTACCGAAATTTTCAAAAAAAAATAATTACCGAAAAAGTCCCTTATCCAAAATAAAAGTACCAAAAAAGAGAAAAAGTACAGAAAATGTTCATTATCAAGAAAAAGTACCAAAATTTTTTTCTTTTTACTAAAAAAAGTACCAAAACTATTGGCAAAAAATTACCAAAAAAAATTAAATATTCTAAGAAAGTACTGATTTCAAAAATGTCCCTTTCCAAAAACAAGGTACCGAAATTTAAAAAAAAAAATAATTACCAAAAAAGTCCCTTATTCAAAATAAAAGTACCAAAAAAATTTAATTTTCTAAAAATGTATCAATTTCAAAATGTCCCTATCCAAAAAATAATACCGAAATTTTCGAAAAAAAATTTCCAAAAAAAGTACACAAAAAATAAATTTTTCTAAAAAAAAGTACCAATTTCAAATATGTACTCTTTCCAAAAAAAATATTTAATTTTTCTAAAAATGTAGCAATTTTAAAAAGTACTTTCTGAATCTTCCAAAAAAATATACCGAAAAAGTACCTTTTCCAAAAAAAAAATCTACCAACAAAATTTAATTTTCAAAATGAGTACCAATTTCAAAAAAGTGCTTTTTCCCAAAAAAAAAAACCTTTTCCAGAAAAGGATACAATTTCCAAACAAATAGAAAATAAATTAATTTTTCTAAAAAAATATCAATTTCAAAAAGGATTTTTTCCATAAAAAATACTAAGAACTGTAATTTTTCCGCAAAAAATACTTTTTCCTAAAAAAATTTCCATTTTCCACCTAAAGTATCTTTCACAAAAAAAAAAAACAAAAAGTGTCTTCCAAAAAAAGTACCCAAAAAATATAATTTTTCTAAAAAAGTACCAATTTCAAACAATACTTTTTCCAAAAATAGTACATTTTCCAAAAAAAAAACATCCATTTTTCAAAAAAAAATTTACTTTTTCTAAGAAAGTACCATCTTCAAAAAAATACCAAAAAATACATTTTTTCAAAAATTAAATTACAGTTTGAAAAAATTTCTTCTTCCAAAAAAATTTATAATTTTTGAAGTGCAATTTTTTTCCATTTTCTTTTTTGTATTTAAAATTAAAAAAAAAATTAAAAAACAACACTCAATGAAAAAAGTTCCCTGTTCAACGAATGTCAAACTTTTCACACTGAAGTAACGAACAAGTCGAACGAAAATAAAAAATATATCAATTTAAAAAATATAAATAATAATTGCATAGTTTTGTTTTTTATTCGTTTTGTTGTTTAACGAATATCTCGATTTAACGAAGAACATTGACGTCCTGTAATTCGTTTAACCAGAATTCTACAAAATTTTCTACACATATAATTTTGTTATAATTACGTTCTAATTTTCTACACTTTTTCCCGTTAAAACTTAATTTTAAGGGGTTTTTACACTTATCGTGTTAAAATCTTAGACTACAAATCGAGGTTAAAATATTTCGTGTATATTATAGAGGTTAAAATATTTCGTGTATTTTTTTTTTTCATATTAATGTATATAAATAATCTATATATATAAAGAAGTGGTGTGAGTGACTGACTCAAAATCGCCCAGCCTAGACCCCTGGACCTGGAAACTTGAAATTTACAACGGAGAGTGGGAAAAAGTGTAAAAAGTCTTCCGTTTTTGCAAAATAAGTAACGGCATTTTTAAAAAAGTAACCGTTATTTTGTAAGAAATAAAAGTAACGGTTTTTTTTAAAGTAACGGTTTAGTCAAAAACTAACGGTTTTTGTTTTTTAAGTAACGACATTTTTCAAAAAAATAACGGGTTTAAAAAAGTAACTGTTGTTTAAAAAAAAATAGCGGGTTTTAAAAAAATATAATGAGTTTTTTTTTAAGTAACTGTACTTTTCAAAAAAAGAACGGGTTTTTAAAACAAAAAGAAACGTTTTTTTTCAAAAAAGGAACGTTTTTTTCAAAAATTAACGGTTTTTTATAAGTCATGGTACTTTTCAAAAGAATAACGGGTTTAAAAAAAAGTTTTTTTCACAATATGAAACTTTTTTTTTTTAAAGTAACAGAAGTTTTCACATGTCTATCTATTTATATAAAAGAGAAGTGTGAGATACTGAGTGACTCAACATCGCCCATCCTAGCACCTGCTCCTAGAAACTTAAAATTTGGCATATAGGTTCCTCCTGGGAAGGTGACCTCCACTAAGACGGGATTTTTTATATTACATCGGAAATGTCCAAAAAGTTAGAAACTGGGCCAAATAACCGAAAAATTGGTATACAGTTTCCTCCTGGAAAGAAGAATTCGAATAAGACGGAATTTTTTAATATTCCAACGGAGATGGCCAAAAAGTATTCAGAAAATAAATATCTTATTCCAAAAAATATCGTTTTCCAAAAAAACACTTTTTCAAAAAAAAATACTTTTTCAAAAAAAAATACTTTTTCCACAAAAAAATACTTTTTTAAAAACAAGTGCTTTTAGACTTTTCCCGCAAAAGGTGCGTTTACCAGAAAAAAGACTTTTTTCAAAAAAAAAAATGCTTTTACCAAAAATAGTACTTTTGACAAAAAAAAAAAAAATACTTTTTCAAAAAAAAGTTGTGTTTTTCCGAAAAAGTCCTTTTTTAAAAAAAGTACACTTTTCAAAAACAAAGGTCTTTTTCCAAACAGCAAATTTTCCATAAAAAGCAGATTTTTCCAACAAGAAAAATAATACTTTTTTCAAAAAAAAATACATACTATTCTAAAAAGTAATTTTATTTTTTTTGATAACAAATTTTCAAAAAATCTAAAAAACTGTAAGTTTGTAAAAGTTTGAAGAATACATATAACAAGTTTCATGTTATATCAATTTTCATGATCATGGCACGATGCGTTATTTCCAAAAAGTTCTTCAAACAAAAAAGTACTTACTAATTAAACATGGCAAAAATGAAGACCTCCACTAAAAGGGGATCTTTAATATATTACTGGAAGACGTAGAAACGAGTAAAGAGTCCAATTTTACGATCATTGGCTAAAAAGTAGAAATATAGGTTTTCTGTGATGTGGGCTAATACACTGAAAATGCACTTATTGAATTATCCACTGAAAACGTGGTATTACGGGGATTTAAAATTTTAAGAAGTGCTCATCTTAATCAAAATGTTAAGCTAAATCTGAAACTTAAAACGTAAGTTGTTTCAAACCTTATTTTTCGTAAAGCAATTTTAATCTAAGTTGAAAAAAAAAACAAAATTATTCTTGTCGAAAAACAGGTTAAAGAAAATGTTATTCAGATTTAAAACCACATACAACTTCACTGACGTTTTGGAGTTCAAAAACCTATACTCAATCTCAATATATCTGTTCGCTCAACAGAAAAATTTATTACGTTTAACAAAATGTATGCCTTTTTTTGGCTCAGAAAAAGTATTTCTGTTAATTTTTACAATTTTTAATTAAAGTACAAAATAAGTACATCTACAGTGTTATTTGTAATTCTAATTTACACACAATTTTTATTCAAGCTAAAAACAATGCTACATTGAAGTGAAATATAATAATAAAATTTGGTCTTTTATTTGCGTCATTACATTTTAGTTTTGGGCGCTTTGTAGGAGGTTAAGGGTCGCGGAAGCTTTCCCAGAGCTGGTTCATATTTATTTAGAACATTTGTGAATACTCCGAAGAAACGAAAATTTTGTCCGTTTCATAAAATAGAATATTTTTGGAAAAAATTACGAGGTAATGGTCCCCACCAAATTCCAATTTCGGATAGAGATGTCATTAGCACTGGCGTATGGTGAAGCTAGGAGTAATACAAATCCATTTTGCTTTAACTTTCTCAATTTTCAAGCAATGGGTCGTATTCTTAAATCAGAAAAGGGAAAAAAAAAGCGCCGTCATGAAAACTTCAGATAAGCTGATGGCGTCATTTACCAGGTGGTATCATATTTTAACAATAAATTTTAACAAATAAATACTAGAAAATAGTTTTGAAAAATAACACTAAAAAATGGTTAAACCACTGGGAATTTTTACTATTTTGTTAAATATGATTAACTTAAATCTATGCTTAAGTCAGTTTTTAAATACAAAATGGGTTCAAAAATAGTCAACTCGATTTAAAACACATTTAATAGATTTTTTATGTTTATTGTTTTGGAAATACATCGAATTTCGTTCTGAAATTTTAGTGTAACAGTTTTTGTGAAAAAGTTTCTACTTTCGATTTACGCAAAAAAAAATCGAAATCTAGAAGGCTCAGTATGGAGATGTCCTCTTAAAATTGAAAAGTGAAAAATTTAAAAAATAAATTTAGGATTGGGTGATAAAAATCGTCTAGGACCAAATTTTATTTACAGGTTCCAAAATTTCATGCTTTTGTGTTCATTGGTTGCCCAGGACCAAATATTTTTTAAAGTTTCCCAATTTCATGCTTTTGTGTTCATTTGTTTAAAAGAGTAAATAATTTTGCTGCAGTTGAAACCTACAAGTTTTCAGTGAATATGTAAATTTCTTTCAGAGTTGTAAAGAGTACCACTTACCACCTTTTGCTCTTTTTTATACAAATAACTTCTGAATATTCAAAATCTTCTACATCTTAAAAATCCTAGACGCCGTTAACTGTAGTTTTTAATATCGGAATATATTAAGATTTCATCTTTTAATAATTAAACATTAAAATTGTTTGCTTTATTCCAAGTTCCTAGCTCCAGTGGTTTGAACTTTGTGATTAATTTCCATTTATCCCTTTTGAGCTCTATATTACCATGGTTTTATGATAAATTCCAAAAAGTTTGTCTTCAGTGAATTACCTGAAGTGTTTTGGACAAAAGCAGACTTTTCCCCGTAAACATTTCCAAAAATCCCATCTTAGGGGATGTATATGCGAGGGGATGAACCTACATGCCAAATTGCAAGTTCCTAGCTGCAGCGGCTTGGTCATGGTGATTAAGGGGGACATTTTTTTCTTTGTACAACATTTTCATTGAGTTTTTATTGGGAATTCCAGGAGGTTTAAGCAGAAAGATAAGATGGATATTTTTTATCGTAACAATTTCCAAAAATAGTCTACGATTTCAGATTTCTAGCGAAGAGGTTTAAGCAGAACGTTAAGCAAAACACTTTTTATTTTTTTTGTGCAACCTTTTAATTATTTCCAAAAACCATGTTTCCGAGAATTGTGTCTACACCGGAGACGGAACCTTCATACAAAACTTGAAGTTCCAAGCCCATGCGGTTAAAGCTGGGAGATTAGGCGGCACTTATTAACATTTGAACCACACTTTAACTATGTTTTTATTTTAAAAAGTAGTTAATTAATCTGTACATCAAGGAACACATATTTTATACTAGCGGACAATGCCCACAAGGTTGTTAGTGTAGATAAGACGTTTTTTTTTTCGTTAAAGTTCAAAATGTAATTTTTATTGGACAAAACAATAAAGTATTACCTATTTTATTTTACAGATTTGCAGAAATTTTTTACTCAGCGAAGCCTGCTTCGGACATACAACAGAGTAGCCGCAGGCCGGCTACGCAGAAAAACTTCAATATTCACTATTTTTTACTGGGGATTATTCGCATAATCATGTTAGGCATAGTTCGCATGTTGGTTTGGGGTTATGATAGATACATTTGAATCCATAATCCCCAAATCGGAAATTGGGATAATGTCATGTCATTCCTGCCTAAAAAGGTAGATCCCCAAAAGATTAACTTCTTATAAAAATCGTCCAGGACCAAATATTTCTTTTTACCAATTTTGTGCTTTTGTGTTCATTTGTCAAAAAGAGTATATAATTTTGCAGCACTTGGAATCTAAAAATTTCAAGAGAATAGGAAAATGTATTTAAATTTTAAACGTTATGAATTAGTACCAACTTTTACCCCTTTTTATACAGTTAACTTCTAAATATCCAAAATATTTTATAATTTAATTTTTATTATTACTCGACTAGCTTATATATCCAATATATCGTTACCAATACTTTTTAATGTCGGAATACATTAAAAAGAAAATGATTTCCTGTTTTAATTATTTTGTTTAACTATTTCGAAATGATGTTTTAAATTTTAAGCATAAAGCTATTGTACATGTCATTAAGAGAACACTTTTTCCCTTTAAATCTCTATTTATGACAAGTTTTGATCAGAAAAGCAAAAAATTTATCTTAAGTGAACTACGATATAATTACCTAATGGTTTTGGTTATGAGATTGACCGTTTTTGCTCCTCTATTGGTTGATGTCTACGCTTAAGGAAGTACCTACATGTCAAATCTCAAGTACCTAGCTCCTACGATTTGAGAAGGGCTATTAACGAACACTTTTCCTTCTTCAACCCCATTTTTACAAGTTTTAATTAGAAGTTCAAAGAAACACATATTTTAAAGGTCAGATTTGTAGCCAAATGTTAGTTGGCAGAATAATAAAAGGGAGATTTTGCCACTCACCTTATGGAATTTCAAAATATAAATTTCTTCTTAGATAATATCTGTGCCGGACGAGGAACGTTCAAGCCAAATTTCAAGTTCCTTACTCCAGCGGTTTAAGCCTTTTGTCCGTCCCCTGAAAAGTTTACAAAAACCCCTCCTGAGTGGATGTCTAATTTAATCCAAATTTCAAGTTCAATATTTTTTACAATGTTTACCACGCCATTATTTGAAATTCTCTCCGATTAATTAGCCTATACCTCAGGGCATACTTTTTATAAAATTTAGATTTCTAGACAAAAGGGTTTGGGCAGTAAATCAAGAGGAAACCTTTTCACTGTTTGCTCCATTACGTAAACATATCCAATAGTCCCATATTTGTGGATATCTACGCCAGAGCAGGAACATACATGCCAAATTTCAAAATCAAGTGGTTAGGGCTGAGTGATTAAGCGAACATTTGTTTTTGTGCCACATTTTTATAAAGTTTTATTTAAAATTCTTAAAGGTATATTTTAAGTGCTTTAGCCCATAGATTATTGGCTAATACACTTGACATTTCAGATTTTTAGCCGAAGGGGTTTAAGCAGGACTATGAGGGGAAGACTTTTTATATTTTTGTGCCACATACTAACAATTTCCTAAAATCGTGATTAGTTGTATATGATGGAGAAGGAACCTTAATGACAAATTCCAAATTCCAAGCTCCAGCGGTTTAGGCAGTGTAAATAGGCGGTACTAATTCCCTTTTGAATACCATTTTTATTATGTTTTTATTGTATATTTTAGAAATTATCTTTTCAGTAAGACCATATACCAATGAACACATGAGTTATGGTAACGGGCAAGCCCACTATGTTGTTATCATAGATAACACCTTGCTTGGCCTTAAAGTTTAAAATGTAATTTTTATTGGACAACGGAATAAAGTATTATTTTTTTATTTTACAGCCTTCCATAAATGTTTTACTCAGCGAAGCCGGCTTTGGACATACCACAGAATAGAAAAATAATAAACATTGCCGCAGTCCGTCTACGCAGAAATTTGAAAAACGATCTTATAACTACGTAAGACATAGCTCCCATTTTGATTTAAGGGTTATGCTATAAACACATAGACCACAGCAGACTGCAGAGCTACACGACTACAAATGCCGTTCACTGCAATCGTCGCCGTGTGGCCAGCTACGTATTATTTTGGAAACGACAGCAACATAATAAAAAGCTGTTTTTATACAAATGAATTTTTATTTCAGTAGTGCCAATTACATTTTTTTTTTGCTTTATTAAAATAGAACAGCATGCATGGCTGTAGACACGTATATAAAGTTCACTTAAAATACAATTACTTATTTAAATACATTATTATAACGTGTAAATAAATTTATCTAACCCCTCTTGAATATTAATGCAATTATACCATTTAATGTTGCGACATTTTTTGTGTTTAACAAAATAAAATATTTTTAAGCACTAATTTGTTACATATATTGTTTTATTGTCAACACTATTTTTGTTTTGCAGCCAACAAAAATAGAAATTATCCTAAGTTGACTACAGCGGCAAAAGTAGTCGGGTAGCCGTGTAGTTGTGTTGGTGCCAAAATAATCGTTTTCATATAAACGTGTGTATTTTATTTTTGACAGGCTGTAGTCGTGTAGCTGCAGTCGTCTATGTGTTTATAGCATTAAGACAGAAATATTTTCATTCGTAGTCCCCAAATTTGAAATTGGGATAATGCCATTCCATACCTACCTAAATGTTTGGATACCAACACTAATGTATTGTGTTTTATTTTCCTTAAAAGATTAAATTCTTATCCAAAATCAATTACTTTGTAAACTTGAAGGAAAAACAATGTCGTCCCCACGGTAACAATGCAGCGGGCATACTCCCTATTAGTAATACAAATACATCTTAATCCGCTATGGTTCGGACCATAGTGTGTACGGATCACTACGTCATGGGGATGAGCCCTCTCGGTCGGTTATGGTGGGTAACTGTTCGTAAAAAAAAATTTAGAAATTTTTTAATAATTAATAAAAATAGAATCGATAGAATGTGTATTTATTACAATTTCATTAATTATCAAAGTAAATCATTATAGGTAAATAAAATCCAAACACAAACTACATTGTTATGAAGCTTCAAACTCCTTCAGCTAGAGTTTACAGGCAAGGATCTGGATCTGTGATCAACAGCACATGAATTCTGTATAATATTCCACATGTTGGTCATTATATAAAAAAACTCCTTAAATATTTACAAAACTTGCAATGAATAAAAATTTTTATTCAGAACTACACGCAGAAAAAATAGCATCGTTTTATAATAGTTTAAGAGCATCATATTCGTAGCAATCATATTATTATCCTAAATGACAATCATCTTCAATCATACTTTTTCTCTGCGTGTAGGTGCACTCCGGGCAAGCCCGGCTTTAGCCGGCTTGTATATTATATTCTAATAGTCTCAAAAAATTGGGTTTTTGTTTTTTATGATTTTATTGTTTTTAGTTTTAATAATGTTAAGATTTAAATTTTAAGTTTATACAAAAATGGTTATTATTTTTGGATTAGGGATAACTTAAAACAAAATACAAAATTAAAACTTAGACAAAATCTTAACCCTTTAAGGAGCAACAGCCAACTAATGAGTTAGCTTTAGTACTATAGTTCTCCGATAGGGTGAGTAGTAAACACCAAAAACATCACAAAAGTTATTTTTAGTCATAGGCTCAACTCTTCACGAAAGTTCGTCAAAAAATCTTAGAGGTTGAAGTTCGATCGTCAAAGGGTTAACAGTTCACAGATTTGAGAGACTGAATTGAATAATTTTAAGTTTTATTTAATTGTTTTTTGCATTATTTTAAATTTCATATATTTCAAAGACTGAATTAAAAATTTTTGAGTTTTATTTTATTTTAATATTTTATGTTTCCAACAAAGACTATTTTTTAAATAAAAATTTTTGGTACAAAAAATAACTTGACAACGTTTTCCTCGTTAAAACATGTTTTGAT
Organism: Delia radicum; assembly: GCA_021234595.1. Taxonomy (NCBI): domain Eukaryota; kingdom Metazoa; phylum Arthropoda; class Insecta; order Diptera; family Anthomyiidae; genus Delia; species Delia radicum. Next base: position 188,552,932 of record CM037853.1, read on the forward strand.
TTGCAGCTTTTTTTTTTTGCAAAATCCAGCTTTTTTAATCCGAATGTTCAGCTTTTTGCGAATCTGAATCTGGCAACCCTAATTGGCACCAATATTTTAAATAACATTGAAAAAAGAGTTAAATAAAACTTCATTAATGTCTTTAATGCTTGATGAAACCACCGATACAAAGAACACATCTAAATTATTAATCTTTTTTCGGTATGTTGACAAGCAAGGTGTTTATAGGGAGCGATTTTACAAATATATGGACGTAAATGATTATCGAACAACAGATGCTATTCCACAAAATTAATAGACTTAATAAAGCTTAAGAATTGGGGAGGAAAGCTAGTTGCTCAGACCAATGATGGCGCATCTGTCATGTCATGTTCATTGAATGGAACACATGCTAAGGTTAGAGAACAGTTTCCGAGTGCTATTTTTATTCATTGCAATGCTCATGTGTTAAATTTTATCGCAATTTGTAAAGTTTGAAATAATTTTTATTAAAAATAAAAATTATGTTTTTGACCTTTAATTTTGCAATAAAAATTATTCAAGTTCGAGGCTTAGAGTATTATTAACAAATAATCTATAGACTTTTTGTTTTCAAATTTATTATCTGACCACTTTCAGAAATGTCTTGATAGATATATTTCGGGAATTTTCTAGGTTCCCATTATCAGAACATGTTTTGAGAGAAGTGACAATCCCATGCAAACATCAAACATTCATATAAACAAGTTATCCCACTAAATGAGCACTAATATATGAGCTTTTTTTTATTTTTAGCCTTGTTTGTTTTTTCCGTTGTGACAAAAGAATTTACGATGTTGCAGCAACCGAATGAATTCGGTTGGATGAAATTCTGTTGAGACAACCGAACAATTGTTATGTGAGTGCACTGATGTATTGTATGAACTCTATTATGCTATACAAGCCGGCTAAAGCCGGGCTTGCCCGGAGTGCACCTACACGCAGAGAAAAGGTATGATTGAAGATGATTATGGACACAAAATTATCATATTTTGATTCAAATTATCATATACATGACTCTGGATGATCATATTACGATTACCGAAGTCGATTTTATCGTCATTTAGATCATAATCTGATTGCTACGAATTGTAGTCATAACATTATACTCTTAAACTATTTTAAAACGATGCTCTTTTTTCTGCGTGTAGTTCTGCCTAAAAATTTTTATTCATTGTACGTTTTCTAAATATTTAAGGAGTTTTTTTTATATAATGACTAACATGTGGAATATTATACAGAATTCACGTGATGTTGATCACAGATCCAGATCCTTGCCTGTAAACTCTAGCTGAAGGGGTTAAAAGTTTCATAACAATGTAGTTTGTGTTTGGATTTTATTTACCTATAATTAATAATTTTAATTCGTTTTTGTTTGTATAAAAACATATATATTTATGGTTAAGGGAAATAAAACACAATGTATTAGTGTTGGTATCCAAACAATTAGGTAGGTATGGAATGGCATTATCCCCCTTTCAAATTTGGGGACTACGAATGAAAATATTTATGTCTTAACCCTCAAATCAAAATGGGAGCTATGTCTTACATAGTAATAAGATCGTTTTTCAAAAGAATATTGTGTGAATATTACAGTACAAGCCGGCTAAAGCCGGGCTTGCCCGAAGTGCACCTACGCGCAGAGAAAAGGAATGATTGAACATGATTGTGGACACAAAATTATGATATTATGATTCTAATTATCATATAAATGACTCTGGGTGATCATATTATGATTACCGAACGCGATTTTTTCGTCATTTAGAATCATAATATGATTGCTACAATCTTATTATGATGCACTTAAACTATCATAAAACGATGCTCTATTTCCTGCGTGTAGTTCTGCCTAAAAATTGTTATTCATTGTAAGTGTTGTGAGTATTTAAGGAGTTTTTTTTTTATATAATAACCAACATGTGGAATATTGTACAGAATTCATGTGATGTTGATGGAGGTCTTCCAGATGTATGCCTGTAAACTTTCGCTGAAGGAGTTTGAAGCTTAATAGCAATGTAGTTTGTGTTTGGATTTTATTTACCTATCATTATTAATAATTAATTAATTAATAATTTTAATTAGTTTTTGTTGCATAAAAACATTTATATTCATGATTAGTAACATTTGATAATTAATAAAATTGTGATAAATCCACATTCTAGCGATGCCCAATAAAGATGTGTATAATGAGGTAGTATCACATGTGCAAAATAACACATGATACGTACACACTATGGTCCGAACCATAGCTGCTTGATGTATTTAAGATGTATTTTTATTACTAATTAAAAAATTTCTAAACATTTTTTTACGGACGGTTACCCACCCTAACCGACCGAGAGGGCTCATCAATATGACGTTGGGATACGTACACACTTTGGTCCGAAAAATAGCGGATTAAGATGTATTTTTAGTAATAATAGGGGGTATGCCCGCTGCATTGTTTGCGTGGGGACGACATTGTTTTGCCTTCAAGTTTAAAATGTAATTGATTTTGGATAAGAATTTAATCATTTAAGGAAAATAAAACACAATGTAGTATAGATGATATCCAAACATTTAGGCAGGTATGGCCTGGCATTATTACCATTTACAATTTGTGGATTACGAATGGAAATATGTTTGTCTTAACCCCCAAATCAAAATGGGAGCTATGTCTTGCATAGTTATAAGATCGTTTTTCAAAAGAACATTGTTTGAACATTACAGTATTTCTGTGTGGACAGAGTGCGGCCAGGTTTAGGATTTTCCTATTCTGTGGTGTGTCCAAAGCCGGCTTCCCTGAGTAAAACATTTATGGGAGGCTGTAAAATAAAAAATTTAATACTTTATTCCGTTGTCCTATAAAAACTACATTTTAAATTTTAAGGCAAAACAACGTGTTATCTATGATAACAACCGAGTGGTCTTGCCCGCTACCATAACTTATGTGGTCATTGGTATATGGTTTAATTTAATGAAAAGATTATTTCTAAAATATGCAATAAAAACATAGTAAAAATGGTACTATAATGGTACAAATCTCGCTGCCTAAAACGCTGGAGCTTGGAACTTCAAATTTATCATTGAGGTTCCTTCTCCATCGCATACATCTAATCACGATTTTAGGAAATTGTTAGTATGTAGTACAAAAAGATAAAAAGTATTCCCCTTATCGTCCTGTTTAAACCCCTTTGACTAAAAATCTGAAATTTCAAGTGCATTAGCTAAAGCACTTAAAATATACCTTTAGGAATTTTAAACAAAACTTGATAAAAAAAGGCAAATATGTTCCCTTAATCACTCAGCCCAAACCGCTTGATTTTTAAATACGGCATGTAGGTTTCTCCTCCACTCTCAAAGATGGAATTATACACACAGAGAAATAATATGCCAACCGAATTGAAAAGTGTATTTTAATGGTAACAACTTAAAAATTCAGTACGTACAACGATATTAACACTAGATTTCAGAATATTTTGAGTTTTGCAACTAAAATTCAGTTGAATTAACCGAATTTGGTTGTGAAAACTAATGTTTAGTTTTACCAACCGACTGATATTTGTAATAACCGAATTTGAGTCGCAGTAACCGAATTTTAGTTGGCAAATAGCTAAATTTGTCTCTGTGTGTAGTAAAAACGGGGTTTAAATGAGAAAAACTGGGATTAATCAGAATGCTTAAACCGCTGGAGTAAGGAACTTGAAATTTGGCTTGAAAGTTCCTCGACCGGCGCAGACATTATCTAAGAATAAATTTAAGGAAATTCTTACCGTGAGGGCAAAATCTCCCTGTAAATGTCATCCTAAATAATATTTAGCTAGAAATTTGACTTTTAAAATGTGTTTCTTTGAACTTCTAATTAAAACGCTGTAAAGGTACTAAGAAGGAAAAGTGTCCTATGATAACAAATTGGTGAGCTTGCCCGTTACTATAATTATGTGCTATTTGGTGTATGTACTAATTTACTGGAAAGATAATTTCTTAAATATGCAATAAAAACATAGTAAAAAGGGTATTTAAAGGGATTTAGTACAGGCTCACCACCCAATCTAAGCCACTGGAGCTTGACCTTCAATTTGTAATGAAGGTTCCTTCTCGATCGTGTACAACTAATCACGACCTATGGAAATTGTTAGGATGTGGTACAAAAAGGATAAAAAGTGTTCCCCTTATCGTCCTACTTAAACATCTTTAGCTAAAAATCTAAAAGTTGCCTTTAGGAACTTCTAATAAAACTTGATAAACATGTGGTACAAAGGCAAATATGTTCCCTTAACCACTCAACCCCAACCGCTAGATTTTGAAATTCAGCATGTATGTTCCTCCTCTGGCGTAGACATACACAAATATAGGATTATTGGAAATGTTTACGTAATGGAGCAAAAAGTGAAAAGGTTTCCTTTTGATTTACTGCCCAAACCCTTTTGTATAGAAATCTAAATTTTAGAATATGTATTCCCTGATGTATGGGTTAATTTATCGAAGATATACTCTTTGAAATTTCCAATAAAAACTTGATAAAAATGGTAAAAATATATTCAACTTCAAATTGTTATTAAATAAGACATCCACTAACACGGGATTTTTGTAAACTTTTGCGGGGATGGCTAAAAAGGAAAACATTGAAGAACATTTTTTTGGAACTCACCATAAAAACAGGGTTTAAAATTGGCATTAATAACAAAGCTGAAACCGCTGGAGTAAGGAACTTGAAATTTGACTTGAAGGCTCCTCGTCCGGAGCAGACATTATATAATAAGAAATTTATATGGTGATATTTCTTACGGTGAGGGGCAAAATCTACCTCTTAATATTTTGCCAAATAACATTTGGCTACAAATCTGACTTTTAAAATATGTGTTTCTTTGAACTTACAATTAAAACGTTGTATAAATGGGGTTAAAAAGGAAAAGTGTCCGTTGAATAGCCCGGCTCCAATCGTACGAGGTAGGAACTTGAGATTTGACATGTAGGTACTTCCTTAAGCGTAGACATCAACCAAGAGAAGGGCAAAAACGGAAAATATCTCCTTAACCTTAACGTCATAACCAAAACTATTATGTAATAATATCGTAATTCACTTAAGATATACTTTTTGCGTTTTTATTCAAAACTTGTCATAAATAAAAGGAAAAAGTGTACTCTTAATGACATGTACAATTGCTTTATGCTTAATATTTAAAACATCTTCTCGAAATGGTTAAACAAAATAATTAAAACAGGAAACCATTTTCTTTTGAATGTATTCCGAAACTAAAGACTATTGGTAACGATATATCGGACATTTAAGCTAGTCTAGTAAAAATAAAAATTAAATTATAAAATATTTTGGATATTCAGAAGTTAACTGTATAAAAAGGAGTAAAAGTTGGTACTAATTCATAACTTTTAAATACATTTATATACATTAAAAAACTGAAATTTTTAGATTCTAAGTGCTGTAAAAGTATATACTCTTTTTGACTAATGAGCACAAAAGCACAACATTTGTAAAAAAAAATATTTAGTCCTGGACGATTTTTTTAAGAAGTTAATCATTTGAAGATCTACATTAATAGCCAGGAATGACATGACATTATCCCAATTTCCGATTTGGGGAATTGAAATGTTTCTATCATAAGCCCCCAACCAACAGGGAAACTATGCCTAACATGATTATGCTAATAATCACCGGAAAAAATAGACATATTCTTCGTAGCCAAATTTTTCAAAAGAACATTGTGTGAATATTAAAGTGTTTCTGCGTAGCAGGCCTGCGGCCGGACTCAGGGGTTTTTTACTCTAGGTATGTCCGAAGCAGGCTTCGCTGAGTAAAACATTTCTGTAAATCTGTAAAATAAAATAGGTAATACTTTATTGTATTGCCATATAAAAATTACGTTTTTAACTTTAACGCAAAAATACGTTTTATCTACGCTAACAACCTTGTTCGCTTTGTCGGCTAGTATTTAATATGTAGTCCCTGACGTATAGACTAATTAACTAAAGAGATACTTTTTGAAATTTGAAATAAAAACATAGTAAAAATGGGATTCAAAGGTTAATAAGTGCCGCCAGCTTTACCCAGCTTTAACCCCATGAGCTTGGAACTACAAATTTGGTATGAAGGTTCCGCCTCCGGCGCAGACACAATTTTCGGAAACAGGATTTTTAAAAATAATTAAAAGGTTGCACAAAAGAGATGAAAAGTGTTTTGCTTAACGTTCGGCTTATACCTCTTCGCTAGAAATCTGAAATTTCGAATACATAAAGAAAATAGATTCGGTCGTAGTAACCGTATTTGGGTAGTAGCTATCGAATTGGTAGTTATCACCAAATATCTGTTGAAGCAATCGAAATTTTATTGTCGTGTCAGAATGACTGTTGCTTCAGCCGAAAGGTTTTCATCACAATCGAACGATTCAGTTGTCGCAACCGAATCTTTCGATTGTGTTAGAAATTATTCGATTGAAGCAACGGACAATCTGGCACTACATTAGAATCTCGATTGCCCCAACTACAACGGGAGCCACGACCGAGAATGTTTTCTGCGTGTAGAGTATGGGATAATGACCTTTTTTGAATTTTAAACAAAAACTTAATAAAAATGTCTTACAAAGAAAAAAGTGGAGTCACTTAATCACCCAGTCGAAACCGCTGAAGCTAGGAACATGAAATTTGGCATGTAGGTTCCTCCTTCAACGTAGACGATTTTTAGAAATTGTTAGGATAAAAAATATTCCTAATCTGTAATTTCAAATAATGTACTTAAAATATACTTTTTAGAAAATTTGGCCTGTACAGTCAGGGACCTTCTGCTCTAAAAATATGTAGTTATTTGGGTTGTAATACAGTTTCTTTATTTTTAATGTAAATGTCAGTCATTTGTAGAACAAATTAAATTTTTACTAACTTTGTAGTTCGTTTAGAAAAACAAACCTCATCAAATGACTGTTTTATGATTTTACATTAATTTTTTACAGTTGTTTTTTGTCATTTAAAAAAATAAAAAAACAAATGTTTGTTTATTTTTTACTAACATGTGGTTCATTTTTACTACAATTGTTAGTAATTTGTTGAACATTAAAAAACAAATGACAATGTTAGTTGAATTTAATGAAAAGTAAGTCGTCCTTTCTTTTAGTGAAATTTCATTTGTTTTTAACTACAATTGCAGTGGTATTTACCCACATTATATTGTAAGTGTAGGATCATCGCCTCCCATAAACAACCACTTAGATGGGGAAAAGTCTCCTTATGTCCAAACCCCTTCAGGTTATTCACTAGTTAGTTAGTTAATTGTTCTTTATTTCAAATTCAATTTTCTGTAGTACAATGTTTTATAAGTTTAATAAAACAGAACATATAACTATGACTTAACGTCGTCAGTCGGAAAAAGATATTATTTAACCAAGTTTAACAAACAGTGTTTAATGTTACATACAAATTAATAATTAAATTCATTTATTAACATCTTCCTGTACCTTATCGCATTTATAATATATCGGGATAAATCTTTAAAATTATCTTTTATATTTAATATATTTATTAACTCATTTTCAGATAGGGTAGTTTTTTTTAAATGTTGGTATCTTATTTGTTTTAATATAGGACATTTAGCTATAAAATGAAGAATATTTTCAATTTCGTTTAGATTACATAACGAACATAAGCGAGATCTGTTTTGTTGAAACCTCGTTCCATTAAGCTCAATTAAATCACATCTAGCTTTGAATATATAACTTATTGTTGTCATATTAGTGATATCAAAATAGGTTTGTGGTTCCCTGTAATTGAGTTTGGAATAAAAACGGCTTGAATTAGATGCCTTTTCAACGTAAAAATTTCTTTCCTTGATTTTTAAACCGGATATAATATTGGTTCGTAAAAGTTCCCAACTCTGTCTTGTTGAGCATTCTGAAATTCTAGTTGAACAAACATCTCTACCCAACGAGTCAATGCTTTTATACCAATACGTTCCTTGCTGCATTATAAGTTTTGTTAGCTGGTTTGGCAGTCGATTGCTATCATATTCATAAATGGTTTTTATAATATAGCGGAGATGTAGATCAAGTGTGTAAATATAGCTATTTTCCATGCCAGTTTCTAACATCACTGCATATGTGGGTGTAAAGGGTGGTAATTTTAAAATTTTTTTAATAAAATATCTCTGTAGCTTATCTACATCTTCGAATAAGGAAAATCCCCACATTTGTGCACCATATGATTGTATAGCACGGCATACTGATTTGAATAAATTCCATTTTGCATTAAGGCCTATATGCTTTTTGGCCAAAAAGTCTTTCCACGTTGAGTTAATGCAATTTTTTGCTGACAAGGTTCTCTTTTCTAAGTGTTTTCTGAAAGACATTTTTGGTGACACTGTAACACCCAAATACGTGTATTCATTTGTGACTATTATAGGCTCCCCATTGAAAACCCATTTTTCATATTTAGATGTTTTACCTCCACTTCTAAATATCATCATTTGTGATTTACTCAGATTAACTTCAAGGTTCCACATTACACAGTATCTCTCAAGTTGTTTAATCATATTTTGCATTGTTACAATATCATCAGCTAGAATTACAATATCGTCCGCATACATTAATAACCGGATGTTCGTAGAACCAACGTTTACTCCTCCTTCTATAAATGAATGCAAATCATTAAGATATATAGAGAAAAGAGTTGGCGAAAGCAAACAGCCTTGTTTTACGCCAGATTCGGTACTAAATTCATCAGACACATCTTCACCGTTCCAGACTCTAAATTTGGTATGACTATATATAGTTTCAATCATTTTAATCATTTTTGTTGAGACTCCAGTATTATAAAGTTTGTAAATTAGTGCTTTTCTTGAAACTTTATCAAAAGCTGCTCTGAAGTCTACAAAAAAAGCATATAGTTTTTTCTTTTATTTAAACTTTAGGTGAGCAATTGCTGCTAAAGTATACAGATTATCTACAGTTGAATAGCTCTCTCTGAATCCTGCTTTGATACTCTGTAAGGATGTTATGTTTGTTTAACCATAAAGTAAGCCTTTTATTTAGTATGCCCATGAATATTTTTGCAATTGTGTTCATAAAAGATATTCCTCTATAATTATTTACAATTTCTTTGTCGCCTTTTTTATAAATTGGGAAAATTATGCTTGTCGTGAATTTTTCGTCTAATTTTGCGGATTCAAATATAATGTTGTATGATTTGGCTAATTCTTCAATAAACATTTCCGTTGCATTCTTGAAGAATTCGTAACTGACACGGTCCTCTCCAGGGGCCTTGTTGTACTTTGTTTTTGCTAGAACATCTTTAATTTCTGTTCGGGTTATAGGCCTATCTAAATCATTGTCACTATTAAACATTGCTGCATACATAACATCATTTGAATTTAGGGGCGGATTTAATAACTCGGAAAAGTATTGCTTGAAATCTTGTGTTGTAATTCCGGATTTCGGCTGTAATTGTTTATTTTTAATTTCTTTTATCAAATTCCACCAATCTTTGTTATTTTTCACCGAATTGATTTGTGTTTCTATTCTTTTGTAATATTCGATTTTGGATTTTTCGCATATCAATTTGTACTTTTTGTTTTCAACTACATACTTTTCTTTATTAGTTTTTGATGGGGTTTGACGAAATAGTTGTAAAGCGTTGAATGATTTTTCTCTAGCGTTGTAGCATTTGAAATTAAACCATTTATTTTCTTTCGTAAAAAGTATTTTGTTGTTATACGTGGTTGGGTTTGACAGACTTATGACTTCTACAAGATCTTGCAATTTCAGTACATCTAACCGTTGCTTATATAAAGTTAATTGTTGATTAAGCTTTCCTTTGTAATTATCATTTTTCCTCTCATCCCATTTTAGTTTTGGTAGCAAATTCATTGACTGTTCTAGATTTTTTCCATTAACATTTATTGTTAAAGTTATTGGCATATGATCAGACCATATTTTATTTTCTACTTTAAAACTTTCAATGCTATCCAAATTGTCATGAGCTGCAGCACAAATGTCATTGACCGATTCACCAACACCACTTATAAAAGTCAAATTGCCGAGTTCATCACCTTTTGTACATCCATTCAATATATGCAGACCGAAATCTTGACATAACTCGAGAAATTGTTTGCCTTTTGTGTTTATATTCAAATCCCTAGATTTTCTTGTATCAAATCCGGATCTAAAAGTGGATTTTGTAAATTCATCCATTGGTTGCTGAAGATTACCTATTCGGATATTTAGATCTCCCATTAAAATCAAATTTTCTACATCTTCATTTATTAAAAATCTTCTCACATCTTCAAAATCTTCATTCCAAGTAGCAGCTCTAAGATATAAAGGCATTATGTTAATCGATTTATTGGAAGTTTTAATTTTTATTAATTCAATTTCTTCCTTTATGCTTAACTCGCATGAGATATTCTTTTTTCGTAGATCTTTTTTTATACCATAAACATATCCAGCGATTCCCCTTCCGAACCTACTATTTTTTAATGCTGGCTTGCAAAACGTTTCATAGCCTTCGAAAAACTTTTTAAATCTTTCTACCTTCTCCTCAGATATATGAGTTTCTAATAATATAAATACATCATAAGTTTTTATAAATTTAAAAAAATCATTATATATGACTTTGTTTTCCAAGCCATGTATATTATAAGATAAAATATTTAATGTTACTGAAATGTGTTCTTTTTCATTATAAATGCGATTCGGTTTTACAAATTTATTTTTATTTAATTGATTTATTTCTGAATTTTTTAATAGTTTTTTGAAGCTAAGTTGGATAAAATTTCATAATAATTTAAATTAACAGATTTTATATTAAGCCCATACATACTTTCAAGGACTACATTTACATCTTGGTTTCCGCAAACTAAATTTTTGTTTTTGTTCCACCAGAACCATTTTTTCGCCAATTCTCATTCGCTCATTACGCACTATAACATGATGTTTATCATTTATTTTATGTAATTTTTTTTTAAGCTCTAACATTACACGTTTTCCTTGTTGCTTATCACTGTTGAGATCTCGTTCCACTATGATTTTAGAACCAGCTAAATTTTTAGTGCTTTTAAAAACTTCTCTAACAATTTCACCCGAACTGAATTCCGCCACAACTCCAATTTTGCCATCCTTCTCATACAATTTTCTCGTTGATATTAAGCCTATTTCTTGTGAAAGTTTCAGATTTTCTTTGCAGCAGTCTTTTACAGCATCTTCGAGAGAACTTTTGGTTGTAATACCCTTGAAAATTACGTTGTTTCGTTTGATATGTTCCTGCAGATACATAATTTGTTGATGATTTCTTTATCCTCTCTTAGCTGTCTGATTTCGGTTTTCAGTAACTCATTTTCGGTTTTTAAATCGTCCATCTTATCCGACAAGCCACTTACATTGGTTTTTATTTCTTCAACGTCTTGCTTCATATTCGACAATTTTTCATCCATAAGAGTTGACATCATATTCATTAAATCCTTTACTGCCACCGTACCAACAGAATTTCCATCATTATTTATAGGTGAAAGCTCATCATTTCTACGCGTTGCTGACGGTGTACCAATATTTGCTCCGTTTTGCATTTTGTTTAATTAATATTTTGTATAAAATTTAAATAGTTGAAGAATATGTATTTTAAGGCTCTGTATTAGCTTTGTTACAACGGATTTAAAAATTTTAAAAGTAGTGCATACGTTTAGGCGTTAGGTTGAAAATGTGTAATGTTCGAACAAGCTGTTTATAAAAGCTTTTACTTTAATCTATTTTCTTTTGCGGTTTTTACCAAACGATCCGGTAAGGCTCACAATTATACAATAATAGCAGCAAGTCTCCAAATACACAGATGTTTATTTTGTTCTTTATCTTTAAATTTTCTTTAATATATTTTTTGTTTAAAATAATTTCAATTTTTTCCACTTTCTCAATAGAGATGCAATTTTGTTCTTCAAATGTACCCTTTAAGGTTGCATTTATGCTTTGTAATTTATTGCCTCTTATTATGCTTTGGGGTTGTTGTTTTATCTTTTATTTAATTTCTTTGTTTTATTTGTGTTTGTTGTTGTTGTAAATTTTGTAAGTGAACAAATTTATTATTTGTTAATAAATAAAGGCTTATATATTTTTTTTCTCCAATATTTTTGCGTTTTGATGATACGAGTATGCTGTGTTTTGTTTTAATACACTGCTGTAGCTTGTTATTTATTTTAAAACTTTATTTTTATAAAAAATTACTCCCGCACAAAAATTTTCACATTCGATCAGTTAAAGGGTTGCCATCTCCTATTCACTAAAGAAAAACTTTTTGGAATTAATCATAAAACCATGGTAAGACATGGCTCATAGGGGGGGATAAATGGTCATGAATCACAAATTTCAAAACACTGGAGCAAGAAACTTGGAATAAGGCAAACAATTTTAATGTTTAATTATTAAAAGCTGAAATTTTAATGTATTCCGATATTAAAAACTACCGTTAACGTCGTCTAGGATTTTTAAGTTATAGAAGATTTTGGATATTCGGAAGTCATGGGTATAAAAAACAGTAAAGGTGGTACTCTTTAAAACTCTTAAAGTAATTTACATATTCACTTAAAACTTGTATTTTTCAACTGCGGCTAAATTATTTACTGTTTTAAACAAATGAACAGAAAAGCATGAAATTGGGAATCTGTAAAAAAATGGTTGGTCCTGGACAACCAATGAACACAAAAGCACGAAATTTGGAACCAGTAAACCAAATTTGGTACCAGACGATTTTTATCTCCCGATCCTAAATTTGTTTTTCAAATTTTCCACTTTTCAATGTTAAGAGGACATCCTCATTATGAGCCTTTAAGAAAACTTTTCCACAAAATCTGTTATACTAAAATTTCAGAACGAAATTCCATGTATTTCCAAAACAATAAACATAAATAATCTATTTAATGGGTTTTAAATCGAGTTGACTATTTTTGAAATAATTTTTTATTTAAAAACTGACTTAAGCATAGATTTAAGTTAAATTTATTTAACAAAACAGTAAAAATTCCCAGTGGTTTAACCATTTTGAGTGTTATTTTTCAAAACAATTTTTTTAGAACTTATTTGTTAAATTTAGATTTAAAATTTATTGTTAAAATATGATATTACCTAGTAAATGGCGTCATCAGCTAATCCGAAGTTTTCAAGACTGCGCTATTTTCTCCTTATCTGATTTTAGAATATGACCCATAGCTTGAAAATTGATAAAGTTAAAGGAAAGTCGATGAAAATTTTTATTAGTCTTACCTTCACCCTACGCCCGTGATAATGACATCCCTATCCAAAATTGGACCTTGGTTGGGAAAAATATTCTATTTTATAAAACGGACAAAATTTTCGTTTCTTTGGAGTATCCACAAATGTTCTTAATATATAGGGACCAAGGCTGGTAAAGCTTCCGCTACCCTTTTGAACAAAGAGCCCAAAATTAAAATGTAATGAGGCATATTAAATACCAAGTTTTATTATTATATTTCACTTTGTTTTTGGCTTGAATAAGAATTGTGTGTAAATATGCGTCTAAACCAGTTAACCGGTTAAATTTGAAGAATGCGAATAAAATACTTTGTAAGAATAGAAATAAAACTGTAGATGTACCTATTTTGTACATTAATTAAGAATTGTAAAAATTAACAAAAAAATACTGGTTCTGAGCCAAAACAGAAATACATTTTGTAATAAATTTTTCTGTTGAGCGAACAGATATATTATTTTGAGTGTTGGGTTTTGAACTCAAAAACTTCAGTGACGTTTTATGTGGTTTTAAGTTTGAATAAAATTGTCCTTAACCAGTTTTTCGAAAAGTATAATTTTTGTATTTTTTATTTCCAATTTGGACTAAAATTCCTTTACGAAAAATAAGGTTTGAGAAAAATGTTAATGAAAATTAAAAAAAAAAAACACACAATGTGAATGAAGTTTTGGAGTTCAAAAGATTATTATTTTGGAACTACCTGGAGTATTGAAATTTAAATATAATATTTTTGTAAAAAAATACTATCAAGTTATGCAAAAACTTTTTCGATGTCTTAAAGGCAAACATTTAATTAATTCTGTGAATTTTTTTAACATTTCATCTACTCATTGCAAGAAAGAATTTAAATTCAATTTCGAAGGAACAGGATTTAAGACAGACTGTTTCTAAAAACATTCTATCCTCTTCATCTCCGAATTCCTAATTAGTACTTCTCAGTGCGCATGTTTCTATAACTACATATAAAATTTAATATTTCGACGATGAAGTAATCGAGTTTCCCCGTTCTTATAAAATTTTTCAAAAACCAAATTTTTACTGATCTGCCCATTTTGGAAACAACTTACTTGATTAAGATGAGCACTTCTAAACATTTTAAATCCCCGTAATACCACGTTTCCAGTCTAAAATTCAATAAGCGCATTTTCAGTATTAGCCCACATCACAGAAAACCTATATTTCTACTTTTTAGCCAATGATCGTAAAATGGGACTCTTTACTCGTTTCTACGTCTTCCAGTACTATATTAAAGATCCTGTTTTAGTGGAGGTCTACATTTGGGCGATGTTTAATTAGTAAGTACTTTTTTGTTTCGTGCCATGATCATGAAAATTGATATAACATGAAACTTGTTATATGTATTCTTCAAATTTTTACAAACTATCAGTTTTTTAGATTTTTTGAAAATTTGTTATCATTTGCGCTCAGTGGTTGATTTTTTTAAGCAAAATTACTTTTGTGGAATACGTACTTGTTAAAAAAAGAAAAAATAATTATTTTTTGTAAAAAGTACTTTGATTTTGAACATTTTGCAAAATTACTTTTTGCAATATTATGTAGTTTTTTTGGAAAAAGCATTATTTTTTGGTTGGAAATGTGGTTTTTATGGAAAATTCACTTTTTGGAAAAATTTCTTTTTTTTTAAATAATATCTTTTGTTTTCAAAAAGATACTTTTTTTAAATAATACTTTTTTTTTTGAAAAACATGCTTTTTTTAAAAAAGGACTTTTTTCGGAAAAATACGTATCTTTTTTTGAAAAAGTACTTTTTTTTTGTAAAGGTATTTTTTATTTTGAAAAAAGTACTTTTTTGAAAAAGTCTTTTTTTCTGGTGAAAGTACTTTTTCCGTGAAAAGTCCTTTTTGGTAAAAGCACTCGTTTTTAAAAAAGTATTTTTTTTTGAGCAAAGGTACTTTTTTGGAAAAAGCTATTCCTTTGGAATAAGA
This sequence comes from Delia radicum, assembly GCA_021234595.1. Lineage (NCBI taxonomy): Eukaryota > Metazoa > Arthropoda > Insecta > Diptera > Anthomyiidae > Delia > Delia radicum. Next base: position 188,568,129 of record CM037853.1, read on the forward strand.
TCATTTTTTTCGGAATACTTTTTGGCCATCTCCGTTGGAATATCAAAAAATTCCGTCTTTCCAGGAGGAAAATGTATAGCAAATTTTCGATTATTTGGCCCAGTGGTCAAGGCTGGGCAATGTTGATCCAGTCAGGAAAAAAGTAGGGCTTTTCTCACTTTTTGGCCATCTCCGATGGAATATCAAAAAATCCTGTCTTAGTGGAGGTCACCTTCCCTGGAGGAACCTATATGCAAAACTTAAAGTTTCAAGGATCAGGTGCTAGGCTGGGCGATGTTGAGTCAGTCAGTATCTTACACTACTCTTTTATATAAATAGATAGACAGATAAAGACTACTGTTACTTAAAAAAAAAAAAATGTTCCATTTGTGAAAAAAAAAACTTTTTTTTAAGCCCTTTACTCTTTCGAAAAGTACCATTACTTATAAAAAACCGTTACTTTTTGAAAAAAACTACTTAAAAGAAAAAACGTTCCTTTTTTGAAAAAAAAAATTCTTTTTGTTTTTAAAACCCGTTCTTTTTTGAAAAACCGTTTTATTTTTTTAAACAACAGCTACTTTTTTAAAAACGCTATTTTTTGAAAAATGTCGTAACTTAAAAAACAAAAACCGTTAGTTTTTGATTAAACCGTTACTTTAAAAAAAACCGTTACTTTTATTTGTTAAAAAAGTAACGGTTACTTTTTTAAACATGCCGTTACTTATTTTGCAAAAACGGAAGACTTTTTCCACTTTTTCGCACTCTCCGTTGGAATATTGGAAAATCCCTTGTAAATTTCAAGTTCCCAGGTCCTGGGGTCTAGGCTGGGCGATGTTGATTCAGTCACTCTCACCACTTCTTTATATATATATATACATTATTTATATACATTAATATGAAAAAAAAATATACACGAAATATTTTAACCTCTATTTGTAGTCTAAGATTTTAACACGATAAGTGTAAAAAAACCACTTAAATAAAGTTTTAACGGGAAAAAGTGTAGAAAATTTTGTAGAATTCTGGTTAAACGAATTACAGGACGTCAAGGTTGTTCGTTAAATCGAGATATTCGTTAAACAACAAAACTATGCAATTATTATTTATATTTTTTAAATTTATATATTTTTTATTTTCGTTCGACTTCAGTGTGAAAAGTTTGACATTCGCTGAACCGGGAATTTTTTTCAGTGATTGATTTTTAAATTTTATATACAAAAAAAAAATTGGAAAAAAAGCACTTCAAAAATTATAAATTTTTTTGGAAAAAGTATTTTTTTCAAACTGTAATTTAATTTTTAAAAAAATATATTTTTCTTTATTTTTTTGAAGATGATACTTTTTAAGAAAAAGTAAATTTTTTTTTGGTACTTTTCTTTGGAAAAGCTAAAAAATTTTCGCTATTTTTTTTTTTTTTTTGAAAAATGGTTGTTTTTTTGGAAAATGTACTTTTTTTTGGAAAAAGTACTGTTTTGAAATTGGTACTTTTTTAGAAAACTAAAATTTTTTTGGTACTTTTTTTGGAAGACACTTTTTGTTTTTTTTTTGTGGAAGATACTTTAGGTGGTAAATGGAAATTTTTTTACGAAAAAGTATTTCTTGCGGAAAAATTACTGTTTTTAGTATTATTTGTGGAAAAAGTACTTTTTGAAATTGGTATTTTTTTAGAAAAATTTATTTATTTTCTTTTTTGTTTGGAAATTGTATCTTTTTTTGGAAAAGGTGTTTTTTGGGAAGAAGCACTTTTTTGAAATTGGTACTCATTTTGAAAATTAAATTTTGTTGGTAGTTTTTTTTTTTTTTTGAAAAGGTACTTTTTCGGTATTTTTTTGGAAAATGTACTTTTTTCGGTACTCTTTTTTGGAAGATAAAGAAAGTACTTTTTAAAATTGCTGCATTTTTAGAAAAATTTAATATTTTTGGTACTTTTTGTTTGGAAAGTGTAATTTTTTTTGGAAAGAGTACATGGTCCTTTTTTAAAGAAAAATTTATTTTTTGTGTACTTTTTTAGTAAAAAGTACTTTTGTGGGAAAAATGCTTTTTTGGAAAAGATATTTTTTTGGAAAAAAGTACTTTTTTTACATTAGTACTTTTTTAGAAAAATTAATTTTTTTTGTACTGTTTTCCAATACTTTTTTAGAAAAATTAAATTTTTTTGTAATTTTTTTGAAAAAGAACATTTTTGGTACCTCTTTTTTGTAAAAAGAAACTTTTTTGGTATTTTATTTTGGAAATTGGTACTTTTGTAGAAAAATAAAATTTTTTTTGTACATTTTTTTTTGGTACAAAGGTAAATTTTTGGGTAGTTTGTTTTCTTTAAAAGGGAACTTTTTCGTTACTTATTTTGGAAAAGGTAGTTATTTTTGGAAAAAGATACTTATTTAGGGGAAAAGTACTATTTTGAAATTGGCACTTTTTAGATAAAACGTGCTTTTACGACAGTTTTTGGTACTGTTTTCTGAAATGGGTACATTTTTTTGGTACTTCTTTTGGAAGAGGGTATTTTTCGGCAATTATTTTATTTGAAAATTTCGGTACTTTTTTTGGAAAGTGGCATTTTTCAAAATGGTACTTTTTTATAAATAAATTTAATTTTTTGGTACTCTTTTGCCAATAGTTTTGGTAATTTTTTTGGTAAAAAGGAAAATATGTTGACACTTTTTTTGAAAATTAATTTTTTCGTTACTTATTCTCTTGGAAAATGTACTTTTTTCTGAAAAGGGTAAGATTTTTGGTACTTTTTTTTTGGAAAGGGACATTTTTGAAATTGGTACTTTTTTTAAATTTAACGTTTTTGGTACTTTTTTTGCCAATAGTTTCTTGTACTTTTTTCTGAAAAGGGTAAATTTTGTGGTACTTTTTTTTGAATAGGCTTTTTTCGGTAATTATTTTTTTTTGAAAATTTCGGTACTTTTTTTTGAAAAGGGACATTTTTGAAATTGATACATTTTTACAAAATTAAATTTTTTGGTACTTTTATTTTGGATAAGGGACATTTTTCGGAAATTATTTTTTTTGAAAATTTCGGTACTTTTTTTTGGAAAGGGACATTTTTGAAATTAGTACTTTTTTAGAATATGTAATTTTTTTGGTACTTTTTGCCAATAGTTTTGAATTTTTTTTTGGTAAAAAGAAAAATTTTTTGAAAATTAACTTTTTCGGTAAGTTTTCTCTTGGAAAATGTACTTATTTTTTGTTACTTATTTCTGAAAAGGCTACATTTTTTGGTACTTTTTTGGGAAAGGGATTTTTTTCGGTAATTATTTTCACAAGTTTGTTATAATTTTTATTAAAAATAAAAATTATGTTTTTTTTTTCGACCTTTAATTGTGCAATGAAAATGAAAATTATTAAAGTTCGAGGCCATATACTCTATATTTCTTCATTAGGATATTGTCCTAACAAATAATCTATAGAGTTTTTGTTTTCAAATTTATTATTTGACCCTTTCAGGAATGTGTTGATAGATCTATTTCGGGAATTTTCTAGGTTCCCATCATCAGAACACGTTTTGAAAGCGGTAACAATCCCATGCCAAACCTCAAGCATTCATATGAACTAGTTTATTCACTACATGAGAACTAATATACATATGAGTTTGAAATTAAAGATTATAACCATTGATCAAAAAATAAATTGAAAACTTGTTTGATGTGTAAGATCCACCTCTGGTGGATATTCAATACACGTTTTTTTTTTTTTTGTTTCTCTCTCCTTTTTTATATTTTGTTAAGTTAGTTAACAAAACAGGGAAAGTAAACTAGGCGGTACTTTGCCTTTTTTCACAAGTTTGTTATAATTTTTATTAAAAATAAAAATTATGTTTTTTCGACCTTTAATTGTGCAATGAAAATGAAAATTATTCAAGTTCGTGGCCATATACTCTATATTTCTTCATTAGGATATTGTCCTAACAAATAATCTATAGAGTTTTTGTTTTCAAATTTATTATTTGACCCTTTCAGGAATGTGTTGATAGATCTATTTCGGGAATTTTCTAGGTTCCCATCATCAGAACACGTTTTGAAAGCGGTAACAATCCCATGCCAAACCTCAAGCATTCATATGAACTAGTTTACTCACTACATGAGAACTAATATACATATGAGTTTGAAATTAAAGATTATAACCATTGATCAAAAAATAAATTGAAAACTTGTTTGATGTGTAAGATCCACCTCTGGTGGATATTCAATACACGTTTTTTTTTTTTTTGTTTCTCTCTCCTTTTTTATATTTTGTTAAGTTAGTTAACAAAACAGGGAAAGTAAACTAGGCGGTACTTTGCCTTTTTTCACAAGTTTGTTATAATTTTTATTAAAAATAAAAATTATGTTTTTTCGACCTTTAATTGTGCAATGAAAATGAAAATTATTCAAGTTCGAGGCCATATACTCTATATTTCTTCATTAGGATATTGTCCTAACTAACTTAACAAAATATAAAAAAGGAGAGAGAAACAAAAAAAAAAAAAAACGTGTATTGAATATCCACCAGAGGTGGATCTTACACATCAAACAAGTTTTCAATTTATTTTTTGATCTATGGTTATAATCTTTAATTTCAAACTCATATGTATATTAGTTCTCATGTAGTGAGTAAACTAGTTCATATGAATGCTTGAGGTTTGGCATGGGATTGTTACCGCTTTCAAAACGTGTTCTGATGATGGGAACCTAGAAAATTCCCGAAATAGATCTATCAACACATTCCTGAAAGGGTCAAATAATAAATTTGAAAACAAAAAAACTCTATAGATTATTTGTTAGGACAATATCCTAATGAAGAAATATAGAGTATATGGCCTCGAACTTGAATAATTTTCATTTTCATTGCACAATTAAAGGTCGAAAAAACATAATTTTTATTTTTAATAAAAATTATAACAAACTTGTGAAAAAGGCAAAGTACCGCCTAGTTTACTTTCCCTGTTTTGTTAACTAATTTAACAAAATATAAAAAAGGAGAGAGAAACAAAAAAAAAACGTGTATTGAATATCCACCAGAGGTGGATCTTACACATCAAACAAGTTTTCAATTTATTTTTTGATCAATGGTTATAATCTTTAATTTCAAACTCATATGTATATTAGTTCTCATGTAGTGAGTAAACTAGTTCATATGAATGCTTGAGGTTTGGCATGGGATTGTTACCGCTTTCAAAACGTGTTCTGATGATGGGAACCTAGAAAATTCCCGAAATAGATCTATCAACACATTCCTGAAAGGGTCAAATAATAAATTTGAAAACAAAAACTCTATAGATTATTTGTTAGGACAATATCCTAATGAAGAAATATAGAGTATATGGCCTCGAACTTGAATAATTTTCATTTTCATTGGTAATTATTTTCTTTGAAAGTTTCAGTAGGTTTTTTTTTGGAATCTGATATTTTTGAAATTGGTACTTTTTTAGAAAATTAAATTTTTTTGGTACTTTTTTGTCAATAGATTTGGTACATTTTTTTGGTAAAAATAAAAATTTTTTGGTACTTTTTTTTTGAAAACGAACGTTTTCGGTACTTTTTCTCTTGGAAAATGAACTTTTTTCCAATGCTTTTGGTACTTTTTTTTGAAGAATTTACTTTTTTTGGGAAATTTGTTAATGCTAGTACTCGTACAGTCACAATATTTTGTCCGTAAAGACTACTGAATATACAATATATTCTCCGTACTTTTTCTCTTGGAAAATGTACTTTTTTTGAAGAAGGTACTTTTTTTGGAAAAGGGAACTTATTTAGGGAAAAAGTACTATTTTGAAATTGGTACTTTTTTAGGAAAAAAAAATTTTTTTTAGTACTTTTTTTGACAATAGTTTCTTGTACTTTTTTCTGAAAAGGGTAAATTTTTTGGTACTTTTTTTTGAATAGGCTTTTTTCGGTAATTATTTTTTTTTTGAAAATTTCGGTACTTTTTTTTGGAAAGGGACATTTTTGAAATTGATACATTTTTACAAAATTAAATTTTTTTGGTACTTTTATTTTGGATAAGGGACTTTTTTCGGTAATTATTTTTTTTTTGAAAATTTCGGTACTTTTTTTTAGAAAGGGACATTTTTGAAATTAGTACTTTTTTAGGATATTTAATTTTTTTGGTACTTTTTGCCAATAGTTTTGAAATTTTTTTTGGTAAAAAGAAAAATTTTTGAAAATTAACTTTTTCGGTAATTTTTCTCTTGGAAAATGTACTTATTTTTTGTTACTTATTTCTGAAAAGGGTACATTTTTTGGTACTTTTTTGGGAAAGGGCCTTTTTTGGTAATTATTTTCTTTGAAAGTTTCAGTAGGTTTTTCTTTGGAATCTGATATTTTTGAAATTGGTACTTTTTTAGAAAATTAAATTTTTTTGGTACTTTTTTTGTCAATAGATTTGGTACTTTTTTTTGGTAAAAATAAAAATTTTTTGGTACTTTTTATTTTTTGAAAATGACCGTTTTCGGTACTTTTTCTCTTGGAAAATGTACTTTTTTCCAATGCTTTTCGGTACTTTTTTTTGAAGAATTTACTTTTTTTGGGAAATTTGTTAATGCTAGTACTCGTACAGTCACAATATTTTGTCCGTAAAGACTACTGAATATACAATATATTGTCGGTACTTTTTCTCTTGGAAAATGTGCTTTTTTTGAAGAAGGTACTTTTTTTGGAAAAAGGAACTTATTTAGGGAAAAAGTACTTTTTTGAAATTGGTACTTTTTTAGAAAAGAAAAAAAATTTTTGGTACTTTTTTTGTACTTTTTCCTGAAAAGGGTAAATTTTTTGGTACTTTTTTTGAATAGGCTTTTTCGGTAATTATTTTTTTTTTTGAAAATTTCGGTACTTTTGTTTTGGAAAGGGACATTTTAGATATTAGTACTCTTTTAAAATATTTAATTTTTTTGGTACTTTTTTGCCAATAGTTTTGGTACTTTTTTTTGGTAGAAAAAAAAAAATTTTGGTACTTTTTTTTTTTTACATTAATTAAGAATTGTAAAAATTAACAAAAAATACTGGTTCTGAGCCAAAAAAAACAGAAATACATTTTGTAATAAATTTTTCTGTTGAGCGAACAGATATATTATTTTGAGTGTTGGGTTTTGAACTCAAAAACTTCAGTGACGTTTTATGTGGTTTTAAGTTTGAATAAAATTGTCCTTAACCTGTAAGGTTGGAGAAAAATGATAATGAAAATTAAAAAAAAAAAACATACAATGTGAATGAAGTTTTGGAGTTCAAAAGATTATTATTTTGGAACTACCTGGAGTATTGAAATTTAAATATAATATTTTTGTGAAAAAATGCTATCAAATTATGCAAAAACTTTTTCGATGTCTTAAAGGCAAACATTTAATTAATTCTGTGAATTTTTTAACATTTCATCTACTCATTGCAAGAAAGAACTTAAATTAAAGTTCGAAGGAACAGGATTTAAGACAGACTGTTTCTAAAAACATTCTATCCTCTTCATCTCCGAATTAATAATTAGTCCTTCTCAGTGCGCATGTTTCTATAACTACATATAAAATTTAATGTTTCGACGATCAAGTAATCGAGTTTCCCCGTTCTTATAAAATTTTTCAAAAACCAAATTTTTACTGATCTGCCCATTTTGGAAACAACTTACAACTTAACTTAAAGTCTTTTTTTCTGATGAAAGCACTTTTTCCGTAAAAAGTTCTTTTTGGTAAAAGCACTCGTTTTTAAAAAAGTATTTTTTTTTTGAGGAAAAAGTACTTATTTTTGAGGAAAAAGTACTTATTTTTGGGGAAAAAGTACTTTTTTTGGAAAAAGATATTCTTTTGAAATAAGATAATTTTTTTCGGAATACTTTTGGCCATCTCCGTTGGAATATCAAAAAATTCTCCAGGAGGAAACTGTATACCAAATTTTCGATTATTTGGCCCAGTGGTCTAGGCTGGGCAATGTTGATCCAGTCAGGAAAAAAGGAGGACTTTTCTCACTTTTTGGACATCTCCGATGGAATATCAAAAAATCCCGTCTTAGTGGAGGTCACCTTCCCTGGAGGAACCTATATGCAAAACTTAAAGTTTCAAGGATCAGGTGCTAGGCTGGGCGATGTTGAGTCAGTCAGTATCTTACACTACTCTTTTATATAAATAGATAGACAGGTGGGCGTTGTGGTGTAATGGTTAGCGCGTTGGACTGTTACACAGATGGTCCCGGGTTCGATTCCCGGTGACGACAACATCAATTTAGAAAAATAATATGTATGAGTTTTCTATCACTTATATGTATCGCTGCGCCCACCTTCGGTGTTCCCATAGCACTTAACCCCACCGAAGTAAAATAATGAATCAGGGCTATGAAACAAAAAGCTTCAATAAATTCGCCAACTCTACATCAGGTGGCGATCAACAACTGTTCTAAGACTTATCTACTCGCGCAATTACAGTGTTGCCATGTTTGAAGCCCTTCATCTTTCACCACCTTTCATCTCTCCCCTATCCCCTTTCCAAAGAAAGCAACACATTAATTAATAGGAAGAATTTCCTGAGTGTTGCTTCTCTTTAAAAAAAAAAAAAAAAAAAAAAAAAAAAAGACTACTGTTACTTAAAAATAAAAATATGTTCCATTTGTGAAAAAAAAAACTTTTTTTTAAAACCCGTTACTCTTTCGAAAAGTACCATTACTTATAAAAAACCGTTACTTTTTGAAAAAAACTACTTAAAAAAAACGTTCCTTTTTGTTTTAAAAACACGTTCTTTTTGAAAAAACCGTTTTATTTTTTTAAACAACAGCTACTTTTTAAAAAAGTAACTTAAAAAACAAAAACCGTTAGTTTTTGATTAAACCTTTACTTTAAAAAAACCGTTACTTTTATTTGTTAAAAAAGTAACGGTTACTTTTTTAAAAATGCCGTTACTTATTTTGCAAAAACGGAAGACTTTTTCCACTTTTTCGCACTCTCCGTTGGAATATTTGAAAATCCCTTGTAAATTTAAAGTTCCCAGGTCCTGGGGTCTAGGCTGGGCGATGTTGATTCAGTCACTCACACCACTTCTTTATATATATATATATATAGAGATTATTTATATACATTAATATGAAAAAAAATATACACGAAATATTTTAACCTCTATTTGTAGTCTAAGATTTTAACACGACAAGTGTAAAAAAACCACTTAAATAAAGTTTTAACGGGAAAAAGTGTAGAAAATTTTGTAGAATTCTGGTTAAACGAATTACAGGACGTCAAGGTTGTTCGTTAAATCGAGATATTCGTTAAACAACAAAACTATGCAATTATTATTTATATTTTTAAATTTATATATTTTTTATTTTCGTTCGACTTCAGTGTGAAAAGTTTGACATTCGTTGAATTTTTTTCAGTGATTGTGTTTTAATTTTTTTTTTAATTTTAGATACAAAAAAAAATTGGAAAAAAGCACTTCAAAAATTATAAATTTTTTTGGAAAAACTGTAATTTAATTTTTGAAAAAATGTATTTTTTCTGTATTTTTTGAAGATGGTACTTTTTAAGAAAAAGTAAATTTTTTTTGGTACTTTTCTTTGGAAAAGCTAAAAAATTTTCGCTATTTTTTTTTTTTTTTTGAAAAATGGAAGTTTTTTTTGGAAAATGTACTTTTTTTTTGGAAAAAGTACTGTTTTGAAATTGGTACTTATTTAGAAAACTAAAATTTTTTTGGTACTTTTTTTGGAAAACACTTTTTGTTTTTTTTTTTTTGTAGAAGATACTTTAGGTGGGAAATTTAAATTTTTTTAGGAAAATGTATTTTTTGCGGAAAAATTACTGTTATTAGTATTATTTGTGGAAAAATTACTTTTTGAAATTGGTATTTTTTTAGAAAAATTTATTTATTTTCTTTTTTGTTTGAAAATTGTATCTTTTTTTGGAAAAGGTACTCTTTTTTGGAAGATACAGAAAGTACTTTTTAAAATTGCTGCATTTTTAGAAAAATTTAATGTTTTTGGTACTTTTTGTTAGGAAAAATGGAAATTTTTTTTGGAAAGTGTAATTTTTTTTGGAAAGAGTACATGGTACTTTTTTTAGAAAAATTTATTTTTTGTGTACTTTTGTTGGAAAAAGTACTTTTTTGAAAAAGTACTTTTGTGGGAAAATGCTTTTTTGGAAAAGATATTTTTTAGGAAAAAAGTACTTTTTTTACATTAGTACTTTTTTAGAAAAATAAATTTTTTTTGTACTGTTTTCGAATACTTTTTTAGAAAAATTAAATTTTTTTTGTAATTTTTTTGAAAAAGAACATTTTTGGTACCTCTTTTTTTGTAAAAAGAAACTTTTTTGGTACTTTATTTTGGAAATTGGTACTTATGTAGAAAAATAAAATTTTTTTGTACATTTTTTTTTTTGGTAAAAAGGTAAATTTTTGGGTAGTTTGTTTAAAGAAAACAAACTACCCAAAAATGTACTTACTTTCTTTACTTATTTTGGAAAAGGTAATTATTTTTTGAAATTGGCACGTTTTTAGATACAACGTGCTTTTACGACAGTTTTTGGTACTGTTTTAAGGGGTTTTTGGTACTTTTTTTGGAAGAGGGTATTTTTCGGCAATTATTTTATTTGAAAATTTCGGTACTTTTTTTTGGAAAGGGGCATTTTTCAAAATGGTACTTTTTTTATAAATAAATTTAATTTTTTTGGTACTTTTTTGCCAATAGTTTTGGTAATTTTTTTGGTAAAAAGGAAAATATGTTGATATTTTTTTTTTAAATTAATTTTTTTTTACTTATTCTCTTGGAAAATGTACTTTTTTCTGAAAAGGGTAAGATTTTTGGTACTTTTTTTTGGAAAGGGACATTTTTGAAATTGGTACTATTTTTAAATTTAATTTTTTTGTTACTTTTTTGCCAATAGTTTTGGTACTTTTTTTTTGAAAATTAACGTTTTCGGTACTTTTTCTCTTGGAAAATGTACTTTTTTTGTATAAGGCACTTTTTTTTGGAAAAGGGAACTTATTTAGGGAAAAGTACTATTTTCAAATTGGTACTTTTTTAGAAAAAAAAAATTTTTTTTGGTACTTTTTTTGACAATAGTTTCTTGTACTTTTTTCTGAAAAGGGTAAATTTTGTGGTACTTTTTTTTGAATAAGCTTTTTTCGGTAATTATTTTTTTTTGAAAATTTCGGTACTTTTGTTTTGGAAAGGCACATTTTTGAATTTTTACAAAATTAAATTTTTTTGGTACTTTTATTTTGGATAAGGGACTTTTTCGGTAATTATTTTTTTTTGAAAATTTCGGTACTTTTTTTTTGGAAAGGGACATTTTTGAAATTAGTACTTTTTTAGAATAATTAATTTTTTTGGTACTTTTTGCCAATACTTTTGATACTTTTGGTACTTTTTTTGTCAATAGATTTGGTACTTTTTTTGTTAAAAAAAAACATTTTTTTGTACTTTTTTTTTGAAAATTAACGTTTTCGGTACTTTTTCTCTTGGAAAATGTACTTTTTTTGAAGAAGGTACATTTTTTTGGAAAAAGGAACTTATTTAGGAAAAAAGTACTATTTTGAAATTGGTACTTTTTTAGAAAAAAAAAAAATTTTTAAGAATTTACTTTTTTGGGAAATTTGTTAATGCTAGTACTCGTACAGTCACAATATTTTGTCCGTAAAGACTACTGAATATACAATATATTGTCGGTACTTTTTCTCTTGGAAAATGTACTTTTTTTGAAGATGGTACTTTTTTTTGGAAAAAGGAACTTATTTAGGGAAAAAGTACTATTTTGAAATTGGTACTTTTTTAGAAAAGAAAAAAAAATTTTGGTACTTTTTTTGACAATAGTTTTTTTGTACTTTTTCCTGAAAAGGGTAAATTTTTTGGTACTTTTTTTTGAATAGGCTTTTTCGGTAATTATTTTTTTTTGGAAATTTTGGTACTTTTTTTTGGAAAGGGACATTTTAGATATTAGTACTTTTTTAAAATATTTAATTTTTTTGGTACTTTTTTGCCAATAGTTTTGGTACTTATTTTTTGGTAGAAAGAAAAAATATTTGTTAAAAAAGTAACGGTTACTTTTTTAAAAATGCCGTTACTTATTTTGCAAAAACGGAAGACTTTTTCCACTTTTTCGCACTCTCCGTTGGAATATTGGAAAATCCCTTGTAAATTAAAGTTCCCAGGTCCTGGGGTCTAGGCTGGGCGATGTTGATTCAGTCACTCACACCACTTCTTTATATATATATATAGAGATTATTTTTTTTATTTTATTAATTAATAATCATATAATTACAAATTATATGCTATTACCCTAACCGAGCACTAGCTACTATGGCCTTCGTCGCGTTGTAGCGAAAACAGACCAGTGCCTCTGGTGGGAATCGAACCCACGACCCCCGCACTGATAAGCCAGCACGCTACCAACTAGCCTACCGGGGCGCACATATAGAGATTATTTATATACATTAATATGAAAAAAAATATACACGAAATATTTTAACGACAAGTGTAAAAAAAACCACTTAAATAAAGTTTTAACGGGAAAAAGTGTAGAAAATTTTGTAGAATTTTGGTTAAACGAATTACAGGACGTCAAGGTTGTTCGTTAAATCGAGATATTCGTGAAACAACAAAACTATGCAATTATTATTTATATTTTTTTAATTTATATATTTCTTATTTTCGTTCGACTTCAGTGTGAAAAGTTTGATATTCGTTAAACCGGGAATTTTTTTCAGTGATTGTTTTTTTAATTTTAGATACAAAAAAAAAATTGGAAAAAAGCATTATAAATTTTTTTGGAAAAAGTATTTTTTTTCAAACTGTAATTTAATTTTTGAAAAAATGTATTTTTTCTGTATTTTCTAGAAGATGGTACTTTTTAAGAAAAAGTAAATTTTTGTTTTTGGTACTTTTCCTTGGAAAAGCTAAAAAATTTTCGCTATTTTTTTTTTTTAAATTGAAGGTTTTTTTTTGGAAAATGTACTTTTTTTTGGAAAAGTACTGTTTTGAAATTGGTACTTTTTTAGAAAACTAAAATTTTTTTGGTACTTTTTTTGGAAGACACTTTTTGTTTTTTTTTTGTAGAAGATACTTTAGGTGGGAAATGGAAATTTTTTTACGAAAAAGTATTTTTTGCCCAAAAAATTCTGTTTTTAGTATTATTTGTGGAAAAAGTACTTTTTGAAATTGGTATTTTTTTAGAAAAATTTATTTATTTTCTTTTTTGTTTGGAAATTGTATCTTTTTTGGAAAAGGTGTTTTTTGGGAAGAAGCACTTTTTTGAAATTGGTACTCATTTTGAAAATTAAATTTTGTTGGTAGTTTTTTTTTTTTTTGAAAAGGTACTTTTTCGGTATTTTTTTGGAAAAGGTACTTTTTTGGAAGATACAGAAAGTACTTTTTAAAATTGCTGCATTTTTAGAAAAATTTAATATTTTTGGTACTTTTTGTTTGGAAAAATGGAAATTTTTTTTGGAAAGTGTAGTTTTTTTAGAAAAATTTATTTTTTGTGTACTTTTTTTGAAAAAGTACTTTTGTGGGAAAAATGCTTTTTTGGAAAAGATATTTTTTTGGAAAAAGTACTTTTTTTACATTAGTACTTTTGTAGAAAAATAAAATTTTTTTGTACATTTTTTTTTTGGTAAAAAGGTAAATTTTTGGGTAGTTTGTTTTCTTTAAAAGGGAACTTTTTCGTTACTTATTTTGGAAAAGGTACTTATTTTTGGAAGAAGGTACTTATTTTGGGGAAAAGTACTATTTTGAAATTGGCACGTTTTTAGATAAAACGTGCTTTTACGACAGTTTTTGGTACTGTTTTCTGAAAAGGGGTTTTTGGTACTTATTTTGGAAGAGGGTATTTTTCGGCAATTATTTTATTTGAAAATTTCGGTCCTTTTTTTTTATAAAGGGCATTTTTCAAAATGGTACTTTTTATAAATAAATTTAATTTTTTGGTACTTTTTTGCCAATAGTTTAGGTAATTTTTTTGATAAAAAGGAAAATATGTTGATACTTTTTTTGAAAATTTATTTTTTTCGATACTTATTCTCTTGGAAAATGTACTTTTTTTCTGAAAAGGGTAAGATTTTTGGTACTTTTTTTTTTGGAAAGGGACATTTTTGAAATCGGTACTTTTTTTAAATTTAACTTTTTTGCCAATAGTTTTGGTACTTTTTTTGAAAATTAACGTTTTCGGTACTTTTTCTCTTGGAAAATGTACTTTTTTTGAAGAAGGTACTTTTTTTTGGAAAAGGGAACTTATTTAGGAAAATTATTATTTTGAAATTGGTACTTTTTTAGAAAAAAAAAAATTTTTTTTGGTACTTTTTTTGACAATAGTTTCTTGTACTTTTTTCTGAAAAGGGTAAATTTTGTGGTACTTTTTTTTTAATAGGCTTTTTTCGGTAATTATTTTTTTTGAAAATTTCGGCACTTATTTTTTGGACAGGGACATTTTTGAAATAAGTACTTTTTTAGAATATTTAATTTTTTTGGTGCTTTTTGCCAATAGTTTTGGAATTTTTTTTGGTAAAAAGAAAAATTTTTTGAAAATTAACTTTTTCGGTAATTTTTCTCTTGGAAAATGTACGTATTTTTTGTTACTTATTTCTGAAAAGGGTACATTTTTTGGTACTTTTTTGGGAAAGGGACTTTTTTCGGTAATTATTTTCTTTGAAAGTTTAAGTAGGTTTTTTTTGGAATCTGATATTTTTGAAATTGGTACTTTTTTAGAAAATTAATTTTTTTTTGGTACTTTTTTGTCAATAGATATGGTACTTTTTTTTATAAAAATAAAAATTTTTTGGTACTTTTTTTTTTGAAAATTTTTCGGTACTTTTTCTCTTAGAAAATGTACTTTTTTCCAATGCTTTTCGGTACTTTTTTTTGAAGAATTTGCTTTTTTTGGGAAATTTGTTAATGCTAGTACTCGTACAGTCACAATGTTTTGTCCGTAAAGACTACTTAATATACAATATATTGTCGGTACTTTTTCTCTTGGAAAATGTCCTTTTTTTTGAAGAAGGTACTTTTTTTTGGAAAAAGGAACTTATTTAGGGAAAAAGTACTATTTTGAAATTGGTACTTTTTTAGAAAAAAAAAATTTTTTTTTGTACTTTTTTAGACAATAGTTTTTTGTACTTTTACCTGAAAAGGGTAAATTTTTTGGTACTTTTTGTGAATAGGCTTTTTTCGGTAATTATTTTTTTTGAAAATTTCGGTACTTTTTTTTTGGAAAGGGACATTTTAGATATTAGTACTTTTTTAAAATATTTAATTTTTTTGGTACTTTTTTGCCAATCGTTTTGGTCCCTTTTTTTGGTAAAAAAAAAAAATTTTTGGTACTGTTTTTTTTTTTTTTTAAATGAATATTTTCGGTACTTTTTCTCTTGGAAAATGTACTTTTTGTTGGGACATTTTTCTGAAAAGGGTACATTTTTTGGTACTTTTTTGCGAAAGGGATTTTCTTCAGTAATTATTTTTTTTTTGAAAATTTCGGTACTTTTTTTTGGAAAGGAACATTTTGTAATTGGTACTTTTTTGGAAAGTTTAATTTTTTTTTGCACTTTTTTGTCAATAGTTTTAGTACTTTTTTTTTGAAAATGAACGTTTTCGGTACTTTTTCTCTTGGAAAATGTACTTTTTTCCAATGCTTTTCGGTACTTTTTTTTGAAGAAGGAACTTTTTTTGGGACTTCGTTTTCGGTACTTTTTTTTTTTGGAAAAGGTACTTTTTTTGGAAAAATGGACACTATACTTTTTCTCTTGGAAAATGTACTTTTTTTGAAGAAGGTACATTTTTTTGGAAAAAGGAACTTATTTAGGGAAAAAGTACTATTTTGAAATTGGTACTTTTTTAGAAAAAAAAAAAAAATTTTAAGAATTTACTTTTTTGGGAAATTTGTTAATGCTAGTACTCGTACAGTCACAATATTTTGTCCGTAAAGACTACTGAATATACAATATATTGTCGGTACTTTTTCTCTTGGAAAATGTACTTTTTTTGAAGATGGTACTTTTTTTGGAAAAAGGAACTTATTTAGGGAAAAAGTACTATTTTGAAATTAGTACTTTTTTAGAAAAGAAAAAAAATTTTTGGTACTTTTTTTGACAATAGTTTTTTTGTACTTTTTCCTGAAAAGGGTAAATTTTTTGGTACTTTTTTTTGAATAGGCTTTTTCGGTAATTATTTTTTTTTGGAAATTTTGGTACTTATTTTTTGGAAAGGGACATTTTAGATATTAGTACTTTTTTAAAATATTTAATTTTTTTGGTACTTTTTTGCCAATAGTTTTGGTACTTATTTTTTGGTAGAAAGAAAAAATATTTGTTAAAAAAGTAACGGTTACTTTTTTAAAAATGCCGTTACTTATTTTGCAAAAACGGAAGACTTTTTCCACTTTTTCGCACTCTCCGTTGGAATATTGGAAAATCCCTTGTAAATTTAAAGTTCCCAGGTCCTGGGGTCTAGGCTGGGCGATGTTGATTCAGTCACTCACACCACTTCTTTATATATATATATAGAGATTATGTATATACATTAATATGAAAAAAAATATACACGAAATATTTTAACGACAAGTGTAAAAAAACCACTTAAATAAAGTTTTTAACGGGAAAAAGTGTAGAAAATTTTGTAGAATTTTGGTTAAACGAATTACAGGACGTCAAGGTTGTTCGTTAAATCGAGATATTCGTGAAACAACAAAACTATGCAATTATTATTTATATTTTTTTAATTTATATATTTTTTATTTTCGTTCGACTTCAGTGTGAAAAGTTTGATATTCGTTAAACCGGGAATTTTTTTCAGTGATTGTTTTTTTAATTTTAGATACAAAAAAAAAATTGGAAAAAAGCATTATAAATTTTTTTGGAAAAAGTATTTTTTTTCAAACTGTAATTTAATTTTTGAAAAAATGTATTTTTTCTGTATTTTCTAGAAGATGGTACTTTTTAAGAAAAAGTAAATTTTTGTTTTTGGTGCTTTTCCTTGGAAAAGCTAAAAAATTTTCGCTATTTTTTTTTTAAAATTGAAGGTTTTTTTTTGGAAAATGTACTTTTTTTTGGAAAAGTACTGTTTTGAAATTGGTACTTTTTTAGAAAACTAAAATTTTTTTGGTACTTTTTTTGGAAGACACTTTTTGTTTTTTTTTTTGTAGAAGATACTTTAGGTGGGAAATGGAAATTTTTTTACGAAAAAGTATTTTTTCCGAAAAATTACTGTTTTTAGTATTATTTGTGGAAAAAGTACTTTTTGAAATTGGTATTTTTTTTAGAAAAATTTATTTATTTTCTTTAGTTAGTCTCTTTACAGGAAGAAGAAGAAGAAAACATTTTTATTGAAAAATTTTACGGACACAAGGGATACACCAGACTGCCGCAGTTTCGTCCCCTTCCTGGGACTCGTCAGTGTTTAATTTATGTGTCAATTGAACAAAGTATTTTATATTGTTAATTTTTGCTCTATATGAAAAACTTTTTATTTTTTGGTGTCGTACTGTGATTTGAACTCACAGTCTTAGCATCAAAGCTATGCATCGTAATCTCACCTCTTAACCAGTTGAGCCACGGTCGACACAGCGTTGACTGCGACTAAATTGGAGTTTGGTCACACTACGTACACACAAGTATTGTTTTGATCAGAAGAGACAGAATTAGCTAATACCAATGCACAATTCATTTCTCAACTAGAATGCTTTTTCTTCTTAATCCTATCTCTTTTTCACAAGTAATTATCACGTTTTATGATGCGCTTTATTCACATACAATAGTTGGATACCAAGTGTAGGTTAGAGATTGAGTCGCCGTTAAGCAAGTTTATTTATTTATTTCTTTTTTGTTTGGAAATTGTATCTTTTTTGGGAAGAATCACTTTTTTAAATTGGTACTCATTTTGAAAATTAAATTTTGTTGGTAGTTTTTTTTTTTTTGAAAAGGTACTTTTTCGGTATTTTTTTGGAAAAGGTACTTTTTTGGAAGATACAGAAAGTACTTTTTAAAATTGCTGCATTTTTAGAAAAATTTAATATTTTTGGTACTTTTTGTTTGGAAAAATGGAAATTTTTTTTGGAAAGTGTAGTTTTTTTAGAAAAATTTATTTTTTGTGTACTTTTTTTGAAAAAGTACTTTTGTGGGAAAAATGCTTTTTTGGAAAAGATATTTTTTTGGAAAAAGTACTTTTTTTACATTAGTACTTTTGTAGAAAAATAAAATTTTTTTGTACATTTTTTTTTTGGTAAAAAGGTAAATTTTTGGGTAGTTTGTTTTCTTTAAAAGGGAACTTTTTCGTTACTTATTTTGGAAAAGGTACTTATTTTGGGGAAAAGTACTATTTTGAAATTGGCACGTTTTTAGATAAAACGTGCTTTTACGACAGTTTTTGGTACTGTTTTCTGAAAAGGGGTTTTTGGTACTTTTTTTGGAAGAGGGTATTTTTCGGCAATTATTTTATTTGAAAATGTACTTTTTTTCTGAAAAGGGTAAGATTTTTGGTACTTTTTTTTTGGAAAGGGACATTTTTGAAATCGGTACTTTTTTTAAATTTAACTTTTTGCCAATAGTTTTGGTACTTTTTTGAAAATTAACGTTTTCGGTACTTTTTCTCTTGGAAAATGTACTTTTTTTGAAGAAGGTACTTTTTTTTGGAAAAGGGAACTTATTTAGGGAAGTTATTATTTTGAAATTAGTACTTTTTTAGAAAAAAAAATTTTTTTTGGTACTTTTTTGACAATAGTTTCTTCTACTTTTTTCTGAAAAGGGTAAATTTTGTGGTACTTTTTTTTTAATAGGCTTTTTTCGGTAATTATTTTTTTTGAAAATTTCGGCACTTATTTTTTGGAAAGGGACATTTTTGAAATTAATACATTTTTACAAAATTAAATTTTTTTGGTACTTTTATTTTGGATAAGGGAATTTTTTCGGTAATTATTTTTTTTTTGAAAATTTCGGTACTTTGTTTTTGGAAAGGGACATTTTTGAAATAAGTACTTTTTTAGAATATTTAATTTTTTTGGTGCTTTTTGCCAATAGTTTTGGAATTTCTTTTGGTAAAAAGAAAAATTTTTTGAAAATTAACTTTTTCGGTAATTTTTCTCTTGGAAAATGTACGTATTTTTTGTTACTTATTTCTGAAAAGGGTACATTTTTTGGTACTTTTTTGGGAAAGGGACTTTTTTCGGTAATTATTTTCTTTGAAAGTTTAAGTAGGTTTTTTTTGGAATCTGATATTTTTGAAATTGGTACTTTTTCAGAAAATTAAATTTTTTTTGGTACTTTTTTGTCAATAGATTTGTTACTTTTTTTTGGTACATATAAATTTTTTTGGTACTTTTTTTTTTTTGAAAATGAACGTTTTCGGTACTTTTTCTCTTGGAAAATGTAGTTTTTTCCAATGCCTTTCGGTACTTTCTTTTGAAGAATTTACTTTTTTTGGGAAATTTGTTAATACTAGTACTCGTACAGTCACAATATTTTGTCCGTAAAGACTACTGAATATACAATATATTGTCGGTACTTTTTCTCTTGGAAAATGTATTTTTTTGAAGAATGTACTTTTTTTTTGGAAAAAGGAACTTATTTAGGGAAAAAGTACTATTTTGAAATTGGTAATTTTTTAGAAAAAAAATTTTTTTTTGGTTCTTTTTTTGACAATAGTTTTTGTACTTTTTCCTGAAAAGGGTAAAATTTTTGGTACTTTTTTTTGAATAGGCTTTTTTCGGTAATTATTTTTTTTTGAAAATTTCGGTACTTTTTTTTGGAAAGGGACATTTTAGATATTAGTACTTTTTTAAAATATTTGATTTTTTTGGTACTTTTTTGCCAATAGTTTTGGTACTTTTTTTTTGGTAAAAAGAAAAAATTTTTGGTACTTTTTTTTTTTTAAATGAATATTTTCGGTACTTTTTCTCTTGGAAAATGTACTTTTTGTTGGTACTTTTTTCTGAAAAGGGTACATTTTTTGGTACTTTTTTTGCGAAAAGGATTTTTTTTCAGTAATTATTTTTTTTTGAAAATTTCGGTACTTTTTTTTGGAAAGGAACATTTTTGAAATTGGTACTGTTTTTGAAAAGTTAATTTTTTTTGTACTTTTTTGTCAATAGTTTTGGTACTTTTTTTTGAAAATTAACGTTTTCGGTACTTTTTCTCTTGGAAAATGTACTTTTTTCCAATGCTTTTCGGTAGTTTTTTTGAAGAAGGTACTTTTTTTGGGACTTCGTTTTCGGTACTTTTTTTTTTTTTGGAAAAAGGTACTTTTTTTGGAAAAATGGACACTATTTTCCGAAAAAGGAGGAGTTTTTCTCTTTTTGGCCTTCTCCGTAGGAATATCCAAAAATCGCTTCTTAGCAGAGTACGTATTTGAAACCACGAACTGTTAATTTTTGGTTTTTCTTGTATCAACGCAGAAGAAAGATAAAACAAAAAATGTTTTCATTCCATGTGTTTCCATTTGAAAATAAACGTTGCATCTCATTTTCATGCGTATGATATGATTATTTTATTTACTTGTTTCGTAAATAATTTGGTGAGTTTTTAACATTGAAAAAAAAAAAAATATTTTCTCTTCTTGAAAAAGAACGGTGAACAAAAAAAAAAAAATGTGAATGCGTTTCACAATGTTTTTTATGTTGTTGATGATACTGAATATGATACTTATTTGTTCTTTTTCACAATTCTTCAAAATTAATAAAATGGATAAAGACTTTAAAAATTGTATTATTGTTAATTGGAATTTAAAAATATACAGTGACCAACAATACACGTTCAATATTATTGATAAATATTTTTTTGTCAATAAATTATTTCAAAATAAAATATTGTACCCTATATTGGTAGTTTATCATATAAAGAGGAATACAGACGTTAAATAGTATTGATAAGTTTAGGGTTATTTACAAACAAAATGAATTGGTGTTCCCTATATTGGAAGTTAATCAATTAAATTAAAAAATTCAAAATTTTTTTTTTAATTTGTTTTTTCAGTGACATATTGGAAAGTGTATGGCCAATATTAATGTATTTGTTTTTTCAAAATTTGTTGTAATTTTGATGTATAAAAATTAATAAATTAAATTAAAAATGCATATATATTATTGCGATATAAAAAATATTCATGCAATACGGCATTCACACTAGATAGCAAAACATATGTTTTGCCAAAACACGTATTAAAGCTCTTTATTACATTCCAATAATTCTTTATTCTTTTCCACTTGTTTTGGCAAAACAAGTGTTTTGCTATCTAGTTTAAATGAAATATAAAATGTGCTTAATTTTTTAAATCTTTTGACAAAATTAAAGTATTGATCAATTCTAATTCACCGAAATGAAATTTTTAAAAAAGCTATACCATTAATGACATGTTTCCTCTAATAAAACCGGTTTAATTTTTTATATACTTTTTGATGATACTTAAATGCTTTAAATAACAAAGGGAAATGGTGTAAAGATTCCATAAATTGAAATTCATGGCAATTGATGTTTTTCTAAATAACAGTTTTTGCGTAGTTTTTTTATATATATTTTTTTTTGTGATAATAATTTTGAACTCATTGAATTATAATAAATATATAGTTTTTATAAATATTTTTCGCAATATGCATTGTTCTTTTCTGAATGGCAATTGATAAATCATAATTTTTATTAACAATAAAAATTATATCAATCATTTGTAAAAAGAGATAGTATGGTCTTAGTTTGTTAGTTCCCCTTTAAATAAAATGGGAAACATGAACGAAAAATGTGTATTGTAATCTACCAAAGGTGGGTACTACACAAAAACATAAAGTATTTCAATTTGTTTTTTTTTTTTTGATTATTATTGGTAACTTCAAATACTTCTCATTTTGTTAGAAAAATGAGTTATATATATTTTCAAGTTTAAGCATTATGATGTTACCACTCTTTCTAAATTGTTCTGATGCTCCCCGAAATAGATCTATCAACAAATTCTTGGAGGTGTGGTCAAGGAATAAATTGAAAAACTAAAAAAATTCTATAATTTATTTACTAGGACAATATTCTGGTAAATAAATGTAGAATACGACCTCGAACTTGAATAGCTTCATTTTCATTGCACAATAAAGGTCGAATAAATCATAATTTTTATTAACAATAAAAATTATATCAATCATTATCAATAATATTGAACGTGTATTGTTGGTCACTGTATATTTTTAAATTCCAATTAAAAATACAATTTTTAAAGTCTTTATCCATTTTATTAATTTTGCAGAATTGTGAAAAAGAACAAATAAGTATCATATATCATTACACTCATTGTAAAACACATTTATATTTTTTTTTTCACCGTTCTTTTTCAAGAAGAGAAAATATTTTTTTTTTTTTAATGTTAAAAACTCACCAAATTATTTACGATTCATTTTTCATTCTATGAAAGAGAAACAAGTAAATAAAACGATCATATCATACGCATGAGAATAGATGCAAGGTTTATTTTCAAATGGAAACACATGGAATGGAAACATTTTTTGTTTTATCTTTCGTGTGTGTGTAAAAACTAAAACAGAAAACATATAACATTGTACGTGGAGATGAAGTGAAAAAGAACTGCAAATACGTACTCTGCTTCTTAGTGGAGGTCTAAGTCGGAGGATGAACATATGTACCAAATTTCAAGTTCCTAGGTCCAGAGGTCTTGGCTAGGAAAAATGGGCAATATTTTCCGAAAAGGAGGAGTTTTCCACTTTTTGGTCTTGTCCGTTGGAATATAAAAAAATCGCTTCTTAGTGGAGGTCTAAGTCGGAGGAGGAACATATGTACTAAATTTCAAGTTCCTAGGTCCATTGGTCTTGGCTGGGCGATGTAGAGTCACTCAGGCCTCAGTCACTCAGTATCCACGCCACTCTTATAGAGTTATAGATTTCTGCGTAGACGAATTGCGGCAATGTTTATTATTTTTCTATTCTGTGGTATGTCCAAAGCCGCGGCTTCGCTGAGTAAAACATTTATGGAAGGCTGTAAAATGAAAAATTAATACTTTATTCCGTTGTCCAATAAAAATTACATTTTAAACTTTAAGGCAAAGCAAGGTGTTATCTATGATAACAACCTAGTGGGCTTGCCCGTTACCATAACTTATGTGCTCATTGGTATATGGTCTTACTGAAAAGATAATTTCTAAAATATGCAATAAAAACATAGTAAAAATGGTAATCAAAAGGGAATTACTACCGCCTATTTACGCTGCCTAAACCGCTGGAGCTTGGAATCATATACATCTAATCACGATTTTAGGAAATTGTTAGTATGTGGCACAAAAAGATAAAAGTCTTCCCCTTATTGTCCTGCTTAAACCCCTTCGGCTAAATATCTGAAATTTCAAGTGTATTAGCCAATAATCTATGGGCTAAAGCACTTAAAATATACCTTTAGGAATTTCAAATAAAACTTGATAAAAATGTGGCACAAAATCTCGTCATGTATGTTCCTCCTCTGGCGTAGACATCCACAAATATGGGATTATTGGAAATGTTTACGTAATGGAGGGAACAGTAAAAAGGTTTATTCTTGATTTACTGCCCAAACCCTTTTGTCTAGAAATCTAAATTTTATAATATGTATTCCCTGAGGTATAGGCTAATTTACCGGAGAGAATTTCCAATAATGGCGTGGTAAAAATTGTAAAAAATATTGAACTTGAAATTTGGATTAAATTAGACATCCAC
This sequence comes from Delia radicum, assembly GCA_021234595.1. Lineage (NCBI taxonomy): Eukaryota > Metazoa > Arthropoda > Insecta > Diptera > Anthomyiidae > Delia > Delia radicum. Next base: position 188,591,709 of record CM037853.1, read on the forward strand.
TAAGGAAGGGTTTTTGTAAACTTTTTAGGGGACGGACAAAAAGGAAGAAGTCTCCTTCTGTTCCAAAAATTTTTTGGAACTCACTCGGTTTAAATAAAAAAAATTGATATTAATCACAAAGCTTAAACCCCTGGAGTAAGGAACTTGAAATTTGGCTTAAAGATTCCGCGCACATACATTATCTAAGAAGAAATTTATATGGTGAAACATACATGGGCACACTGCAGTATATTTTTACTGCATTACGATTGGCAGTAATCAGTAATCAGTAAAATGTTACTGATTACTGAAAGAGACAATGCAGTAACCAGTAACGTTTTACTGATTACTGAAAAAAATTGCAGTACCAGTAACGTTTTACAGATTACTGAACAAAAATTGCAGTACCAGCAATGTTTTACTGATTACTGAAATAAAATTGCAGTAACAGTAATGTTTTACTGATTACTGAAATGAAATTTCAGTAACCAGTAATTGTTTACTGATTACTGAAAAAAATGCAGTAATCAGTAAAATGTTAACAAGACAAATTTATTAAATTGCATTACAATTTTTGTTAAAAAATTAAAGCGTACCATTACTTTTTTGTTAAAAAGTCAAAAATCTGACCTTGGGTTTTCAAATTTCAATCATAATTTTCTATTTATACCCAAGAAACATTTTTACGGACTCTCCGGCATGTACGGATTCTTGAATCCGGGGTTTACGGTACGTTTTCGGACCGTTTAATCGGATTTTCGAAAACACGTTTTTAGTCCGTTTGGGGATATCAGTTTTCGTGCCGTTTAATACGGACTTCACCGATTTTCATCCGTTTCAAGTCAGTCACAATCGGTAACAATTTTTTTCAATTTGTTTTATTAAAATAAAATTAAGTAAATAATATAAAAGATCGGGGCGCCAAATAAATTCAGGTAGCATGCATAATATGCATTGCATACGTTAGATGGTAAGTATTTATATAATTTAAAACGCTCAAATGAGATTGCAAACAAAAATATATTTGTTCATAGAATCCATCGTTTTTAAACCCCACTTAATATTTTTTACATGCAGATATCTGATTCAATAATGGGCCACAAACTAACAATGATGCTCTTGGTGGAAACAAAAAACTGCATCGAAAAAGTAAGTATCAATTTTTTTTTTTAAATAAAAAAATATTTCGTATTTAATTAAAGTTAAATGAAGTATATTTTAATATTTTTTCAAATAAATTAATAAATGTATAAAAAAAAATAAAATCCATTGAGTTTTTTGTAAAAAAATGGTTGGAATACGGACCAAATAAGTATTTTCAACGATACGTTTATTGTCCGTTTTATATCCGTAAAAAACGGAATCATCCGTTTTCAGCACGACAAAACGGTCCGGAAACGGTCCGTATTTGACGGACTTTAAACGGATTTGAGTCAGTTTTTAACACGACCCAACGGTCCGTAAACGGTCCGTCATTGGCGGACTTGCAACGGATTCGAATCCGTATTCGATGTTCCTTTTAATCCGTTTTCTGGTCCGTATACTGATCCGGAAAACGGTACGGAAACGGACTCCGGATCCGACTATGATGTACCGAAAACGGCACATAAACGGACCGGATTGTTTGCTGGGATAGTCTTTTTGAACCCACTTAAAATTAACGTTTTCAGTTTTTCAAATATCAAAGAATTGGCCGACATACTATTTTTATTTTTATTGATACTATATATTTCACAGGCCTACAAAAAAAAATTTTTTGTTTGGTGCCGCTAATTCTATGTTATAATTTGGTTAATTAGTCCGCAAGAGGTCATGGTTAGCTGTCAAAATCGCGAAGCTACGTTCAGGTTTGTATCGATCGGTCATAACCTAAAAATGTATTTTATTATACTTAATGTCGTTATAGTCAATTAATTTCTTTGATTAAATGATAATATTGATATGCCGTCGTCGAGAAGGTGTTGTGTAAATAATCCAAATACATTTTGTTATATTTGTGGTGAATATGTAGTAAAAAAGTTTGTTTTTTTAATAAATTTATTAAATGTTATTTAATTTATTAATCCTTGCGAAATCTCGAAAACTACACGTAGCATTAAAAAAGTAAGTATCAATTTTTTATCAGGGTACCGAACGTACTGTTTTATTTTTAGCGGCTCCAAAATCATTGTAGGCCTGTGTTATTAGCTTTTCTCAACACAAGCATTTCAAAATTTACATCGCTGAGTTTTTGTCTTCTGGAACGATTCACAATCACAGCGAATGAAAACAATCGTTCTACAGGTGCAGATGAGGGTAATGCTGTATTGTATTTGAGAAATACGTTTTTAATGGCAATGTGAATAATTATTCCATTGTCAGTGATCGAATAAACAATTTTTTCAACTGGCAGTTTATATTGTTTGTTTATGTCGCATATCATCTTCGTTATATTGTCAAAAGAATGGGTTCCCTTAAATCTTCGACAAGCTAGTGCTAGAGACTTCCTTTCGAAATTTTTAGCATCTAACCAATGGCAAGTGTAACCAAAAAACGATCTTTTTCCACCTGACCACACATCCGCAGTTACGCACACATATTCAACTTCTTCAAGCTTAGAAGCAAGTTCTTTGATAAACCGATTTTGGCTCTCTAAAAGTAGCCTTGTAATTGAACTCCTGCTGGGAATTTTAAACAAACAAATTTAAAAATGATAACTACACACAAAAAATGAAAAGTGTATTATTATCGAATTACTTAGGTAAAATACAACTTGAAAAGTATTTTGTGAGAGTTAATAAAAAAATGAATATAGATTTATATATTTTTCGTCTTTGTTAACTTTCCGTAGTTTTTGTTGCATTCCATTCTGAAGCAATTAAAAATTTGTTAAGTTACCTAAGTTTTTTCTTTTGTAACTTATCTAAGAAAATATAATTTTTTAATTTAGATAATGTGTAACTAACCAAACAACTATTCAAGTTGTATTTTACATAAGTACTTAGATAATAATACACTTTTTGTTTTTTGCGTGTAGGCATATTTTTTTATAACACTCATTTTTAGTTGGTATATTTAATTGCTATTAAATGCCTAAATGATTTATTACTGCATTTTTTCAGTAATCATTAAAAAAATACTGGTTACTGCAATTTTTTTCAGTAATCAGTAAAACGTTACTGGTACTGCAATTTTATTTCAGTAATCAGTAAAACATTACTGGTACAAGCATGTGAAGATAGCAAAACCAAAAAAATACCAGCAAAATCTGTCAGCAAAATCACTCAAAACCAAAAAAAAGCACTCGGAGCACATAAAAAGCACTCAAAGTTCAGCAAAATCAGTCAAACTCCAGCAAAATCTTTAAACAAAATATTTTTTTAATAAAGTGACAAAAGATTTATTATTATTATTAAATTAATTAATATACATATACATATACAATAAAAAAAAACACATTTAAATAAAATAATAAAACCCAAATTTGTTTTTTTTTTCTATAGTTGTTAGTAAAAGTTGCGTGAAGGGAAAAATTTCATCTTTTGTGGTCAAGACACATTTTGGTTTATGGAGTACATTTGAGGGATTCTTACAAAAAAATTTGGATAGGAATCGATAGACAAAAGATATTAGAGTAATTTGTCATCATTGGAATTATCAATATCTGTTTTTCCTGCAAATTCCTAGAAGAAAAACTGTTTCATCATTGGTACCGGTGGTCAGTAAATTGAACTTTCATTGTGGAATCTTCATTAACGATTCTTACAAAAAAATTTGGATAAGAATTGGTCGATACAAGATAGGAGAGCAATGTGTCATCATTAGAATTATCAATATCTGTTTTTCCTAGAAATTCCTAGAAGAAAAACTGTTTCGTCATTGGTGCTGGTCAGTAAATTGAATTTTCATTGTGGAATCTTCATTAACGATTCTTACAAAAAAATTTGGATGCGAATTGGTCGATACAAGATAGGAGAGCAATGTCTCATCATTAGAATTGTCAATATCTGTTTTTCCTAGAAATTCCTAGAAGAAAAACTGTTTCGTCATTGGTACCAGTGGTCAGTAAATTGAATTTTTATTGTGGAATCTTCATTAACGATTCTTACAAAAAAAATTGGATGAGAATTGGTCAGCAACAGGTAGGAGAGCAATGTCCCATCATTATAATTATCAATATCTGTTTTTCCTAGAAATTCCTAGAAGAAAAACTGTTTCATCATTGGGTGTGGTCAGTAAATTGAATTTTCATTGTGGAATCTTCATTAACGATTCTTACAAAAAAATTTGGATGCGAATTGGTCGATACAAGATAGGAGAGCAATGTCTCATCATTAGAATTATCAATATCTGTTTTTAATAGAAATTCCTAGAAGAAAAACTGTTTCGTCATTGGTACCAGTGGTCAGTAAATTGAATTTTCATTGTGGAATCTTCATTAACGATTCTTACAAAAAAAATTGGATGAGAATTGGTCAGTAACAGGTAGGAGAGCAATGTCCCATCATTATAATTATCAATATCTGTTTTTCCTAGAAATTCCTAGAAGAAAAACTGTTTTATCATTGGGTGTGGTCAGTAAATTGAATTTTTATTGTGGAATCTTCATTAACGATTCTTACAAAAAAATTTGGATGAGAATTGGTCGGTACAAGATAGGAGACCAATGTCTCATCATTAGAATTGTCAATATCTGTTTTTCCTAGAAATTCCTAGAAGAAAAACTGTTTCATCATTGGTACCAGTGGTCAGTAAATTGAATTTTTATTGTGGAATCTTCATTAACGATTCTTACAAAAAAATTTGGATGAGAATTGGTCGATACAAGATAGGAGAGCAATTTCTCATCATTAGAATTATCAATATCTGTTTTTCCTAGAAATTCCTAGAAGAAAAACTGTTTCATCATTGGTGCTGGTCAGTAAATTGAATTTTCATTGTGGAATCTTCATTAACGATTCTTACAAAAAAAATTGGATGAGAATTGGTCAGCAACAGGTAGGAGAGCAATGTCTCATCATTAGAATTATCAATATCTGTTTTTTCTAGAAATTCCTAGAAGAAAAACTGTTTCATCATTGGTACCAGTGGTCAGTAAATTGAATTTTTATTGTGGAATCTTCATTAACGATTCTTACAAAAAAATTTGGATGAGAATTGGTCGATACAAGATAGGAGAGCAATGTCTCATCATTAGAATTGTCAATATCTGTTTTTCCTAGAAATTCCTAGAAGAAAAACTGTTTCGTCATTGGTGCTGGTCAGTAAATTGAATTTTAATTGTGGAATCTTCATTAACGATTCTTACAAAAAAATTTGGATGAGAATTGGTCAGCAACAGGTAGGAGAGCAATGTCTCATCATTAGAATTATCAATATCTGTTTTTTCTAGAAATTCCTAGAAGAAAAACTGTTTCATCATTGGTACCAGTGGTCAGTAAATTGAATTTTTATTGTGGAATCTTCATTAACGATTCTTACAAAAAAATTTGGATGAGAATTGGTCGATACAAGATAGGAGAGCAATGTCTCATCATTAGAATTGTCAATATCTGTTTTTCCTAGAAATTCCTAAAAGAAAAACTGTTTCGTCATTGGTGCTGGTCAGTAAATTGAATTTTAATTGTGGAATCTTCATTAACGATTCTTACAAAAAAATTTGGATGAGAATTGGTCGATACAAGATAGGAGAGCAATGTCTCATCATTAGAATTATCAATATCTGTTTTTCCTAGAAATTCCTAGAAGAAAAACTTCGTCATTGGTGCTGGTCAGTAAATTGAATTTTCATTGTGGAATCTTCATTAACGATTCTTACAAACAAATTTGGATGAGAATTGGTCGATACAAGATAGGAGAGCAATGTCTCATCATTAGAATTGTCAATATCTGTTTTTTCTAGAAATTCCTAGAAGAAAAACTGTTTCGTCATTGGTACCAGTGGTCAGTAAATTGAATTTTAATTGTGGAATCTTCATTAACGATTCTTACAAAAAAAATTGGATGAGAATTGGTCGATGCAAGATAGGAGAGCAATGTCTCATCATTAGAATTGTCAATATCTGTTTTTCCTAGAAATTCCTAGAAGAAAAACTGTTTCATCATTGGGTGTGGTCAGTAAATTGAATTTTCATTGTGGAATCTTCATTAACGATTCTTACAAAAAAAATTGGATGAGAATTGGTCAGCAACAGGTAGGAGAGCAATGTCTCATCATTAGAATTATCAATATCTGTTTTTCCTAGAAATTCCTAGAAGAAAAACTGTTTCGTCATTGGTGCTGGTCAGTAAATTGAATTTTCATTGTGGAATCTTCATTAACGATTCTTACAAAAAAATTTGGATGAGAATTGGTCGATACAAGATAGGAGAGCAATGTCTCATCATTAGAATTGTCAATATCTGTTTTTCCTAGAAATTCCTAGAAGAAAAACTGTTTCATCATTGGGTGTGGTCAGTAAATTGAATTTTCATTGTGGAATCTTCATTAACGATTCTTACAAAAAAATTTGGATGAGAATTGGTCGGTACAAGATAGGAGAGCAATGTCTCATCATTAGAATTGTCAATATCTGTTTTTCCTAGAAATTCCTAGAAGAAAAACTGTTTCATCATTGGGTGTGGTCAGTAAATTGAATTTTCATTGTGGAATCTTCATTAACGATTCTTACAAAAAAAATTGGATGAGAATTGGTCAGCAACAGGTAGGAGAGCAATGTCTCATCATTAGAATTATCAATATCTGTTTTTCCTAGAAATTCCTAGAAGAAAAACTGTTTCGTCATTGGTACCAGTGGTCAGTAAATTGAATTTTTATTGTGGAATCTTCATTAACGATTCTTACAAAAAAATTTGGATGAGAATTGGTCGATACAAGATAGGAGAGCAATGTCTCATCATTAGAATTGTCAATATCTGTTTTTCCTAGAAATTCCTAGAAGAAAAACTGTTTCATCATTGGGTGTGGTCAGTAAATTGAATTTTTATTGTGGAATCTTCATTAACGATTCTTACAAAAAAATTTGGATGCGAATTGGTCGATACAAGATAGGAGAGCAATGTCTCATCATTAGAATTATCAATATCTGTTTTTCCTAGAAATTCCTAGAAGAAAAACTGTTTCGTCATTGGTACCAGTGGTCAGTAAATTGAATTTTTATTGTGGAATCTTCATTAACGATTCTTACAAAAAAATTTGGATGAGAATTGGTCGATACAAGATAGGAGAGCAATGTCTCATCATTAGAATTATCAATATCTGTTTTTCCTAGAAATTCCTAGAAGAAAAACTGTTTCGTCATTGGTACCAGTGGTCAGTAAATTGAATTTTTATTGTGGAATCTTCATTAACGATTCTTACAAAAAAATTTGGATGAGAATTGGTCGATACAAGATAGGAGAGCAATGTCTCATCATTAGAATTGTCAATATCTGTTTTTCCTAGAAATTCCTAGAAGAAAAATTGTTTCATCATTGGGTGTGGTCAGTAAATTGAATTTTCATTGTGGAATCTTCATTAACGATTCTTACAAAAAAAATTGGATGAGAATTGGTCAGCAACAGGTAGGAGAGCAATGTCTCATCATTAGAATTATCAATATCTGTTTTTCCTAGAAATTCCTAGAAGAAAAACTGTGCAAAATAACAATAATACTGACAATAATATATCCAATAATATTGCAAAGTGTATAGATAGCTTTAGGCGATTATATAGACATCATTTTTTTCACTGCAAAAGTTAAAAGTCTGGCAGCCCTGTTAAAAAATAAATAAAAAAGTAATGCCAAGTTGCAATAAAGTTGGTTATGCCTATCTGGCATCCCAGGATTCTTAAAGTGACATAAACTTAAGGAATACGTCGAAAGCGGAAAAAAAATAAAATATATTTTATATAATTTATTATAGTGTTCTTTCTAGCTCAAACTGAAAGAAAAATATAATACATTATTTAATATATATTTATTTGATATAAGGTAAGTTTAATAAAAGTATGTGTAGTTTATAAGGAAAAAGGAAGAACCAAGCCGACCGCCTAACAGCCGCCGTTGACTTTTTTGTGGGATCCTTCACATATCGCAGACCCAGTTCAAAAGTGACAACTCAAAATTTCTATTATTCGGATTTATATGCTTAAACTATGCTCAATAAACTTGTGTATCTATAAAACAATATCAGTGTATTTTGTTGTTGTTAACTGTTGCTAAAAAACAGTTATGCCTTCCTTATGTTTCAATTGGTATAAAGATGTAAATATTTTTTTTCGATTTCTGAAAAATTTTAAATTTTCAGTTGAGTGACTTTCGAACTGGGTTTGCGATATGTGTTTTTTTGATCTCCATGCTTTGAAACTCGTTAGTTTTTAACGTGTTTTTTTTTTCAAATGTCTTCATGTCAAGAATTGAGTGTGAAAACAAAACACTATTATTATAATTATATTAATATTATTATGGTTATTATTTCTATATTATTGTTGTAATTGTTATTAAAAGAAGTCGAGCATAAGTATTTCTTATGATATAATAAAGATTATGAAAGATCTCGAGGTAGAAATTTTTATTTTGATATTATTGTTAAAAGTATTGTTATCGTCATTATTGTTATTATTATTAGTAGTGTCATTATTATTATTACTGAAATTATTTTTATCAACATTATTATTGATATTATTATTATTGTCATCATTATTATTGGTGAAATTATTATTATGGGCATTATTGTTATTATTGTTATTATTATTGCTATTATTATAAAAATAATCCAGGTACGATCTAATAAGAAAACAATCAACTGGAATATGTTGTGTTTAAATATTAGTATACATGTCGGATTCCCAATTCGTTCCTAGTAATGCCAACATTAGCAGTTGGACAACCCAACAAAATAAAAACTTTAAGATTTATAGCTGTTGGCTAAACATGTAAGAAAAGATGAAAATAACTCATACTGTTCGGGTAATCAATTAATATCACCGATTTTTTGTGGTTGGTTGATAATATCTTATCAAACCTTGAGTTTCTTGTGGGTGGTGGATTAGAATGAGGCTGAAGATAACCTAGTTGCTTAGGTCGAAGGTACTGCATTCCCTCTAGTTCTGATACTCACAAGATCTTATCATCTTTTTCTAGTGTTTTCTATTTATAATAGTAACACTTTAATTATGATCTCAAACATAACAATTGAAAATGAGAAATATTATTTTTATTATTGTTTTTATTTATATTGTTTTCAATATTATTATTTTTATTGTTTTTATTATTATTATTATTATTTTCAATATTTTTATTTTTATTATGATTATATAATAACAAAGAAAATAAATGGTCTCGATCTTAAAATTATTATAATTATTGCTGTTATTATCCCCGATCCCGTAGTTGTAGCATTGTAGAGTTTTTTGTAGTAATCTGTAAGTAGTTTTTCGCCTATTTTAAAACAAACGTAAATATTTTCAGATTTTTTTTGCCGTTTTTGATAAATCCAGATAAGTATGTCACGTAGAAATAGTAATTCGTCTATTTTTAAGTCTAGCGATTTAAAGAGAATACTTTTAAATTATTCATCGTTAGAGGATTTTTTACATCCTTACCAAGATGAAGAAAATAAATTTGAAAGTTTAATTTGCTCTTTAAATTCAATAAAAAGTACATCTTGTCATAAGAAGATGGAAAATAACCTTCACAATAGAAGAAAAGTTTCAGCAATGGCAAAATATTATATAAAAAAACGCCAAATAGCTAAACAAAATTTAAATAACTTGAATTATAAAAAGGTAGAATCTGTTAATATATTAGCTTCTAATGTTGACATAGAACCTGAAAAGGAACATGTCGTAGAAGGTAGAACAGATACCTTAAATTTATCAAATGTTTTTAATAATTCTGAAAGTTTTATGAATATAGAAAATATTTCAACAACACTGCCCAATATTAACGAAATTTCTGAAAATGTAAACAATATAGAAGTTGCTGCGGAGCCAGAGATTTTAATGTCTAATCCTCCACAGGACTTATTAGGTGATTTAAATTGTTTGCCTTCGGAAGTATTTAATATTGCTCAAGTTGAAAGTGTATTCATGTCAGAAAGTGAAACATATCACCTTATACAAGAAGTTGCTAATGAAATGTTAAACACAAAATTGAAAACGTCTATTGAACATTCTCAAAATCGTATTATACGTGAAGTTATTGAATCAATTTTAAATAGAAATTCAGGTTCTGCAATTATGGTGTCAGAACAAATAGAAAATGTTGCATTGTCAATGGAAAATATAAATGCTACTTCTGTAAATACAAATGACAGAGAAGTGGCAATGGAAACAGAAGCGACAAGCTATAATATTGCTCAGACTGTTTTAGATGTTAAAAACATTTCTAACTTCGATAAAGTTAACGATGAAAGTATAACAATGTCAGAAATTGAAATGCTTGACTTCTTGCAAGAGTTCACTGATGACATTTTAAACACCAGATTAGAAACCGAAATCGAACGTTCTCAAAATCTTGTTATGCAAGAAGTCATTGATTCAAATTTTAATACAACTTCTGATACTACTGCTAATGCATTAATGCCAGCAATTGAAATATCTCAGACCATACAAGAGTTTGCTGGTGAAATTTTAAACATCCGGTTAGAAACTGAAATTGAACGCTTTCAGAATAGTGTTATACGAGAGGTCATTGATTCAGTTTCTTCTAAGGTTGCAAAGAGAACTGAAAAAGCTACGAATGAAGAATACTCAAGAAGTAGCACATTAGATTCTGATTATTCAAAAAATGATGTTTTAGTGGCTTCTAAAATTCCAGAGGGAGTTCAAAAAGCTACAAGCAAAGAAACTACAAATTCTTCCTCTTCAAGTTCTGATTCTTCAGAAAACTATGTTCCAATGGCTTCTAAAACTGTAAAAAGAACAAAAAGAGCTATAGAAAAGGAATGGTCAAGGAAAGTTAGATTAGATTCTGATTCTTTAGAAAATAACTCTTCAAATTATAATGCTTCTGAGAATGATTCAGCTCTGAAGGCAGTTTCTGATAAAAGCAATTCAGGAAAAACAACGATATCGGAACCTCACATGCAATATTCTTCTGATGATACCATTCAACAGATGATGTATGACATTTTAAAAACAAGTCCAGACTCAGATGTTTCAAAAATTGAATCAAGAGCATTATTAGTAGATAACACAAGTTTAAATAGAAATTCTACTTCAGATAATCCGGATATTGCAGCAAATGTTTCTGAAATGAAAGCTATGAAACAAAAATGTTCTAGAAATATCAGATTAGATTCTGATTCTTTAGAAAATAACTCTTCAAATTATAATGCTTCTGAGAATGATTCAGCTCTGAAGGCAGTTTCTGATAAAAGCAATTCAGGAAAAATAACGATATCGGAACCTCACATGCAATATTCTTCTGATGATACCATTCAACAGATGATGTATGACATTTTAAAAACAAGTCCAGACTCAGATGTTTCAAAAATTGAATCAAGAGAATTATTAGTAGATAACACAAATTTTAATAGAAATTCTACTTCAGATAATGCGGATATTGCACCAAATGTTTCTCGAAATGTTTCTGAAACTTCTAATGTTTGTGCTGAGAATAAAGCAGAATGTTTACCGGCATTTGAAAAGAAATCTTGTGGTCAATATGGAAAGTTTGACCATTCACTTATTTTGAAATATTTGAGTAATTTCGAAAATTACAAAGAAGACTCAAAAAAAAAAATAAATGCCCTTGAAAGTACATCCAAACACACCGAAAGTATAGTAAGTGCTTTAAATAATCTTACAGATGCTATTAAGATGCTGTGTAAACATAATATTGAATATTCAAACAATAATATGAATATTGTTAATACTCATGAAAAAAATGAACCTAATGAACTTACTGGCAAAAAACATGTCGTACTAGAAAATTTGAGTACAAAGTTTAATCACGTTCCTAGTGTCGATCAAAATGCCATACTAGGACCTTTTGATATGTCAGCTGAGTCTTTACATCTGTATGAGTTTAACAGATATTCAAAGAAACCTAAAAATAGCGAAAAGGCAAACAGAACTGTAGTCCTTGGCCCTGCCAAAAGAACTGCTCCAAGTCGTAAAATGGAAAAACGCATTTTCGACTGTATGTTTACAGTAGATTTAAGTGTCATTTTAAAAGAACTTAAAAGTGAAAAAATTACTCAACAGAAAATTCTTCAAGATTTAATAAGAGAAGAATATTTGAAACATAATAATGTATGCATTATAAACTTTCACTCGACTCCAAATACTAAGATAGGCACACAAAATTTGTATGCACATTGCAGTTTTTGGGATTGTGCTAATTTTAGATTTACTGTAACTCCCGAAGGGGTTGTTACAGTGTTTAGATCTCAAGAAGATCTATATCATGTCGAAGGAGCCTTAAAAGCTAGACAGATGAGAGGACTAAAAAGAGTTAAAGAGAAAGAAATACTAAAAAATGCCATACCGTATTTAGTAAGAAAAAAGAAGCTTTTGGGTGCGTCAGAAGCTATTAATGACGTGGGAAACCTTCAAGATATTCAAAATCTTGCTACATTAAGAAAATGTAAATCTGAAGGTAATGCCGATGAGCATTACGATGCAGATCCCTTTTACGATGTTATTGAAATGAAGAAAACAAAGTATAAAGGTTATATACAACATGTGTCCGATCCTTTCACAGTTTATTTGTGGGAAAAATTTACTTTACAAACAATTGGTGCAAACAGCGATATGCTTGAAGACTCCAACTTCACTTTGCACTTGGATGCAACTGGTCAAAGTGTCAGAAAAGTTGATTGTGCGCCAAAAAGAATTTTAATTTACAATTTGGTTGTACGCTGGGGTCATTTAGAAAAACTTTTGGTAATTGCACAGGCAATCTTATCACGACATAATACTTCAGAAATCGCAAAATTTTTAGAAGGCTTAAAACTTTATTTAAAAGAAAATAAATTGCAATATAAATTAAAATACCCCACTTGTAAAAGAGTATGTACTGATGTTAGTGCTGCAACATATGGAGCAGTACTAAAGAGTTTAAATGGTCAAAATACGTTACAGTATCTTGAAGCTTGTTTTGAATTTTTAATTAAAAACAGTAATAATAGTAAACTTAAACCGAATTTTGTTGTGTTGCAGTGGTGCAAATGCCATTATTTTAAAATTATGTGTAAAGACATAGATGCGAAATTGGGTAAAGTCCATATCTGTAGACAAACACTAAGAACTGCAATGTATGCATGCTTCAGTTTAGCAACTCTTCAGCAGTGTCAGGAATGGTTCAAACACATTTTTGTTGTATTGCTATCTCCTTTTAAAACAGCTGATTTTAAAATTAGCTTTAATAAATTAAAAGAATGCAATATAGATGCTGAAGAAGATATTAAAAAAGAATATCCAATAGCTGAGGAAGAAAACGTGATTGAATTAGAAGGTATTGCTAATAATAGTCCATTTAAACATATGTTTTTTAAAATATATGAAGATGTCTGTAAAAAAAATGCAGAAATCGATATAACTAATGAGACTGGAAACGAATATCAGCATGTTGAAATGTGTTTATTCCTAATAGACAAACACTGTCCTTTCGCACCTTTTTACACAAATATAATGGGTATTCATGTTGATAACTCTGGCAAACATGTAAGTAATGGTCCAGTGGAACATTCTTTCTATGTTCAAAAAAGTATTATTCTTCTTCACAAGTCTGTTAGAGCTGGCAATTTCATTAAAGCGACAAGAATGGATAACATGAGCTCATTAAAGGATATTCGACTTCAATATAGAATGTTTGGACCTATTGACGATGAAATAGAAAACGTTATAAAACTGGAAGAGTTCAATAGCAACATAAGAGTCAAAAAAGAACATTCATATCAAATTTGTAATGACAAACCCAAACAAATTAAAAAATATACCAAAAATAAAAATTCCAAAAAAAAAGTCAAGGTTATTAACTTAGAAGAATCTCTGTATTCTGAAGAACCAAATTCTGTTAACAAGAAAAAAGTTAATACCAAAAATAAAATAGGCTATAATCGGGACCCTAATTTTAAAGTTGATACCAAAAAGGTAATCAAATTAAACGATTCCCAGGCTGTTATAGTATCAAGCTCCGACGAGGCCACTGAAAAATGGTATTCTGCAAATCCAATAAGTAAAAATCAAATTCAACCAAACGTTTGTTTTGTACAAAAACAAAACGAAAGAATTGATAAAATTAGAAAAAATTACAAGTTTAAAACGGATAAATGTGGGAACCGTTTAGCGGAGTTTACTCTTTTTAAATTTGAAAACCTATATGACGAAGTAAATATACTATGTCCAGAAAATCCCTTCCATCACTATGATACTTTAGATGATTTGGACTGGGAAAGTTTTAATAACCTGTTAACTAATTTCTTGGTTGATAATTGTCTTTTATGTATCATTAAGGAAAGCGAAAGAAACAATTGCTATTCCTTACCTACCCAAACAGTCAAAGAGAATGAAAACTTTCGAATTGTGGATATAGATGCTCTTAATTTTCTGGTTGAAAGTCAGCCTGATTTGATATTTATACCAATAATAGATCAATCAGACAATCCAAGAAATAAAGAGTATGTTGCTCATTTTACATTGTGTTTGTTAAAATGTAGTAGCAAGGAGTTTATATACATCAATTCTTTACAGGGTCGTGATGTGGGTAGACGTGTATATGAATATTTTGTCCTAGAATTAAACAACGGCTATATGTGGTCGTATGAGAAAAAAATTGAAAGAGTTTTACAAAAAGATGGTAAAAGCTGTGGAATATTTGTTCAAATGTATGCGGAAAAAATTCTTAGAAATGAACCGCTAACAAAATTGAATACTCCTGAAAACTTTGTTAACAGATTGAAGAGTTTGTTAGTTAAACACCAGGGAGATAAAACTAGATTTTGTTGCCAATGTGGTCATTCAAAAAAAAAACAATGATTATAACTTAGTATGCCAATATTGCACATATTTGGTTTGCCCAGGTTGTAAACCATCTCACTTCTTTGACAAACAATTTGAAAAGTGCAAAATTGTGTGCCTGAAAATATTTCAGTCGAAATAAATCTGAAATAATCATAAAACGCTATTGTTATAAGTATTGTAACACTGAAATTAAAGGAATAGAGCAAACTAAATGTTTGAATAGCTTTTTGTTCAATTTCTGATTATTCTAGAAGCTTTACTTTTTGCAAAACTTCGGGTTCTGATGAGATCTTTTGCCAGATCGAAATACATGTATAAATAAAAATAATTTAATGAATATAATTATTTTGTAATATTTTTTGTTAATATACGGAATATATATATAATATATAGCTTTGCCAAAAATTTCGGTTCCGATAAAATATTTTGCCAAATAGAAATACATGTATCAACCTAGCTAAAAATAATGGGATATTCACAACACAGACAAAAACTTAAATGAATTATAATTTTATTTTTAAATTAATATTTTTTATTATTATGTTTTTTTTTCTTCTTTCCAGTCTTGCATATATAAAACGTACAACGAACAGGTGCTTATTTTTTTTTTTTTGGATATTAATATTTGTATTGTAAATTTTAATAAAATATAAATAAACACAATATTAGCTGTTTCAATGATATTGTTAGTTATTTTAAATGAATATGTTGTTGATTTTAGTTAGTAATTTTTAATACATTTGTAATTAACTTAATTTAAGTTAGTAACTTTTTGTCATTTTAAATTCATTTGTAGTTATTTTAACTACCATTTTTAGTCGTTTCGACTTTCTTAATTTCCTTAGTTTATCAAAACGACAAAATAATGCTTATTCGATAAATTGTCAACAATATATCTTTATTTTATAACCGATTAATGCTTTTGATATAAATGAAACAACAAATTTTAATTTCTTACAATTTGATTTTAACATTCACTCAGAACATTCTTACAGCAACTACATATAGTTCATTCGGTTAAAAAACAGTAGTTTTAACTGCTATTGCAGTAATTTGTCTTAATTCCCTGAGTGTATATGGCATTACAGAAAACGTTGTATTGCAAAATAAATAAATAAAAGTTTTTGATTTAAAGTCTATGACATTGTACTCGCATTCCCTTTGGGATTTTTTTGTGTAGTACTAAGATGTGAACGCCATATTTCGAAAACCAGTGGTAGCGCTGTTTTTCTACTGTAAGAATGCTACCAAGTTTTTGTATATTGGTAAAGTGGCAACATTAAAAGTTTTAGGCGTCACTTTCAACCATTTTGAAATCAACGCGGCTGGTGTAAGACGAAATCAAAAATTATGGTAAGAGTTTTATTTTTTTATTTTATTATTTTATTTTTTTTTGTATTATATTTTTTTAATATATTTTTTCTTTATATTTTTTTATTTTTATTATATTTTTTTATTATTTTTTTATATATTCATAGGCTCCACGGAAATCCACAGACTGTCCGCATTGTGGCAAAGGCCTTGTTATATTAAAACAGTGGACGCACAAAAAAACAAAAACCAGGAAAGAAAAAAAAACATCAACCGGCACCAAAACTTCAACCAGCACCAAAACATCAACCGGCCCAAAAACATCAACACCGTCACCAAATCATCAAACACCGGCACCAAATCTTCAACCACCGACACCAATTCATCAACCAGCCACATCAAATCACCAACTACCACCAGCCACACCAAATCATCAACCACCAACGACACCAAATCATCAACCACCACCGACACCAAATCATCAACCGACTCCAAATCATCAACCAACACCGACACCAAATCAACCACCGACGCCAAATCATCAACCACCAACTCCAAATCAACTACCAACACCAAATCATCAACCTACATCAAACTACCAAGTGCCAAACTACCAAGTGCCAAACTACCAAGTCCCAATAAATTCCCATTTCCCACCGCAAGTACCCCATTATCAGAATTATCCCCCATATTACTCCTATAGTAATATGAGGGATAATTCTGAAGAAACACAGCGTCAATACGCTGTGTTCTACTGCAGAACGGGAAATTATGGTGGCAATTAAAACAAATTTTTTTACTTTTTAACAAAAAAAAAAAAAATTTTTTTTAAGCCGTTGCTTTTTTTTTCTTGGTGGCAACTAACAAATTTTTTTACTTTTTAACAAAAAAAAAAAAAAATTTTTTTTTAAGCCGTTGCTTTTTTTTTTCTTGGTGGCAACTAAAACAAATTTTTTTTACTTTTTTAACAAAAAAAAAAAAATTTTTTTTAAGCCGTTGCTTTTTTTTTTTCTTGGTGGCAACTAAAACAAATTTTTTTTACTTTTCAACAAAAAAAAAAAAAAATTTTTTTTTAAGCCGTTGCTTTTTTTTTTTTCTTGGTGGCAACTAAAACAAATTTTTTTTACTTTTTAACAAAAAAAATTTTTTTTTAAGCCGTTTAAGCTTCAACTATGCTGTTTTTTTGAACTTTTAATATTAAAAAAAAAAATTTTTTTAAGTATGTTTTTTTTTTTGTGATGAATTTTTATTTTTATATTATAAAAATAAATTTTTAAGTTATTTTTTTTGTATAATATATATTTTATAGTGAATTGTTATCGTTATTAATTTTGTTTTCGTTATTATTTTGTTTCCGTTTAAATAAAAATAAATTAAAAAAAAAAAATAAGGTTTTCTCGTCTGGAAAATTCTAGGGACAACTTTTTCTTCTAGGAAAAACAGATTTTGATAATTCTAATGATGAGACATTGCTCTCCTATCTTGCATCGACCAATTCTCATCCAATTTTTTTTGTAAGAATCGTTAATGAAGATTCCACAATTAAAATTCAATTTACTGACCAGCACCAATGACGAAACAGTTTTTCTTCTAGGAATTTCTAGGAAAAACAGATATTGACAATTCTAATGATGAGACATTGCTCTCCTATCTTGTATCGACCAATTCTCATCCAAATTTTTTTGTAAGAATCGTTAATGAAGATTCCACAATAAAAATTCAATTTACTGACCACTGGTACCAATGACGAAACAGTTTTTCTTCTAGGAATTTCTAGGAAAAACAGATATTGATAATTCTAATGATGAGACATTGCTCTCATACCTTGTATCGACCAATTCGCATCCAAACTTTTTTGTAAGAATCGTTAATGAAGATTCCACAATGAAAATTCAATTTACTGACCACACCCAATGATGAAACAGTTTTTCTTCTAGGAATTTCTAGGAAAAACAGATATTGACAATTCTAATGATGAGACATTGCTCTCCTATCTTGTATCGACCAATTCTCATCCAAATTTTTTTGTAAGAATCGTTAATGAAGATTCCACAATAAAAATTCAATTTACTGACCACTGGTACCAATGACGAAACAGTTTTTCTTCTAGGAATTTCTAGGAAAAACAGATATTGATAATTCTAATGATGAGACATTGCTCTCCTACCTGTTGCTGACCAATTCTCATCCAATTTTTTTTGTAAGAATCGTTAATGAAGATTCCACAATGAAAATTCAATTTACTGACCACACCCAATGATGAAACAGTTTTTCTTCTAGGAATTTCTAGGAAAAACAGATATTGACAATTCTAATGATGAGACATTGCTCTCCTATCTTGTACCGACCAATTCTCATCCAAATTTTTTTGTAAGAATCGTTAATGAAGATTCCACAATAAAAATTCAATTTACTGACCACTGGTACCAATGATGAAACAGTTTTTCTTCTAGGAATTTCTAGAAAAAACAGATATTGATAATTATAATGATGGGACATTGCTCTCCTATCTTGCATCGACCAATTCTCATCCAATTTTTTTTGTAAGAATCGTTAATGAAGATTCCACAATGAAAATTCAATTTACTGACCAGCACCAATGACGAAACAGTTTTTCTTCTAGGAATTTCTAGGAAAAACAGATATTGACAATTCTAATGATGAGACATTGCTCTCCTATCTTGTATCGACCAATTCTCATCCAAATTTTTTTGTAAGAATCGTTAATGAAGATTCCACAATAAAAATTCAATTTACTGACCACTGGTACCAATGACGAAACAGTTTTTCTTCTAGGAATTTCTAGGAAAAACAGATATTGATAATTCTAATGATGAGACATTGCTCTCCTATCTTGTATCGACCAATTCGCATCCAAACTTTTTTTGTAAGAATCGTTAATGAAGATTCCACAATGAAAATTCAATTTACTGACCACACCCAATGATGAAACAGTTTTTCTTCTAGGAATTTCTAGGAAAAACAGATATTGACAATTCTAATGATGAGACATTGCTCTCCTATCTTGTATCGACCAATTCTCATCCAAATTTTTTTGTAAGAATCGTTAATGAAGATTCCACAATAAAAATTCAATTTACTGACCACTGGTACCAATGACGAAACAGTTTTTCTTCTAGGAATTTCTAGGAAAAACAGATATTGATAATTCTAATGATGAGACATTGCTCTCCTACCTGTTGCTGACCAATTCTCATCCAATTTTTTTTGTAAGAATCGTTAATGAAGATTCCACAATGAAAATTCAATTTACTGACCACACCCAATGATGAAACAGTTTTTCTTCTAGGAATTTCTAGGAAAAACAGATATTGACAATTCTAATGATGAGACATTGCTCTCCTATCTTGTACCGACCAATTCTCATCCAAATTTTTTTGTAAGAATCGTTAATGAAGATTCCACAATAAAAATTCAATTTACTGACCACTGGTACCAATGATGAAACAGTTTTTCTTCTAGGAATTTCTAGAAAAAACAGATATTGATAATTATAATGATGGGACATTGCTCTCCTATCTTGCATCGACCAATTCTCATCCAATTTTTTTTGTAAGAATCGTTAATGAAGATTCCACAATGAAAATTCAATTTACTGACCAGCACCAATGACGAAACAGTTTTTCTTCTAGGAATTTCTAGGAAAAACAGATATTGATAATTCTAATGATGAGACATTGCTCTCCTACCTGTTGCTGACCAATTCTCATCCAATTTTTTTTGTAAGAATCGTTAATGAAGATTCCACAATGAAAATTCAATTTACTGACCACACCCAATGATGAAACAGTTTTTCTTCTAGGAATTTCTAGGAAAAACAGATATTGATAATTCTAATGATGAGACATTGCTCTCCTATCTTGTATCGACCAATTCGCATCCAAATTTTTTTGTAAGAATCGTTAATGAAGATTCCACAATGAAAATTCAATTTACTGACCAGCACCAATGACGAAACAGTTTTTCTTCTAGGAATTTCTAGGAAAAACAGATATTGACAATTCTAATGATGAGACATTGCTCTCCTATCTTGTATCGACCAATTCTCATCCAAATTTTCTTGTAAGAATCGTTAATGAAGATTCCACAATAAAAATTCAATTTACTGACCACTGGTACCAATGACGAAACAGTTTTTCTTCTAGGAATTTCTAGGAAAAACAGATATTGATAATTCTAATGATGACACATTGCTCTCCTACCTTTTACTGGCCAATTCGCATCAAAATTTTTTTGTAAGAATCGTTAATGAATATTCCACAATGAAAATTCAATTTACTGACCAGCACCAATGACGAAACAGTTTTTCTTCTAGGAATTTCTAGGAAAAACAGATATTGATAATTCTAATGATGAGACATTGCTCTCCTATCTTGTATCGACCAATTCGCATCCAAATTTTTTTGTAAGAATCGTTAATGAAGATTCCACAATAAAAATTCAATTTACTGACCACTGGTACCAATGACGAAACAGTTTTTCTTCTAGGAATTTCTAGGAAAAACATATATTGATAATTCTAATGATGAGACATTGCTCTCCTATCTTGTATCGACCAATTCGCATCCAAATTTTTTTGTAAGAATCGTTAATGAAGATTCCACAATAAAAATTCAATTTACTGACCACTGGTACCAATGACGAAACAGTTTTTCTTCTAGGAATTTCTAGGAAAAACAGATATTGATAATTCTAATGATGAGACATTCCTCTCCTACCTTTTACTGACCAATTCGCATCCAAATTTTTTTGTAAGAATCGTTAATGAAGATTCCACAATGAAAATTCAATTTACTGACCAGCACCAATGATGAAACAGTTTTTCTTCTAGGAATTTCTAGGAAAAACAGATATTGATAATTCTAGTGATGAGACATTGCTCTCCTATCTTCTATCGACCAATTCTCATCCAAATTTTTTTGTAAGAATCGTTAATGAAGATTCCACAATAAAAATTCAATTTACTTACCAGCACCAATGACGAAACAGTTTTTCTTCTAGGAATTTCTAGGAAAAACAGATATTGATTATTCGAATGATGGGATATTGCTCTCCTATTTTGTATCGACCAATTCTCATCCAAATTTTTTTGTAAGAATCGTTAATGAAGATTCCACAATAAAAATTCAATTTACTTACCAGCACCAATGACGAAACAGTTTTTCTTCTAGGAATTTCTAGGAAAAACAGATATTGATTATTCGAATGATGGGATATTGCTCTCCTATTTTGTATCGACCAATTCTCATCCAAATTTTTTTGTAAGAATCGTTAATGAAGATTCCACAATGAAAATTCAATTTACTGACCACCGGTACCAATGATAAAACAGTTTTTCTTCTAGGAATTTCCAGGAAAAACAGATATTGATAATTCCAATGATGACAAATTACTCTAATATCTTTTGCCTATCGATTCCTATCCAAATTTTTTTGTAAGAATCCCTCAAATGAACTCCATAAACCAAAAGGTGTCTTGACCACAAAATATGAAATTATTCCCTTCACTGAACTTTTACTAACAACTATAGAAAAAAAACAATTTTGTTTTATTATTTTATTTAAATGTGTTTTTTTATTGTATATGTATATTAATTAATTTAATAATAATAATAAATTTTTTGTCACTTTGTTAAAAGAAATATTTTGTTTAAAGATTTTGCTGGAGTTTGACTGATTTTGCTGAACTTTGAGTGATTTTGCTGAAAGATTTTGCTGGATTTTGAGTGATTTTGCTGGACTTTGAGTGATTTTGCTGAACTTTGAGTGATTTTGCTGAAAGATTTTGCTGGAAATTATTAGATTTTGCTAACTTCACGGGGATTACTGGTACTGCAATTTTATTTCAGTAATCAGTAAAACGTTACTGGTTACTGTAATTTTCTTTCAGTAATCAGTAACAGTTTACTGGTAATGAAAATTTCGTTGCAGTAACCAGTACATTTTTTTTTTACTGAAATTTTACTGGTACTGCATTATGCCCATCTATGTTTTTTTTTTTTTTTTTTTTTTTTTTTTTTTTTTTTTTTTAAAAATTATTATTTTACAAATTTATTAATGCTGGTTGGTTGGTTGGTTGGTTTAAGTGGCAGCTCACGCTACTCGTGAGCATCAAGTAGAGTCAAAAAGCGACTCCGTTTTGAAGAGACCACACTACCCGTAAGGAACTAGTATCCGCTAAGCCATTCGGCTTGTCTGCAGGAATTTAGACTAATGTTTTTAATTCATTTATTTTCCTTTGTTTTCTTTTATTGCAAACTTATAAAATGATTTTTTATCATTTTATTTCTGTTGTAATTATTTAATACTTCTGTTGGTACAGTGTTAAAAATTGTGGGCAGAGTTACGGCTAAGGCACTTCTTCCGTATTCGTTGTGAAAGCGTTCCACTTTAAACCTTCCTTCTGCACGTCGTCTTGTGTTGTGTGCGTGATCAATTGGCTGAAGGAATCTTGTGTCATTGTATAAGCGTTGTGTAGTATATGCTTTTCACGTTAAGTATGTCGAGATCCTTGGCCAGGTTGTTGGTTTTGGTGGTGTTGGCATTTCCTGTGCTGTTGGTTCGGTTGTTGTTGACGATTCGGTTGCTGTTGATGATATGGTTGTTGTTGACGATTTGGTTGCTGTTGATGATTCTGTTGTTGTTGATAATTCTGTTGCGGTTGATGTTTCTGTTGCCGACAGTTCTAACGTTGACTGTTCTATTCGAGCCTTGTTGAGTGTTGTTTGCCGCAATATCAGTATGAATATGGTTGTTTGTAATATTGGTTTGGTTTGAGTTGTTGATGTTGTAGCTGTTGTTATGATTATTGTTGTTGTTAGTGAAAGTGTGAGTATTGTTTCGTTGATGGATTGGATCGACTATAGAGTTGTTAATATTGCTTGTAATATATATATTTCTTTCTGATTTGAGCCGTTGATTTTTCTGGAGAATTTTCAGAAGTTGGTTTTGCGTATTTTGTAGTGCTCTGCAGTATGTTTCACTTCCCCAGGCTGCTATGCCATGCCGAATGTAAGACTCCGATAATGAAAAATATGCCTGTCCTTATACACCGTATGGTGCACAGTTACTTAGATGGTAGAGTGCATATGCTGATTTCCTTAGCTTTTTCCGAAGGTTTTCAATGTGTAGGTTCCATTTAAAGCTGCTATCTACATAGACTCCGAGATATTTGTAAGAGTTTACTACATCAATATTTGTTGTGCATGTGTCATTGGCTCTATTTTTCTTGTGCAAGCATTCTCTATCATGAAATTTAATTTGAATTGATGTTTTGTTTAAGTGTGGCGGTTTAATATGCATTACTTTCATTTTTGTTGCGTTAATAAGAAGACCGTTATCATGGCACCATTTTGTTGCAATGTCAAATTGATTCTGTAATGTTCTTGTGGCATTGCAGATATTTTTGTCAGCTACAATAATGGCAGTATCATCTGCATACGCGAATGCTGTGCTTTCTTTTAGTGAGTTTAACATATCATTTGCATATATAATGTAAAGAATTGGCCCCAGTTTTGAACCTTGAGGTACTCCATATTCCGATGAAATTTCATCACTGAAGTTATTATTTATTTTGACCCTATAAGTCCTGCATTCAAGATAATCTTTGAACCAATTTAATGTATTTCCTCTTATTCCAACTCTTTCTAGCATTTGTATAAGCTTGCTGTGTGACAATGTGTCAAATGCTTTACTAAAGTCGTTTTTATTTTTTAAAAATTTATTTTTGTAATACATATTTTTTGCATTGTTTATTTTTTTATTTAAAGAGTTCCTAAATTTTTTGTATTCAGACTCAAATATTTTGTTATTTTTGTTATTTCGCCATTTTCTATGAAGTTTATCCCGAATATCACAATTTTTCACTAATTCTTCACTAATCCAAGGATTAGACGATCTTTTTTTACTAGGCTTAGTTACTTTATTTGATGTTTTATAAATTTCACAAAATTTTTCAAAGATTTTATTATATAAACAATTTGTATTTGATTTATTACTTCATTCCAATTGGTTTCTTGTATTTTCTTATTGACTTTATAATTATTATATTGTGGCCCCTGAGTTATATGCGTTTCACTGCTCTGCTTTTTTTCTTTTTTTTGGATACAGCAAAAAATTGAATAATGGTCAGATATTGTTGTTCTTATTATTGTTGCACTTGCATGTGAGTTTGCTTGTTTATTTTTAATAAACACATGATCAATGCAAGTGCTAGTATTTTTTTTAACATCTATACGAGTGCTCTCCTTTACCATACTCTGCATGCCATTCGACAGCATCATATCAAGATATGTTGTTGTTGTGATATTCTCTGTTTTAATGTCTATATTCATATCTCCCACTATTATGATCTCTTGTTTTTTCTTTATATTATTAACGATTGTGTCTAGCTCAGTAATAAACTTAGGAATTTTTAGATGTGGGGGACGATACACTGATAAAAAGAAAAGGGTTCGCTATTTATATTTATGTCTAAATGTATGAGTTCAAATGATTTAGATTTTGTAGAGAGTTTGGTGAATTCTATATTTTCTTTTACATACACCGCAATACCCCCTCCTTTACCATTTCTATTCAAGACAACCGAGTTGAAACCGTGAATATTATAAAAAATGTTTTCACTGTCATTTATGTTTGTTTCAACAAGAATTATGATTTTTATTTTGCTGATTATTTTGTTTATGTTTGTAATAAATGTTGTGAAATTTAAACGTAACGACCGAATGTTCATATAAATAAGCGATATGGGATAACTTATGTATTTTGTATCAATTTCTTGAAAATAATTTAAAGTTTGATTTGTATTCTTATTCATTTTTTTAATTAGAAAAGAGAAAATTTATTTGAAGTTTTTTTTTTTTTTGTATATTTTGAAATAAAAATAGCATATATGACAAAAAAAAAGAATAGTGATTAAAGTGTGTGGGTAATTAACTCAATATCTGATGCATTGTTGATGATGATAAATGAAGAGTTTTCCGTTTTACGTGCGCAAATATATCCATTGCGTACCCATACAAACTTCCAGTTTGATTCCTTGGCCTTAGTTTTGGCTAGCCATAGCAACTTGCGGTTGTTGAATGTCAGCTGGTCGTTAATATATATGTACCTGTTTATGTTGCTGCTTTCTTCAGTGTTGTTTTCATTGTTGTTCTTTCCATCATTTATTATATTAGCATCAACTCTATGACGTTGGTGAAATTCCTTAAGGTGAGGGACAAAATTTCCTTTTTAATATTCTGCCAACTAACATTTGGCTACAAATCTGACTTTTAAAATATGTGTTTCTTTGAACTTCTAATAAAAACTTGGGGTTAAAAAAGGAAAAGTGTCCGTTAATAGCCCGGCTCAAATTGTTGGAGCTAGGAACTTAAGATTTGACATGTACTTCCTTAAGTGTAGACATCAACCAAGAGAGGAGCAAAAACGGACTATCTCATAACCAAAACCATTAGGTAATTATATCGTAGTTCACTTAAGATATATTTTTTGCTTTTCTGATCAAAACTTGTCATAAATAGAGATTTGAAGGGAAAAAGTGGCCTCTTAATGACATGTACAATTGCTTTATGCTACAAATTTAATACATCTTCTCGAAATGGTTAAACAAAATAATTAAAACAGGAAATCATTTTCTTTTTAATGTATTTCGACATTAAAAAGTATTGGTAAGGATAGTCGAGTAGTAATAAAAATTTAATTATAAAATATTTTGGATATTTAGAAGTTAACTGTATAAAAAAGGGTAAAAGTTGGTACTAATTCATAACTTTTAAATACATTTTCCTATTCTCTTGAAATTTTTAGATTCCAAGTGCTGCAAATGAACACAAAAGCACAAAATTGGTAAAAAAAAATATTTGGTCCTGGACGACTTTTTATAAGAAGTTAATCTTTTGGGGATCTACATTTTTAGGCAGGAATGACATGACATTATCCCAATTTCCGATTTGGGGATTATGGATTAAAATGTATTTATCATAACCCCCAAACCAACATGGGAACTATGCCTAACATGATTATGCGAATAATCCCCAGTAAAAATAGACATATTCTTCATAGACAAATTTTTCAAAAGAACATTGTGTGAATATTAAAGTTTTTCTGCGTAGCTGGCTTCGCTGAGTAAAAAATTTCTGCAAATCTGTAAAATGAAATAGGCATTACTTTATTGTATTGTCCAATAAAAATTACATTTTGAACTTTAACCCAAAAAAACCTCTTATCTAAGCCAACAACCTTGTGGACATACGTGTTCCTAATAGAAAATACGTGTTCCTTGATGTACAGACTAAATAACTACTTTTTGAAATAAAAACATAGTTAAAATGGGGTTCAAATGTTAATAAGTGCCGCCTAATCTCCCAGGTTTAACCGCATGGGATTGGAACTTCAAATTTGGTATGAAGGTTCTGGCGTAGACACAATTCTCGGAAACATGATTTTTGGAAATAACTAATAGGTTGCACAAAAAAAAAAAAAAGTGTTTTGCTTAACGTTCTGCTTAAACCTCTTCGCTAGAAATCTGAAATTTCAAATAGAGTAATAGCTAATGCACTTAAAATATACTTTTTGGAATTCAAAATAAAAACTCAATGAAAATGTGGTACAAAGAAAAAAATGTCCCCTTAATCACCATGACCAAGCAGCTAGGAACTTGCAATTTGGCATGTAGGTTCATCTCCTTGCATATACATTCACTAAGATGGGATTTTTGGAAATGTGTCCGGGGAAAAGTCTCCTTTTGTCCAAAACACTTTAGGTAATTCACTAAAGAAAAACTTTTTGGAATTTATCATAAAACCATAGTAATATGGGGCTCAAAAGGGATAAATGGCCATTAATCACAAACTTCAAACCACTGGAGCTAGGAACTTGGAATAAAGCAAACAATTTTAATGTTTAATTATTAAAAGATGAATTCTTAATATATTCCGATATTAAAAACTACCGTTTACGGTGTCTACGATTTTTAAGATATAGGACATTTTGAATATTCAGAAGTTACGGGTATAAAAAAGAGCAAAAGGTGGTAAATGGTACTCTTTACAACTCTGAAAGATATTTACATATTCACTAAAGACTTGTAGGTTTCAACTGCAGCAAAATTATTTACTCTTTTAAACAAATGAACACAAAAGCATGAAATTGGGAACCTGTAAAAAATATTTGGTCCTGGGCAACCAATGAACACAAAAGCACGAAATTTTGGAACCTGTAAACAAAATTTGGTCCAACACGATTTTTATCTCCCGATCCTAAATTTATTTTTTAAATTTTTCATTTCTCAATTTTAAGAGGACATCCTCATTATGAGCCTTCTAGATTTAACTTTTTTTTTTGCATAAATCCATAGTAGAAACAAAAACTGTAATATTAAAACTTCAGAACGAAATTTCATGTATTTTAAAAACAATAAACATAAAAAATCTATTAAATGGGTTTTAAATCGAGTTGACTATTTTTAAACCAATTTTTTATTTAAAAACTGACTTAAGCATATATTTAATTTACCCTTATTTAATAAAATAGTAAAAATTTCCAGTGGTTTAACCATTTTTGTGTGTTATTTTTGAAAACTATTTTCTAGAAATTATTTGTTAAAATTTATTGTTAAAATATGATATTACCTGGTAAATGGCGCCATCAGCTTATCTAAAGTTTTCAAGACGGCGCTATTTTCTCCTTTTCTGATTTTAAAATATGAACCATAGCTTGAAAACTGAGAAAGTTAAAGCAAAATGGACGAAAATTTGTATTACTCCTAGCTTTACCATACGCCCGTGCTAATGACATCCCTATCCGAAATTGGACCTTGGTTGGGACCATTACCTCGTAATTTTTTCCAAAAATATTCGATTTTATAAAACGGACAACATTTTCGTTTCTTCGGAGTATCCACAAATGTTCTAAATAAACATGAACCAGGTCTGGGAAAGCTTCCGCGACCCTTAACCTCCTACAAATAGCCCAAAACTAAAATGTAATGCCGCAAGTGAAAGACCAAATTTTATTATTATATTTCACATCAATGTAGCATTGTTTTTAGCTTGAATAAAATTGTGTGTAAATTAGAAGTAGAAATAAGACTGTAGATGTACTTCTTTTGTACTTTAATTAAGAATTGTAATAATTAACAAAAATACTTTTTCTGAGCCAAAAAAACAGGAATACATTTTGTAATTTTTTCTGTTGTTTTTATTTTTTTTTTCAATTTAGATTAAAATTGCTTTACGAAAAATAAGGTTTGAGAACAATGCTAATGAAAATTAAAAAATACATACAATGTGCATGAAGTTTTAAGTTCAAAAGACTATTATTTTGGAACTACTTGAAATATTGAAATTTAAATATAATATTTTTGTGAAAAAATGGTATCAATTTATGCAAAAACTTTTTCGATGTCTTAAAGGCAAACATTTAACTATTTTAGGGGTTTTTAACATTCTATCCTCTTCATCTCCGAATTCCTAATTAGCTCTTCTCATAATGTTTCGACGATCCAGTAATCGAGTTTCCCCGTTCTTATAAAATTTTTCAAAAACCAAATTTTTACTGATCTGCCTATTTTGGAAACAACTTAAGTTTTGAGTTTCAGATTTAGCTTAACATTTTGATTAAGATGAGCACTTCTTAAACATTTAAAATCCCGGTAATACCACGTTTTCAGCGGAAAATTCAAGAAGTGAATTTTCAGTGTTAGCCCACATCACAAAAAACCTATATTTCCACTTTTTAGCCAATGGTCGTAAAATTGGACTCTTTACTCGTTTCTACGTTTTCCAGTAATATATTAAAGATCCCCTTTTAGTGGAGGTCATCATTTGGGCAACGTAAGTACTTTTTTGTTTGAAGAACTTTTTGGAAATAACCCATCGTGCCATGATCATGAAAATTAATATAACATAAAAATTGTTATATGTATTCTTCAAATTTTAAAAAACTTACAGTTTTTTAGATTTTTTGAAAATTTGTTATCAAAAAAAATAAAATTACTTTTCAGAATAGTATGCCGTTTTTTTGAAAAAGTATTATTTTTTTTGTTGTAAAAATCTGGTTTTTTATCGAAAATTAGCTTTTTGGAAAAAGTCCTTTTTTTTAAAATAATACTTCTTTTTGAAAAAGGTACACTTAATTTTTTTTGAAAAACTGTTTTTTGTTTTTGTCAAAATACTTTTTTTATAAAAGCATTTTTTTTTTTTTTTTGAAAAAGTCTTTTTTCTGGTGAAAGCACTTTTTTCGGGGAAAAGTCCTTTTTTTTGGTAAAAGCACTTGTTTTTAAAAAGTATTTTTTTGTGGAAAAAGTACTTATTTTAGAAAAAGTATTTTGGAATAAGATATTTATTTTCTGAATACTTTTTGGCCATCTCCGTTGGAATATCAAAAAATTCCGTCTTATTCGAATTCTCCTTTCCAGGGGAAACTGTATACCAATTTTTCGGTTATTTGGCTCAGTTTCCCACTTTTTGGGCATCTCCGATGTAATTTAAAAAAATTCCGTCTTTGTGGAGGTCACCTTCCCAGGAGGAACCTATATGCCAAATTTAAAGTTTCTAGGAGCAGGTGCTAGGATGGGCGATGTTGAGTCACGCAGTATCTCACACTACTCTTTTATATAAATAGTAGACAGATGAAAACTACTGTTACTTTAAAAAAAAAAAAAAGCTCAATATTTTGAAAAAAACATGTTTTAAACCCGTTATTCTTTTGAAAAGTACCATTACTTATAAAATACCGTTACCTTTTGAAAAAATAACTACTTTAAAAATAAGTTCCTTTTTTGAAAAAAAGTTTCTTTTGTTTTAAAAACCCGTTCTTTTTTTAAAAAGTACAGTGACTTAAAAAAAAAACGCATTGTATTTTTTAAAAACCGCTTTTTTTTAAACAACAGTTACTTTTTTAAACCCGTTATTTTTTTGAAAATGTCGTTACTTAAAAAACAAAAACCGTTAGTTTTTGATTAAACCGTTACTTTTATTTGTTAAAAAAGTAAAGGTTACTTTTTTAAAAATGCCGTTACTTATTTTTCAAAAACGGAAGACTTTTCCACTTTTTCGCACTCAACCTTGAAATATTGGAAAATCCCTTGTAAATTTCAAGTTCCCAGGTCCAGGGGTCTATGCTGGGCGATGTTGAGTCAGTCACTCACACCACTTCTTTATATATATAGATTATTTATATACATTAATATGAAAAAAAATATATACGCGAAATATTTTTACCTCTTAGGCTACAATAAGATTTTAACACGATAAGTGTAAAAAACCACTAAAATAATGTTTTAACGGGAAAAAGTGTAGAAAATTAGAACGTAATTATAACAAAATTATATTTGTAGAAAATTTTGTAGAATTCTGGTTGAACGAATTACAGGACGTCAAGGTTGTTCGTTAAATCGAGATATTCGTTAAACAACAAAACGAATAAAAAAACAAAACTATGGAATTATTATTGATATTTTTTAAATTTATATATTTTTTATTTTCGTTCGACTTGTTCGTTAAAGCGTTACTTCAGTGTGAAAAGTTTAACATTCGTTGAACCGGGAATTTTTTTCATTGAGTGTTGTTTTTTAATTTTTTTTTAAGTTTTAAATACAAAAAAAAAAAATGGAAAAACGCTCTTCAAAAATTATAAATTTTTTTGGAAAAAGTAATTTTTTCAAACTGTAATTTAATTTTTGAAAAAAATTTATTTTTTCGGTATTTTTTTGAAGATGGTACTTGTTTAGAAAAAGTAAATTTTTTTTGGTACTTTTTTTTTTTGGAAAAGCTAAAAAATTTTCGCTAATTTTTTTTTTTTTTGAAAAATGGAAGTTTTTTTTTTGGAAAATGCACTTTTTTGGAAAAAGTACTGTTTTGAAATTGGTACTTTTTTAGAAAAATTAATTTTTTTTGGTTCTTTTTTGGAGGACACTTTTTTTGTGGAAGATACTTTAGGTGGCAAATGGAAATTTTTTTAGGAAAAAGTATTTTTTGCGGAAAAATTACTGTTTTTAGTATTTTTTATGGAAAAAGTACTTTTTGAAATTGGCATTTTACTCATTGGCGTTGGTACTCATTTTGAAAACTAAATTTTGTTGGTAGTTTTTTTTTTGGAAAAGGTACTTTTTCGGTATTTTTTTTGGAAAAGGTACTTTTTTGGTACTCTTTTTTGGAAGATACAGAAAGTACTTTTTAAAATTGCTACATTTTTAGAAAAATTTAATATTTTTGGTACTTTTTGTTTGGAAAAATGGAAATTTTTTTTAGAAAGGGTTATTTTTTTTGGAAAGAGTACATATTTGCAATTGGTACTTTTTTTTAGAAAAATTTATTTTTTGTGTATTTTTTTTGGAAAAAGTACTTGTTTGGAAAATGTACTTAGGTGTTTTTTTTGGGAAGAAGGTGTTTTTTTTGGGAAGAAGCACTTTTTTGAAATTGGTACTCATTTTGAAAACTAAACTTTGTTGGTAGTTTTTTTTTTTGGAAAAGGTACTTTTTCGGTATTTTTTTTGGAAAATGTACTTTTTTGGTACTCTTTTTTGGAAGATACAGAAAGTACAATTTTACTACATTTTTAGAAAAATTTAATATTTTTGGTACTTTTTGTTTGGAAAAATGGAAATTTTTTTTAGAATGGGTTATTTTTTTTGGAAAGAGTACATATTTGCAATTGGTACTTTTTTTTTAGAAAAATTTATTTTTTGTGTACTTTTTTTGGAAAAAGTACTTTTTTGGAAAAAGTACTTATGTGGGAAAAATACTTTTTTTGAAAAAGATATTTTTTTGGAAATAGTACTTTTTTTACATTAGTACTTTTTTAGAAAAATGAATTTTTTTGTACTGTTTTCCAATACTTTTTTAGAAAAATTAATTTTTTTTTGTAATTTTTTTGAAAAAGGAACATTTTTAGTATGTACCTCATTTTTTGGAAAAAGAAACTTTTTTGGTACTTTATTTTGGAAATTGGTACTTTTGAAGAAAAATAAAATTTTGTTTGTACTTTTTTTTTTTGGTAAAAAGGTAAATTTTTGGGTAGTTTTTTTTGAAAATGAAATTTTTGGTTACTTTTTTTGGAAAAGGTACGTTTTTTTGGAAAAGATAATTATTTTTTGGAAAAATTTAATTTAATAACCCATTCTAAAAAAAAATTCCATTTTTCCAAGCAAAAAGTACCAAAAATATTAAATTTTTCTAAAAATGTAGCAATTTTAAAAAGTACTTTCTGTATCTTCCAAAAAAGAGTACCAAAAAAGTACCTTTTCCAAAAAAAATACCGAAAAAGTACCTTTTCCAAAAAAAAAACTACCAACAAAATTTAGTTTTCAAAATGAGTGCCAATTTCAAAAAAGTGCTTCTTCCCAAAAAAAAACACGTAAGTACATTTTCCAAAAAAAATACCGAAAAAATAAATTTTTCTAAAAAAAAGTACCAATTGCAAATATGTACTCTTTCCAAAAAAAATAACCCTTTCTAAAAAAAATTTCCATTTTTCCAAACAAAAAGTACCAAAAATATTAAATTTTTCTAAAAATGTAGCAATTTTAAAAAGAGTACCAAAAAAGTACCTTTTCCAAAAAAAAACTACCAACAAAATTTAGTTTTCAAAATGAGTACCAATTTCAAAAAAGTGCTTCTTCCCAAAAAAACACCTTTTCCAAAAAAAGATACAATTTCAAAACCAAAAAAAAAAAAATAAATTTTTCTAAAAAAAATGCCAATTTCAACAAGTACTTTTTCCATAAAAAATACTAAAAACAGTAATTTTTCCGCAAAAAATACTTTTTCCTAAAAAAATTTCCATTTGCCATCTAAAGTATCTTCCACAAAAAAAGTGTTCTCCAAAAAAATTTAATTTTTCTAAAAAAGTACCAATTTCAAAACAGTACTTTTTCCAAAAAAGTGCATTTTCCAAAAAAAAAACTTCCATTTTTCAAAAAAAAAAAAATTAACGAAAATTTTTTAGCTTTTCCAAAAAAAAGTACCAAAAAAAATTTACTTTTTCAAAAAAATACCGAAAAAATAAATTTTTATCAAAAATTAAATTACAGTTTGAAAAAATTACTTTTTCCAAAAAAATTTATAATTTTTGAAGAGCTTTTTTGCATTTTTTTTTTGTATTTAAAACTTAAAAAAAAATTAAAAAACAACACTCAATGAAAAAAATTCCCGGTTCAACGAATGTTAAACTTTTCACACTGAAAGTAACGCTTTAACGAACAAGTCGAACGAAAATAAAAAATATACAGTACTTTTCGCTTATAGTCACATCTCTTAGTTGCACACAAGTTGTGGACTATATCGCTAATGTGACTATATCGCTAGTTTTTTTATATGCCATTTTGTTGCCTATAAATAAATTGTGATATAGTCATCATAAAATGTGACTATATGCAATTTATTTATTATTATAATAGGTGGAAAATTTGGAATATAAAAACGATGTTTGAAACGATTCAGCTCAGTTTCCTTGTTCCAATTTTCGTTTTAGCCTCTTAAATTTTTAAATAATTTTAAACCGAAAAAAATTCAAGATTTCACAAATATATTAGAAATTTTCTGTATTGTGACTATAATTCAACCAGAATTCTACAAAATTTTCTACAAATATAATTTTGTTATAATTACGTTCTAATTTTCTACACTTTTTCCCGTTTAAAACATTATTTTAGTGGTTTTTTACACTTATCGTGTTAAAATCTTATTGTAGTCTAAGAGGTAAAAATATTTCGCGTATATATTTTTTTTTTCATATTAATGTATATAAATAATCTATATATATAAAGAAGTGGTGTGAGTGACTGACTCAACATCGCCCAGCATAGACCCCTGGACCTGGGAACTTGAAATTTACAAGGGATTTTCCAATATTTCAACGTTGAGTGCGAAAAAGTGGAAAAGTCTTCCGTTTTTGAAAAATAAGTAACGGCATTTTTAAAAAAGTAACCGTTACTTTTTTAACAAATAAAAGTAACGGTTTTTTTAAAGTAACGGTTTAATCAAAAACTAACGGTTTTTGTTTTTTAAGTAACGACATTTTCAAAAAAAAATAACGGGTTTAAAAAAGTAACTGTTGTTTAAAAAAAAAAGCGGTTTTTAAAAAAATATAATGCGTTTTTTTTTTTAAGGAACTGTACTTTTTAAAAAAAGAACGGGTTTTTAAAACAAAAAGAAACTTTTTTCAAAAAAAACTTATTTTTAAAGTAGTTATTTTTTTAAAAAGTAACGGTATTTTATAAGTAATGGTACTTTTCAAAAGAATAACGGGTTTAAAACATGTTTTTTTCAAAATATTGAACTTTTTTTTTTTTTTAAAGTAACAGTAGTTTTCATCTGTCTATCTATTTATATAAAAGAGTAGTGTGAGATACTGAGTGACTCAACATCGCCCATCCTAGCACCTGCTCCTAGAAACTTTAAATTTGGCATATAGGTTCCTCCTGGGAAGGTGACCTCCACAAAGACGGAATTTTTTTAAATTACATCGGAGATGACCAAAAAGTGGGAAACTGGGCCAAATAACCGAAAAATTGGTATACAGTTTCCTCCTGGAAAGGAGAATTCGAATAAGACGGAATTTTTTGATATTCCAACGGAGATGGCCAAAAAGTATTCAGAAAATAAATATCTTATTCCAAAACAATATCGTTTTCCAAAAAAAAAAATACTTTTTCTAAAATCAGTACTTTTTCCACAAAAAACTACTTTTTTAAAAACAAGTGCTTTTACCAAAAAAAAAAGGACTTTTCCCCGAAAAAAGTGCTTTCACCAGAAAAAAGACTTTTTCAAAAAAAAAAAAAAAAAAAAATGCTTTTATAAAAAAAAGTATTTTGACAAAAACAAAAAACAGTTTTTCAAAAAAAATTAAGTGTACCTTTTTCAAAAAAAAGTATTATTTAAAAAAAAAAGGACTTTTTCCAAAAAGCAAATTTTCGATAAAAAAACCAGATTTTTACAACAAAAAAAATAATGCTCTTTCAAAAAAACGGCATACTATTCTGAAAAGTAATTTCATTTTTTTTGATAACAAATTTTCAAAAAATCTAAAAAACTGTAAGTTTTTTAAAATTTGAAGAATACATATAACAATTTTCATGTTATATTAATTTTCATGATCATGGCACGATGGGTTATTTCCAAAAAGTTCTTCAAACAAAAAAGTACTTACTAATTAAACGTGGCCCAAATGATGACCTCCACTAAAAGGGGATCTTTAATATATTACTGGAAGACGTAGAAACGAGTAAAGAGTCCAATTTTACGTTTTTTGTGATGTGGGCTAACACTGAAAATGCACTTATTGAATTTTCCGCTGAAAACGTGGTATTACCGGGATTTTAAATGTTTAAGAAGTGCTCATCTTAATCAAAATGTTAAGCTAAATCTGAAACTCAAAACTTAAGTTGTTTCCAAAATAGGCAGATCAGTAAAAATTTGGTTTTTGAAAAATTTTATAAGAACGGGGAAACTCGATTACTGGATCGTCGAAACATTATGAGAAGAGCTAATTAGGAATTCGGAGATGAAGAGGATAGAATGTTAAAAACCCCTAAAATAGTTAAATGTTTGCCTTTAAGACATCGAAAAAGTTTTTGCATAAATTGATACCATTTTTTCACAAAAATATTATATTTAAATTTCAATATTTCAAGTAGTTCCAAAATAATAGTCTTTTGAACTAAAAACTTCATGCACATTGTATGTATTTTTTAATTTTCATTAGCATTGTTCTCAAACCTTATTTTTCGTAAAGCATTTTTAATCTAAATTGAAAAAAAAATAAAAACAACAGAAAAAATTACAAAATGTATTCCTGTTTTTTTGGCTCAGAAAAAGTATTTTTGTTAATTATTACAATTCTTAATTAAAGTACAAAATAAGTACATCTACAGTCTTATTTCTACTTCTAATTTACACACAATTTTATTCAAGCTAAAAACAATGCTACATTGATGTGAAATATAATAATAAAATTTGGTCTTTCACTTCACTTTTGGAAAGGAACATTTTTGAAATTGGTACTTTTTAGAAAATTAAATTTTTTTGGTACTTTTTTGTCAATAGTTTTGGTACTTTTTTGGTAAAAATAAAAATTTTTTGGTACTTTTTCTCTTGGAAAATGTTATTTCCAAAAAGTTCTTCAAACAAAAAAGTACTTACTAATTAAACGTGGCCCAAATGATGACCTCCACTAAAAGGGGATCTTTAATATATTACTGGAAGACGTAGAAACGAGTAAAGAGTCCAATTTTACGTTTTTTGTGATGTGGGCTAACACTGAAAATGCACTTATTGAATTTTCCGCTGAAAACGTGGTATTACCGGGATTTTAAATGTTTAAGAAGTGCTCATCTTAATCAAAATGTTAAGCTAAATCTGAAACTCAAAACTTAAGTTGTTTCCAAAATAGGCAGATCAGTAAAAATTTGGTTTTTGAAAAATTTTATAAGAACGGGGAAACTCGATTACTGGATCGTCGAAACATTATGAGAAGAGCTAATTAGGAATTCGGAGATGAAGAGGATAGAATGTTAAAAACCCCTAAAATAGTTAATGTTTGCCTTTAAGACATCGAAAAAGTTTTTGCATAAATTGATACCATTTTTTCACAAAAATATTATATTTAAATTTCAATATTTCAAGTAGTTCCAAAATAATAGTCTTTTGAACTAAAAACTTCATGCACATTGTATGTATTTTTTAATTTTCATTAGCATTGTTCTCAAACCTTATTTTTCGTAAAGCATTTTTAATCTAAATTGAAAAAAAA
The DNA here is from genome assembly GCA_021234595.1 of Delia radicum. Lineage (NCBI taxonomy): Eukaryota > Metazoa > Arthropoda > Insecta > Diptera > Anthomyiidae > Delia > Delia radicum. The sequence goes on from CM037853.1 coordinate 188,628,702, forward strand.
AATAAAAACAACAGAAAAAATTACAAAATGTATTCCTGTTTTTTTGGCTCAGAAAAAGTATTTTTGTTAATTATTACAATTCTTAATTAAAGTACAAAATAAGTACATCTACAGTCTTATTTCTACTTCTAATTTACACACAATTTTATTCAAGCTAAAAACAATGCTACATTGATGTGAAATATAATAATAAAATTTGGTCTTTCACTTCACTTTTGGAAAGGAACATTTTTGAAATTGGTACTTTTTAGAAAATTAAATTTTTTTGGTACTTTTTTGTCAATAGTTTTGGTACTTTTTGGTAAAAATAAAAATTTTTTGGTACTTTTTCTCTTGGAAAATGTACTTTTTTCCAATGCTTTTCGGTACTTTTTTTTTGAAGAAGGTACTTTTTTTGGGACTTCGTTTTCGGTACTTTTTTTTTTGGAAAAAGGTACTTTTTTTTTGGAAAAATGGACACTATTTTTCGAAAAAGGAGGAGTTTTCCACTTTTTGGCCTTCTCCGTAGGAATATCCAAAAATGGCTTCTTAGTGGAGGTCTAAGTCGGAGTATGAACATATGTACCAAATTTCAAGTTCCTAGGTCCAGAGGTCTTGGCTAGGAAAAATGGACAATATTTTCCGAAAAAGGAGGAGTTTTTCCACTTTTTGGTCTTGTCCGTTGGAATATCAAAAAATCGCTTCTTAGTGGAGCTCTAAGTCGGAGGAGGAACATATGTACCAAATTTCAAGTTCCTAGGTCCAGAGGTCTTGGCTGGGCGATGTTGAGTCACTCAGCCCTCAGTCACTCAGTATCTCAGTCACTCAGTCACGCCACTCTTATATAGTTATAGATTGCTGCGAACATACTCGTATTGAAATAGCTAAGAAACAAATATTAGCTAACAAATCTAAGTTTGATGATACATTATTTATGAAAAAAACAACTGCTCGCATAGATTTAAAGCCTGCGGAAAATATTGTAAATCTCGAATTGAGATAAAAAAAAAACATCCAATCAAATAATTGAAACACTATTTGTACAAGTGGAAACTATATTTAAATCTATACAAAATTTAAAATTTGTAGAATTGCTAAATTTAAAAAAAATTCAAGTTATCAAACAATATTTCCAACTGAAGCATTTGAAAGCTTAAAAAAGTATTATTGACATTTTTTGATTTCATTAAATAAAAAAACTAATTAGTGGTGTTCTATGCCCATTCATATTTCTATGACATTACAGTTTTTGACATACCAAGTAATTTAATTAATTTTGATTTGTCGGATACTTTTTCTGAAGTATTTAAATTAAGCATGTTAGCTTTAACCCTTCCAGTATCAACATGTTTTGTTGAGAAACCTTTTTCAGCACTTAAGAGAATTAAGACTTATTCCAGAAACCAAATGCTAGAGAATAGATGGCCAGAGTTAGCCTTAATTTCTATAGAAAAGTATTTTTTAAAACTGTTAAAAAATACAAAAAATTTCTATGATGGTGTGATTGAAGTTTTCATTGAAAAAGCACGACGTATTGAGCTGGTTTATAACTAAAAAATTAAAATTTTAAATAAAAATGCCAATTTAAAAAAAAAGTAAAAAATTTAAGACACATGAAAAAATATACAAAAAAAAAATTCCAAAAAACTTGAAAATGGGATCTTGTCTATCGCGTCCTAGTGGTGGTCCTGGATAAAACTTAAAATAGACATATTTTTTAATAATCTTGCTCACATCATAATATTTTTTTGCTTTAAAATGTGGTGAACACCTAGTTGAAAAATTCACCGTACGTCCCTGCTCAAACAATACACAGGTGTGAATTCGCACCCATGAAATTTTCAAAACAATGCAACTTTTTCTACAGGTACCTTTAATGTTTCTCTTCTTTACGTTAAATACACACAGAGAAATAAAGTGCCAACCGAATTGAAAAGTGTATTTTAATGATAACAACTTATAAATTCAGTTAGTACAACGATATTTACATTCAATTTCAGAATATTTTGGGTTTGAAACTAAAATTCAGTTGAATTAACCGAACTTTGTTGTGAAAACTAATGTTAAGTTGTGAAAACTGACTGAAATTCGTTATAATCGATTTTAAGTCATAGTAACTAAATTTGAGTTAGCAAATAGCTAAACTTGTCTCTGTGTGTATGTCTATACTCCAACTAATTCTCCACGTATAAACATATATTTATTCGCCTGAGCATAGCCGAGGAATTGACATGAGATAGTTCGATAGGTGCAACTTAGCACCAGTGTACTTTTTATGAGTGGCAAATGTAAAAATAAAAATCGTGGATTTTTGTAATTTGGTAAAAAAAATAGTAAATTTGTTCATTATTACAACTAATAACAGAGAAAATAAATATTGAGAACAAAAAATAACTAAATAATAGTGTGTCATTAGCTGAAATGGTGAAACCCGAAAATGTCAAAACATATTGAATAAATTTTTTTTGACTTGTTTTGATAAAGGTAGTCGAAATGAATGCAAACATTTACATTTTTCATACCAGATACCTATATACGGACTTAATTCACGAAATAATGCCTATGAAAATTACCATATTTTGACACATAAAAAAATATTAGGTATATGTACATATATTTATGTTAATAACATTATTTTTTCTTGAAAGAATGTTTAAAATTAAAAATCCCAATTCGCACCTGAACTGTATACGTATGCTGGATGTAGGGTTGCCATATTTGAAAAGTGAAAAAAAAGTACATTGATGAAAAAAAAACAGTACTTTTCAAAAAAAACAGTACATTTTTGTATTTATTGTTAACATAACTTTTACTTCAATTCATCACATATTTACTTAAAATAAGTTAATACACCGAACCAAATAGCGTAGGTAAAATCAACAAAAAAAATTTTGTAGATCTTTAACGAAATTTTGTCAAGTTTTTTTTTAAGATTTAACAAATTTTATTCAAATCAACAAAATTTCGTCAAGTTTACATCCTCTAAAGAAGTAAAATTGACTAAATTTCTTCAAATTGACTAAATTTCGTCAAATTGGCTAAAATTATTAGTTTGGACGCCATTACTTTTTGCATTGGGCAGTGTCATGAAAAAATTGTGTTTACAAACATCCATTGCTTGAAAAGTAAACAAATTAAACTTATATATGTACAAAGAAACGAAGTGGAATTAATACAGGGAGATTCAAAAAATTTATATAAAAAACTACGCAAAAAAAAACTTGTTTATATGAAAATATGTAAAATATACAAAAAAAAACAGTACAAATCCACAAAAACAGTACTTTTGCGTACTGTTTTAGGTGTTGTGAATAAAACAGTACATTTTTCAAAAAACAGTACATGTACTGTTTAAAACAGTACGAATGGCAACCCTAGTTGGATGATAGTGTATCGGTTGAGCGTTAAAATTCGCAAAACAGCTGGCAAATTAAGTAAAACGTAATTTAAAATATGTTGTTCAGTAATTTTGGTCCACTATTGCAACTTAAATAGCAACTCGTTAGTTTACCCCTATATCACATATCCGACTTTAATAAATATCTGAGATATGTTATTCTGTAAACTTCCTAGTGGGTCTTTTTTGGATCAAGTTATACAAAATAATAAGTTTTATCAAGCGCAAAATTTTTTTGATCAATTTAATGGCTTAATAATCTTGTAGGCATACTTTTAATAAAGTTCCATGGGCCTTTATTTCGCCCACTAAGGGTTAACGATATTTTGAATACAAGTAAATATTATTATAGTCTTATCAAATAATACAACATAAAAGAATAAATTATCAAAGGTGTTATTCTGTAAATTTCATAGTGGTTATTTTTTTGGCCAAAAGTGTAAAAATTAACCCTTTATGGATCAAGGTACATAAAATAATTTTTTTTTCAATTTGATATTTGTTGTCCTAATTAAAATTATGTTTCATGGGTATTTTCTGTCCCCAGTCAACTAAGGGTTAAATATTTTTTGAATAAAAGTAAAGATAAATATAGTCATAATAGATTAAAGTGGCTAAAGTGGTTTAATGATATGCGATGAAGTCAGAATTGAATATCTGAATGAATTTGAGTCCATTAAATGAATAAATTAATTTTTTAATTTGAGTCCATTAAATGAATAAATGAATTTTGGGAATTATTAAAATACACTTTTTTCTAAAATGGGTATTTTTCAGCCATCATGTGGGTTTTGTTTTGGCCAACGTTTTTCAAAGAAATCGACTTCTTCCATTTGGAACCATTTGCAATAAAACTTGAGGTTTAATGAACAAAAATTGGCAAATCGTTATCCTAATATAAAGGGTGATTTTTTAAGAGCTTTCGGATTTGATTTAACAAAAACACATAACATTTAGAGAAATGTATTAAATCTTTATTTGATAGAACGATCTATATAATTCAATGTTTAAAGATGAATTCATGTAAATGTTGACCGCGGCTAAGCCTCAAATGGTTCATATGCAGGGTCCAATTTTGCCATACTCTCTCCAACATATCAGCCGGTATCTCACGAATAAATTCTTCAATATTGGCTTCCAGTGCGTCAACCGTTGCGGGCTTGTCCCTACAGACATGAGCCTTAACGTAGCCCCACAAAAAAAGTAAAAGGCGTTAAATCGCACGATCTAGGCTGCCAATTGACATGGCCCAAACGTGAAATAAACTGTTCACCGAACTCGCCTCTCAATTGGGCCATTGTTTGTGATGTGTGGCACCATCGTCTTGAAACCACATGTCATCCAAGTCCAGCTCTTCCATTTTAGACAAAAAAAAAAATTGTAATCATCTCACAGTAGCGCTCGCCATTCACAGTAACGTTCCTGCCTTAGTCCACTCCAAACAGTGCATATTTCGGGATGCAGTGGCAGGTCTTGCTTTTGGCTGCTCTTCACACCAAATACGGCAATTTTGCTTGTTCACGTATCCAATCAACCAGAAATGGTCGTCGCTGAACACAATTTTCCGATAAAAAAGTGGATCTTCATCGAACTTTACCAGCGCCCATTCCCCAAAAACTTCAATTCTTGCACCACCTGTATTTTAAAAGGTTTTACACCCAAATCCTTCAGCAAAATTTTAACAGAGGCCCAATTGCTGCAAACGGCGCTGAATTCACGGTCATCAATAACACTGGAGGATACAGCTGCGATATTTTCCTCTGTCCGCATGCGTTGATGGTTTAATGTAGAGTAATGTAAATTTGGTGCGAAAATTAGTCACAAGACTCCGAATAGCCGCTTCAGAAGGTCGCCCAAACTGACCACAAATTGAAAGAAGTGCATGATGCACTTTCTTAACCGAGCATGAATTTTGATAATTAAATTCAAAAATCTGCAAGCGTTGTTCGTTTGTAAGTCGATTCATGTTTAAATTATGGACCAAACTGAACATGTTTAACAGTAACTTGTTACACAAAAACAGCTGAGCTGCCAAAAATAGTGATGCCAAAAAAAAGTTCCTAAAATATCACCCTTAATATATATTTATGACTCTGGGTCAACTTGCAAAACTATGCTTCCATATACAATTTTTGGAAAATCGTGAACATATAGAGCAATTCCATATGAAAACGATCAAAATTGGCACATTTTTGGACGACCCCTCTCCGATTTTAAAATAAATAGTCTCAATCGATTGCCCAGCAAAAAATAATGTACCTACATATTTTTTTTTTTTTTTATAGTGACTGGTTTAGTGGTGGTGTGCACCACTGTCATGTGACAAAATTGAAGAATTCTTCATAAGGGACCTCATTGAAAGTTGTTTTAAAAAAACTACTAAAGCGATCGCAACGAGTGATAGCTCGTTGGAAAGGTATTGAATCAGGCTTTAATTGAAAAATAAAATTTTCCTAATTTTTCTCAGAAATTTACCTTTTTTCCCATGAAAATTAAATTTTCCCATGAAAATTAAATTTTCCGATTTTCCACAGAAGCTCCTAAATTTTCCGGCTAATTTTATTTTTTTTGGATTCCTCATAATTTTTGCTTTAAGAATCAGCAATAAAAAAATGGGCCCCGACTCCTTGTTTGGACAGGAGAAGAGCATTTAAGAGACCACCTTGTTCTCATTGTTTTTATATTTTTTATAATTGAATTATTTTTATTTAACAAGAACAATTAGGAAAATTTTATTTTTCAATTAAAGCCTGATTCAACACCTTTCCAACGAGCTATCACTCGTTGCGATCTATCAACTTTCAATGAGGTCCCTTATGAAGAATTCTTCAATTTTGTCACATGTCATATGGAATTGCTCTATAGTGACTGGTTTAGTGGTGGTGTGCACCACTGTCATGTGACAAAATTGAAGAATTCTTCATAAGGGACCTCATTGAAAGTTGTTTTAAAGCGATCGCAACGAGTGATAGCTCGTTGGAAAGGTATTGAATCAGGCTTTAATAGAAAAATAAATTTTTCCTAATTTTTCTTGTTAAATAATTAAAAATAATTCAATTATAAAAAATATAAAAACAATGAGAACAAGGTGGTCTCTTAAATGCTCTTCTCCTGTCCAAACAAGGAGTCGGGGCCCATTTTTTTATTGCTGATTCTTAAAGCAAAAATTATGAGGAATCCACAAAAAATAAAATTAGCCGGAAAATTTAGGAGCTTCTGTGGAAAATCGGAAAATTTAATTTTCATGGGAAAATTTAATTTTCATGGGAAAATTTAATTTTCATGGGAAAATTTAATTTTCATGGGAAAAAAGGTAAATTTCTGAAAAAAATTAGGAAAACTTTATTTTTCAATTAAAGCCTGATTCAATACCTTTCCAACGAGCTATCACTCGTTGCGATCGCTTTAGTAGTTTTTTTTAAAACAACTTTCAATGAGGTCCCTTATGAAGAATTCTTCAATTTTGTCACATGACAGTGGTGCACACCACCACTAAACCAGTCACTATAAAAAAAAAAAAAAATATGTAGGTACATTATTTTTTGCTGGGCAATCGATTGAGAATATTTATTTTAAAATCGGAGAGGGGTCGTCCAAAAGGTGATCGCTTTCATATGGAATTGCTCTATAGTATTATCCGCTATATGCAAATACAATTTTTTTTGTTAAAATATTTTAATTTAATTGCCTCTTTTTAAGGAACTAACACTTATTCAGGTCAATTATCCACAATGCGTTCATATCCGTTAAAACTGTAAAAAAATTATATAAAACCTAAAGCGGTGGTTTCAATATAATGTTTTGTGCATTGAATGTGAGACATAAATTACTGCTAAGTAGTCATGTAAAATCCAGGGACCGTAATCATTATGAGTTTTATAATAAAAATTACACAATAATGATTATGTTATGAGTTTTAAGGATTTTCTTCAATGGTAATGATTATTTTTGAGTAATAATAAAAAAAATCCGCAATAATAATAATTTTGAGCAAAAAAAATTAAACTCAAAAATAATCATTATTTATGATTTTTATTTTTTTCGCTCAAAATAAAACTCACTTTCATGTAGGTGTAAATATATATACATATTAGGGTGGGGCGATTAGTATGGAAGGAGAAAAATCTTAATGGGCGATTCGTGTTTCTGATTCTTGGGATTGTACTGAGCAAAAAAGTCCACTAGACCATACGTCTACGGTGAAAATCGAGCTTCCAGATTTTGACTTTACGGCAAAAAAGCCGTATTTTGAAATTAATAATTAACCCCTTAAACCCCACCCACAAATATGATTGATGCATTAATCTGCTAGACAATCTTCCAAAGAAGAGATTGATACCATAATCTTGGATAAGCTCCTCCTCCTTCCTGAGATATGTCCATCCCACACATTGTTACTTTCACAAAATACGGCAAAAAAAACCCTATTTTAAAATTAAAAATTAACCCCTTAAACCTCACCCACAAATATGATTGATGCATTAATCTGCTAGAGAATCTTCCAAAGAAGAGATTGATACCAAAATCTTCGATCAGCTCCTCCTACTTCCTGAGATATGTCCATCCCACACATTGAAAGTGAGTTTTATTTTGAGCGAAAAAAATAAAAATCATAAATAATGATTATTTTTGAGTTTTATTTTTTTTGCTCAAAAATAATGATTATGGCTGATTTTTTTTATTATTACTCAAAAATAATCATTACCATTGAAGAAAACTTTAAAAATCAAAAATTTAAAAATCATGACGGATATGCAAAGATTGTCAAAAATAATAATAATGGTGCAATACATTTTTTTTTATGTCTCTTCTAAATGATTGATTTTTTGATTCAAAAAAACTAGCAATAATCATTATTTACGGTCCCTGGTAAAATCTTATACTATAAGCATTATTGTAAATATTCATACGTGAAAAAATTCAAAATGAAAGTGGTTGAACAAAACAGTTTAAGAAAAAATATCTATGACATGCTTGGACGGAATAATAAAAACGAATCGTTACATCATTTCCTTAAGGAACAAGTACCACGTAGCACAATATATTCCATATACAAACGGTTTGAAAATGGAGCGGTATCAACAGAGATAAATTTGAAAAATCGGCGGTTAATCAAATTGGGCATCAAATCGTAAGTTTGCCAGAAAATTTCGCGTTTCCAAGGAAACAATTCGCAAACACTTACTCCAAATGAACGTAAAACACTATTAAATAAAAACAGAAACCAAATATAGTAAAAAAACATTTGAGAGAAATACCAACAAAATGCAGACAACTTGTGGGCGCTGTGGTGTAATGGTTAACGCGTTGGACTGTTACACAGATGGTCCCGGGTTCGATTCCCGGTGACGGCAATATCAATTTAGAAAAATAATATGTATGAGTTTTCTATCCCTCATTTGTATTGCAGCTCCCACCTTCGGTGTTCCCATAGCACTTAACCCCACCGAAGTAAAATAATGAATCAGGGCTATGAACCAAAAAGCTTCAATAAGTTCGCCAACTCTCCATCAGGTGGCGAGCAACAACTGTTCTTAAACTTATCATCTCGCGCAATTACAGGGTTGTCATGTTTGAAGCCCTTCATCTTTCCCCACCTTTCATCTCTCCACTATTCAATTTCCAAAGAAAGCAACACATTAATAAATACGAAGAATTTCCTGAGTGTTGCTTCTTTAAAAAAAACTTCATGAAAAAAAATGTTCATATAATATTGGATGATGAAAAATACTTATCTTTTGCTTATAACAACTTAAGTATAAATTATGGCTTTTATTTTGATGACTTGAAAAAAACTCCCAATAAGGTACGGTATTCTGCCAAAGCGAAGTTTGAACCAAAAGTACTAGTGTGAGCAGCCATTTCAGGAAAAGGTATATCACAACTTTACATTCAGAATTCAAAAGCTCTGGCTGTAAACGCCGTAGTTTACATTAATAAATGTTTAGTAAAACTGGAAAGATTTATCAGAAATAGACACCCTGTTTTGGCCTGATTTAGCAATGCAAAAAATATACCTTCTGTAACGAAATACGCAAATCCTCCAAACGTTCCAAAAGCACGTAAAATTGAGGACTTTTGGGGTTTTTTATGCCAAAAAGTACATGAAAATGGATGGGAAGCCAAATATAAACTGAAGAATTGAAGAAAAAAAAATTAAAATTAGTGTACAAAAATTGACACGAAATAAAAAAAATTATTATTAAAAATTATATAAAAAAAATTATTATTTCTAAAAACAAAAAATAAAAATGGTTTTTATTTTTACAGCTTTTCCAAATAATTGTGTATAAAAAAATAATAAAAAAATATCTTTATATGTGCAGAGCAACTGATTAAAGTTAAGAGTTTCGAGAGTTCATTATAATGGAGAGTTTAGCTGGTACCTAACTATCATATTCGGACTCAGTACACTCCAAGCTCCGTCGTCAAAAACGCCACTTTTTAACACCGTTCTATTGATATGTGATATAGTGCACTAAACTAACAAAAAAAAACGTAATTCTTTATACTCCTAATCTTATTTTTATTGGTTGAAATGGTGGTGTCAAAAATGGCCTCAGTTGACTATTTGTGTTTCACATTTGTGCCAAAAACTATACACAAAATTGGGTATCAAATTAAAGGTATTTTAAAGATCTACACAGAAAAAATTATCAACCTAAAATATTTAATAATAGATTTGATTAGAATTAAATTTGTTTCTAAACAAATATTTAATTGAATCAATTAATATTTTAATTGACTTTTAAATATATAAACACATATTTTATTTTAGACGTAATTCTCAAATTATTTTTTCACACACTGTAGCTTAAATAGAAAATTTTCAATATAAAATACATTTGAAGTTTACAAACAAAATAAGCACACACACACAAACAGACGCAGCATTAACAAAAACACACATACCAACGTATCGTTCACACACTTGTTTTTGTGAGTATCAAAAATATTTTTTTTGTAGAACTTATTTATAACTTTTATTCCTTTTAATTTTCAATAAAAGTTTTAATTGATATTATCATTTTCGTGATAGGTGCAAAATCAATTAAAATATTAATTGATTTAATAAATTTTTTAATTGAAACCCGATTTTAGTTTTTTCTTAGTATGTAACGATTGACTAAATATATTTATAGGTGTATATTTTTAATTGTTTTTTCTCTCTACAACGTATACAATTTTCGGGAAAGTCTTAATAAAGTTTTAAGTTGGTTACAAATTAATAATTACATAATGTAGTTAAATACTATACTACCTGTACGGATTATTATAGCACTAGGTCCAAAACTCATGTGAGCCAAATTTAAGCTAAATCAAATAACTCTAGATATACTCTAGAAACTTTAGAGTTATTTGTTTTTTGTCTCAAAGTTGGCCCACATACGTTTTATATCCAGAGGTATAATAATCCGAACGATAATGAAAACAATTGTTAATATGTTTTGAATGAAGAGATATATTTCCCAGAAAAAGTGGCAAAAATGATGAAAACGTGAATTTTGACCTAGTGCCACCATCAAGTGTTGTTTAATTTGGCTCAAATTTGGGCCACATAAGTCTTAAATCTAGTAGTACACGTAACAATCCGACAACAATATTATTATGGAATATCACCGATAACTTTATTCGGATTTCATAGAATTTTGAATACATTGTAGTGGGGGGAAACAAATAAACATATACCCCTTTAAATGTATTTAATAAATCGTTAGATATATCAGTAAAATACCTTTATTTTGATAACTATTTTTGTATAGGATCTTTGGAACCAATGTGAAAAACGCAAAAAACAGGCGCCATTCTTTACCCCACATTTTTAACCCTTAAAAGTAAGACTAGGACGATAAAGAATGTCGCGTTTTCGTTAGTTAGTACTCTTTATCAAATTTAATCAAAATGGAAAGAATTTATTCTGTAAAGCTCATAGTGGGTTCAAAAGTGGAAACATTAACCCTATATGGATCAAATTTCACAAAATAATTATTTTTATCAAGCGGACATTTTTTTTTGGCTATTCTACAATCTTGTAGTCATAATTTAAATTAAGTTGAATGGGTCTTTTTTTGTCCCCAGCCCACTAAGGGTTAAATATTTTTTTAAATAAAAGTAAAAATAATTATAGTCTAATAAAATTTAAGTGACATGTTCCCTAAAATTATGAAAACTTACTTTCAAACATTAACATTTTTCCAATTTTTGACAAAATTACCAATTTTTATAAAATGGCTTGAAAAGGAATTATAATTTTTTCAATTTATTTTATTTTCTTTAAGTACGATTATTATATTATAATAATAGCAATCGACATCTCCAAATTAGGCATTTTAAATAGTCTTTAAAATTAATTTTCATTTTTAATTCATTCTTTAATGATATTCGATGAAGTCAGAATTAAATATCTGAATAATACAAGTTTGATATAATTTTTATTAAAAATAAAAATTATGCTTTTTTCGACCTTTAATTGTGCAATGAAAATTATTCAAGTTCGAGGCCATACTCTATACTTCTTTATTAGGATATTGTCCTAACAAATAATCTATAGAGTTTTTGTTTTCAAATTTATTATTTGACCCTTTCAGGAATATGTTGATAGATCTATTTGGGGAATTTTCTAGGTTCCCATCATCAGAACACGTTTTGAAAGCGGTAACAATCCCATGCCAAACATCAAACATTCATATAAACTAGTTTACTCACTACATGAGAACTAATATACATATGAGCTTGAAGTTAAAGATTATAACCATTGATCAAAAATAAATTGAAAACTTGTTTGTTATGTGCAAGGTCCACCTCTGGTGGATATTCAATACACGTTTTTAGTTTTTCTCTCCTTTTTATATTTTGAATAATTTTGAGTAGGTATATTAAATGAATAAATGAAATTATAATAAATGAAAATCTGTAAATCGGATTTCGAGGGACACCCTACTCTACAATAACACTTATTTTATGGAGCAATTCAATTATTTATAAATACCACTACGATTTTTCATAATGCGTCGTCAAGGACGTCTTGCAGACATAGTGTGGTTGTACTTGTATTATTTTGTTTATTCATATTCTTTTAGCGGATGTAGATAAAATAGTGATTAGACTTGCCAACCGTCCAGTCTTTGTCGGGACAGACCAGTTTTAGAGTGGAATGTCCCGTGTCCCGTCGATACTCTCAACTGGACGCCATTTGTCCCGTTTTGAGAATAAACTAACTTTTTAATTTTCACAAAAATAAAAAAAATTTCGACAACTTTAGCACTTATTTTGTTACTACTACATTCTTTTTATTAGCAAAACTGGAAATTTTCTAATAGATTAGTAACATATTTTTCATATTTTAATTTTTTATGTCTTTTTTAGTCTTGGGTTCGTTTGAGTGACCGCTCTTTATAGTTCAGTTAATCTAGTTCAATCGCTCTTTCTGCAATTTCGTGCAATGGTTCATGTGAATTTTTTTATATAATTTATTTGATAAAAACTAATAAAAAGAGATAAAATTGTATCATGAATAAAAAGAACGAAACGAACGATTGAACCAAAAGAGCGAATAATGGTCATATAGTTTAATTGGGTGAGTAGTTCAATTGAACTACTTCGTTCACGAACTACACTTGTCTACACCTTTTGCAACCGTAATTCAGAAAATATCAATTGGAATTTAGAAATTCCATTTGAAATTGAGAAAACATCAAAACATCAATTCAGAATTTCCATTTAAAATTTAGGAAAAATCAATAGAAATTCAGATTTTCATTTGAAATTCAGAACATATCAATTGAAGTTCAGAAGACGTAATTTAAAATTCAGATAATATTAATTGATATTCAGAAAATATCATTTTAAATTCAGAAAATACTAATTGAAATTCAGAAACACACCAATTGAAATTCAGAATACATCAAGTGATATTTAGAAAATATCATTTGAATTTCAGAAAATGTCAATTGAAATTCAGAAAATATCATTTGAAATTCAGAAAATATTAGAGAAAATTTATATGAAATGTTTTCTGAATGTCAATTGATATGTTCTGAATTTCAAGTTATACTTTCTGAATTTCAATGGATATTATCTGAATTACAATTGATGAGTATCTGAATTTCAATTGATATTTTCTGAATTTCAAATGGTGTTCTCTGAATTTCAATTGTTTTTTTGATTTTAAATGGTATTGTCTGAATTTCAAATGCAAATTCTAAATTTCAACTGATATTTTCTGAATTACAATTGCAAAAGGAGTAGTCATTTGTCAATAGCTCAAACAAAAATTTTGAGTTTTTATTTTTTTTTAGTGGTGTCCCGTTTTGGATATTTCAAAAGGTGACAAGTCTAATAGCGATTCATTTGGAAAGATGAAAATCTGCATCTGCTGGGTAGCCGATTTGATTCGTATAATAACTAAATTATGATGTGAACCAAGAAATTATTTCAAATTAAAATTTAATCCAAAGAAAAAGTGAATTAAATGCTTAATGTAAGGCACGTTGTACAATTAAAAAAAGTAAAATATACATATTAAACTACATGATTGTTTATCTTAAAAATTAATTAAATCTAGTGTTAAGAATAATAATAATAATAAAAGTAATTTGAAATAACTTAATCTTATATGTACTCCGTTCGAAATGCCCATTTTATATTCCATATCTAAATCAAGCAGCAAATCGTGATTTCTCGTATAAAATTGATGAATGTCGCTTATCTAAAATAAAACAGAACGGGAAAAAATAGTTCACTTTAATAAATTTAGTATAATGCAAACCGTTTTTAAAAAGTGTAATTAAATGATTTGAAACAAATTTGAAAAATGGCATGCCCGAGTAAAAATCATATATAAAATTATATTTTTTTTTATATAATTAGGGAATTCAGATGGTGCCTTAAAGTCATAAATCGTAAAGTCATATGCAAAAAAATAGTACATATGTGAGCAGCATGTTCTTAAGTACTAAAAACGTCACAATCGAAACGTCGAAAAAAAAATATTAAAAAATACCGACAAAAACCGAAAAAGATAAAATTATTACGGCTTTGTGAGAAAAAAATTTATCCGATGTACTTATTATAAAAACAAATAAGAATTTAACTGCATTTTCAATAACCGCTTCGACTTTATCTGAAACAGCATTTAAGTTATTTTTTTTTTTTTGTATATTTTTGTACAAAAATAATTCCTTTTGCTTCCATTTTATTAATTTAACAAATTTCCTTTTTTATTGGCACAGACAAATTTATTTGTTTTAAATGTTGCAGAAGCGCAAAAAAATTCTTCAAAACGGAATAATAATAACACAAAAACAGCTGATTAAATAGTAAACAAAAAACAGCTGACACTAAACATACTATACTGGAAAAACATACATGCTCAAGTTGTATTGGCGTAAAATATATTTGCACGAAGAATACCAACAACACATACGACAAATACAACACTATAGTACACCTTATAAATTCCCTAATTATTATATAAAAACGAATTGCTTTATTAAGCTTTATTATCTATACAAGTTTGATAAAATTTAATTAAAAATACAAATTATGTTTTTTTCGACCTTTAATTGTGCAATGAAAATGAAAATTATTCAAGTTCGAGGCCATACTCTATATTTCTTTATTAGGATATTGTCCTAACAAATAATCTAGTTTACTCACTACATGAGAACTAATATATGAGCTTGAAATTAAAGATTATAACCGTTGATCAAAAAATAAATTGAAAACTTGTTTGTTATGTGCAAGGTCCATCTATATATAGATATATGTTATGGCGCATATAATCATGTATAATTTTATCTTGGATTTGGTTTTTCGAAAATTATTGATGGTCCTATACATATTTATATCTAAATAGATGTCGATTAATATTACTGTCGATGTAATACATATGGTGTACATTAGACTGGTCGCATCTTGAATGGGATTTTTTTTTTTTTGAAATTTGATTGCTTGCGCTGCTTAAAATATGAGGTTTGGTGTAAGAAAGCTTGTCCTAATTTTTCAGCTCAATCCGACAGTGCCTAGTCGTGCCTAAATTGGCCCAAACTTTAGAAAACGGTATACAAGGCGAAAAAGTCACTTTTTTTAGTTTTTGTAAAATTTTTTAAATGTCGTAAAAGTTTTTACTCAAGAAGGTAAATTAATCAAAATGAAGATATAATTATGTTTTTAAAAAGGTATAAAAACACAAAATCGGTTAAAAACTAGCCCAGTAATAAATAATGCCCCAGACCACTAAGGTGGCAATTATTACTTGACCGAGAAATTCGAGCACACATTATAAAATTTTTTTAAATTGATTACTGAAATATTTTTTTTTTACTTAAAGGATGGCGTTAACCTGTCCTGGATGGCGTTAACCTGTCCTAATGTGATGTCAAAAACGGACAAAATTTTTGGGGTGTTTTTCAAATCTCCAATTTCAAATTTAAAAAAAAAATTCTTCAACAAAATCGCAAAAATTGAGATTTAAACTCCAGTGACTTGTTTAAAACATGTTTGAGATCGAAAATAAAAAATTTTAAAAATATCCCCTGGTACACTTGGGTAGGGCAACGATTTAATTTGTGTCACTTTTCTATCGATATTACCATGGGAGATGCTCATCTGAGATAAGTGAACTTATTCCACGAGCCCGAGTTTTTATTCGTAATACTCGCTTATCTAGTAGAGCACATCCGTTTGTAGTTGATTGTCCTGTGTTTCGCACAACGCATTACAGAGAAAATTCGTTTTTTAGTCGAACGATTCGTATGTGGAACAAACTTCCCGCAGAAGTCTTCCCTGTTACTTACAATTTAGAAAAATTTAAATCAAATATCCACAAACACTACTCCCTCTTTCCTCCTTCCCATACCTTATTTTCCTGATCAATACAATGCACTGCATGAGTAGGGGGCATCCCCTGAGTATTGGTTAAATTATAAAAAAAAAAAAAAAAAAAATATATTTAAAATCGAAAATTAGCTACTTTTGTACCGTTTGTTGTTTTTGTTTATCATCATGACTTAAGGTTGAGAATAAAAAATTTTGGACATCAATAACCCATGTGGACCAGGGGTCCCAAGAGACCCCACACTTATATATTTCAATTTACAAAAAAACGTAGAATATTTTTTACTACTTTCGAATTTTAATAAAGGTGATGTAAAATATAATAACACAATATTTGAAGATTCTGTGCCAAAAGTTTTGGACATATTAAATAACGTTAACCCTTGCCGAGCCGCATTAAGGTCAAAGAAGTTACTGCGAGAATTTATACATATTTGAACAAAAAGTATTTAAATTCTTTTTTTTACAAACCTGGCTTAGACCAGTACTTTAATCATTTAACATATAATTTGGACTAAATTAAACCTTAGTTGCTCTTGCTGTCAAAAAGACACATAGTTGGTATGTTATGTTCATAACATAACAAACACTGGTATGTTATGTTCATAACTCCTAAACAGATCTTCAAAAGTTAGCCCTTATTCATATATTTCTTCTAATGTGTCCTCGTATTCACATCTTACATAATTGGGTCAGGTAAAAAGGGTTTTATGATGTTCTTCGTTAATGATATTAAAGGTTTTTGTGGGCCCACCCAAAGATACGTGTTTTATGATTGCTATTTTAAATATACCCTCTCTTTTTATATTTTATGGGCCTTAGTATTTGAAGACCCAGTTACCTGGGTTATGCTAGCTAATATTTGTACCTAATATTTGTATATAAATATGAATAGGTTTAGTTTTGAGTTCATAAAAAACTCGTCAATCATGGTAATAACAGCAAATCATGAAGCATTGTGCTTAACTTTGTGGGACAACTCAAAACTACAGAGATTTGAAAAGGAGATAAATTTTTCTGCTGTTGGTGCACCCTGTAAGCCTTATAATGATTTGTGTGCAAAATCTAAAAATAAAAGAACATCGATTACTCTTTCTACGCATTCAAATACAGAAGTTCCTGATACGTTTAAGGAAATGTTAAAAAAAGAAAATCGCCCTAAAGAGGCGTTGCAAATCGCAGATGTTCTTCCAACTGCATGACCAAAACGGCTTAAAAGGATTGTTAAAAGCATCCCCACCCCTTCATAGGATACAGATTTTACAGAAGAAGAAGCCATTGCTCTTATGTTGGTTAGGGCTAAGCAAAAATAAATATCTTATTTTGAGAAAGGCTTTGATTGATAAAGGACACAAAATTCTGCCCTCATATAACGCAATAAAGGATAAGAAGGATAGTATCTTACCAAAACCTATTGCTGTTAATGAACATGAAGCTTGCATTGAATTGTCTACCCTGCTCGAAAACACAGCATCTAGGATTGTTTCTGACTTTTCTAGAGATCAGCTGGAAAGAGTCAATAATTGCGATGTTGTACTAATGTGCAAGTGGGGATGTGATGGCTTATCAGCCCTTCCTGAATACAAACATGCTTCCGAAGGCCAGAACAAATCAGAATATAAGAGCGTATTCATGTCATCGTTAGTTCCATTAAGAATTCGTTCATATTCTACTACTGAGCCTTCAACAAGTAATGCTTTCGATGATGTATGGATGAATTCGGCACCTGGATCCAAAGCTTTTTGCAGACCCATTGGTTTCGAGTATATAAAAGAGTCAAACTCTACTACTAATAATTTGGTGGATTATATAGAAGGAGAAAAATGTACTTTGGAGCCAATTTGTATTGAGATTGGTGATTACAAGTTTAATATATCTTTTGATTTGAGCCTTACAATGATCGATGGAAAGGTTTGCAATGCCATAACAGACACGCTCTCAACTTGGGAATGCACTATATGCAATGAAAAGAAATCACAGTTTTTAAATGTTTCCAAAGAAAGGACTATTAATAAAAAAGTATTGGGTTTCGGCATATCCCCCTTACATGCCTGCAGTCGGTTCACGGAACACTTCTTACACATAGCATATGATTTAAAGTATAAAAGCATATATATATATATATATTATGTCCTGTGGTTCCTATTGGGAACAAAGGGCCACAACGAATTTATTCCATTCGGACCGGTTGGATGATATTCTCTTCACTTCTCCCCAGCTTTGATCAGTAGATATGACTTCTATATTCAGTTGACGGCGCCATGTGTGAGACGGTCTGCCTACTCTTCTCGTCCTACCCTGTGGGTTCCACTCAATGGCGATTTTAGCAACGTCACCTGGAGGTCTGCGCAGCGTGTGACCAATCCAACGCCATTTGCGATTCATTATTTCTATATGGATTGCCCGCTGGTTTGTTTGTCTCCAAAGTTCTTCATTGGATATGGTGTTAGGCCAAAAAACTTTTAGGATTCTTCGGAGACATCGATTAACAAACACTTGTAGGGAGTTTATTTCGTGTTCTGTTGTGTTCCACGTCTCGCATGCATAAAGCAGCACAGATTTGACACAGGAGTTAAAGATGCTTATCTTAGTGTACCTGGATAATGCAGAAGATTTCCATATCGACCGGAGGGTACCGAATGCTTGGTTGGCTTTAGATATTCGATACGCAACATCCTTGCTGGAACCACCTGTATTTGTTAAGATGCTACCCAGGTAGCAAAATGATGTGACCTCTTCCAATTCAATATTTCCTATGCGAAATTTGTTATTGTTCACGGTATTACAGCGCATTACTTTACTCTTGCCAATGTTTATTTTCAATCCAGCTTTTGCTGCCTCTGTTTCGAGGCACTTTAGCTTCGATTTCATATTGTCATGGCTGTGGGAAAGTAAGCAGATATCGTCTGCGTACTCAAGGCTCTCGAGTTGTTGGTTGAGACCCCAGCTGATACCTCTATTTACTTTAGTAGCATTGCGAACTATAACATCTAGAACGATGTTAAAAAGCAAGGGTGATAACACACAGCCCTGGCGGACGCCAGCCACGACATTAAAACTGCTACTCAGAGCATTATTGTGGACAATACGGCATTTAACATCACAGTATAAAGACTGGGTAAGGCTAATGATTTTAGAAGGAACCCCTTTGCAGGCAAGAGCGCCCCATATTGCGTTTTGATCTATTGTATCGAAAGCTTTTTCAAAGTCGATAAATACCAGGTAAAGACTATTGATGTGGTCTACACAAGACTTTTGGGGCCGGAAGCCAGCTTGTTCGGGTCTAAGGTCCCCAAGTACAGTGTCGGATATTCTCTTGTTTATTATCTGGGCTATTACTTTATTAACTGCACTAAGGATGGTGATGCCCCTCCAGTTCCTACATTCCGACAGGTTTCCTTTTTTGGGGATGTTAACTATAAGGCCTTCTTTTAAATTCGAGTGAAGTTCGTGTGTGCTCCAGAAATTTCGAATCAGGGGAAGTAATATGCTGGCTGTGATATGCGAGTCAGCTTTAAGCATTTCAGGCGATATATTGTCGGTTCCAGGGGCCTTATTTGATTTCAAGGAATTTTTTGCAGCGATAACTTCTGCTAAGGCTGGGCATTCTACGGAGATATCTTGCCTTACTACATGAGAATCACAGGTACATAAATTTGGAAAGTTGGAGGTTGTCATTGAAAGCATATCGGAGTAATGTTGTTTCCAAATTTCCAACTGATCTTTCGTGGATGTTGCTAGATCTCCTACGGCGTTCTTAAGAGGTCTTTGATTTGAAAGTTTTTTACCGGTGAGCCTCTTGGTAATACTATATAGATCCTTAGATCTATGCTCTGTTGAAGCTTTTTGAGCATCAGACGCGAGTTGGTTATACCACCTTCTTTTGTCATTTCTAGCGCTACGTTTGGCCAGTTTGTCTTGTTGGGAATATGACCCTCTTAGCGAGGACTTCTCACCGCGTGTTCTGGCTGCATTTATTTTTTCTTTTAAGTCCTTCCTTTCGAGAATGAGGTTCCAGGTGGCCTCAGACATCCATTTGGTTCTTTTAGGAATTTTAATACCGATGTGTTCTCTTGCAGCATCTACAAAATGACTCTTTATTGACATCCAGTCAGGGGCAGGATGTGATTGTTGCACAGCTAGTCCAGATCTCAATTCTAATACGTAGTTGTTTAGTATTTCTTGACTTTTGAGCTTATTTTATTTATTTATTTATTTATTTATTTGTTTTTTTCAGTACAACAAGATTGAATCTTATAATTATAGTACATGAATAAAATATCCCAATTGATTCACAATGATTAATATAATATAAAAAATAAAAACAAGATATAGAAAATTTAAAAAAAAATTAAAAAATTTACAAAATTTAAAAAATGAATATAAAATATATAAAAAAATATAATATAATAAAACCAAAAATAGAGAAAAAGATAAAAGTATTGAAAAATTAAAGTTATTCAAAAAATTAAAAAGTAAATTTTTGAAGTGCGTTGCGTTGCTGGCTTGTTGTATGTTTTGTGGTAATAAATTCCAAAGACGAGCAGAATGTACATGAAATTGATATTCAGAAACAAGAGAGTGATGTCTAGGAAGTATTAACTTTTTTCCCCTATTGGATCTTGCAAATCGAATTTGATCAAAGATATATTTTGGCTTTTGTGTGTATATAATTTTATGAAGAAACAATAGAACTCTTATTTTTAGAAAATTATCCAAAGAAACACCGTATATGTTCCTGGAAATTAATGATACACTACTAAATCTCCTTAGATACGTCGAATTTTTGCGCCGTAGTTTCAGATTTACGTATAGCAGCAACCTTTATTCGTAAGCAACCAATTACTAGATGGTGATCTGAGTTGCAATCCGCACCACGTTTCGAACGCACATCCAGAAGGCTTCTGCGCCAGGTCCTGCTTATAGCTATGTGGTCGATTTGGTTCTCCGTTGCACTGTCTGGAGAAACCCAAGTGGTTTTATGAGCTCTTCTGTGAGGAAATAGGGTGCCCCCTATCACAAGATTGGCGTTGCTGCATGCTTCAGTGAAGAGGCTACCGTTTTCAGTAAGTCTTCCAATTGCGTGTTTGCCCATTACATGCTCCCGACCTGTATTATCGGAACCTAATTGTGCATTTAAGTCGCCCATTAGGACAACGATGTCTCCGCGGGGAATTGCGGATAGGACACTATTTAAACGACTGTAAAAATTTTTCTTTTGTGATGTGTCCGATGCTTCAGTTGGTGCATAGCACTGCACACAGGTCAGATTTCGAGCTCTTGTACGGAATCTAGCTGTTATTATTCTGTCTCCGTATGGCTTCCAATTGATCATAGCATCATAAGCTTCTTTAGATAATAAAAATCCGATACCGCTTGATCTAGGCTGGTTATCCGGCTTGCCGGAATATATAAACTTCAGATTTTTGGAGGTGTTAATTTCTCCTGTATCTGGCCATCTAGTCTCGCACAATCCTAAAAGTAGCAGGTTGTAGTTGACGAATTCACTGCATACTTGGGCCAGTTTAGATGGATCAAGGAGTGTGCGCACGTTCCATGTTCCAATTCGCGAAATTTTTTTCAAGCTGAAGGTCGTCATCGTGGGGATCCGTTGGTTATATACATTTGTTGTGGTTTCATTAATAATCTTAATTTAGGTCAAAGTGACTGATTGGGCCACCTTGACCGATCCTAGTGTTGGGGCTGCCAACAACCTCTAGGCAGGTTAGCCAAAAGACGGCTAATGAGATAGTTAAGTTTCAGTGTTTCACATCTACTAACCCGAGACGCATGTTGTTAGTATGCCATTCGGGCACTCAACTGCATGCCTTCTCACTTTAGCTGCCGCCAGACGGGTGTCTGGACAACATAAAAGCATAGCAGGAAATGAAACAAAATCATTAAGAAACAACGAAGAAATGTCAAAAATGAGGGCAGATGAAAAAAGGAGGATACAAGAAGACTTTAAAAGGCAGACAGGCTTAAACATAGATAAACCACTTGCTAGTTGCGGAAGTGCAAACGATGGCAATACAGCAAGGTTTTTTTTACTTCAATAATAACAGGAATTGACAAGGAGTTGCTTCGAAAGATCAACATCATGTTAATGACAATTAATAGTAAACATAAACTAAATTCCTCAAAATTTGGAGTATATGCCGACGAAATAACAAAACTTCTATTATCATTATATCCCTGGAAAGAAATGACACCAACAGTTCATAAGGTATTGTGCCATGGAAAAATCATCATTGAATCAAACATTCTTCCTCTAGGTGAACTAACAGAATAAGCTCAGGAAGCAAGGAATCGAGATTTCAAACATGCCCAATTGTTCAGTTCCAGAAAATGTTCAAGGCAATCACAGAACGAAGATATTTTCAATAACCTATTACTGTCTTCCGATCCCGTCCTGTCGTCAATGAGAAAACGATGGATTTCTTATAACACTGTAAATAATGAACTTTCTGTAAATAATGAAGAATTAAAAGATTTGCTTTATCTGTTAGATATAAATAATGATGTGTCCGATTATTTTGTATTAAATAAACAACCTAATTTTTTTTTTTTTTTTTTTTTTTTATAAATTCTTTCTTTATTTGCAATCTATCTTAAGACAATAAGCAAATTTGATAAAAAAAAATAAAGTATTAAATAACAGGAGCTATGTAGTTCCAATGATCTACATAGCTATATAGAGGTAAAAAAAAAATGGCTTAAAATATATTTATATTTTTACGACATACAAAGATTAGCCTCTAAAAGGCAAATCTAAAACGTGTACCCGTTTTAATCCTCTCGTTTCATTAGTGTCATCTAAAAGTGAAATAGCCAGTGGATTTATATGATTACTCAACCTTTGCTGATAGTTCTCGCTAAACCTTCGGATTTCTTCTTTAAGTGTTGGCATACTGAGATCTTTAAGTATAGATTTGTTTGTAACGAACCAAGGAGCGTTAGTTATAAGTCTTAGAGTAGTTGACTGATACCTTTCTAAAATATCAATATTGGATTTACTTGATGTACCCCATAATTGAATACCGTATGTCCAAACCGGTTTTAGAATGGCTTTATAAATTCTAAGTTTATTGTTTAAGTTTAATTGTGATTTCGGACGCAGCAACCAGTTTAATTTACGTGTTTTTATCTTTAAATGTTCTTTTTTAGCTTTGATATGTGCTTTCCAAGTTAGTCGTCGATCTAAATTCATTCCCAGATATTTAACGGTGTCTTTTTGTGGAATTTCTTCCCCGTAGATAGATATTGCAGAGCAATTACTTCTTCTTAATGAAAAGTAATGTGGTTGGATTTATCTGAATTAACTTTAATATTCCATTTTGTTAACCATTTTTCGAGAATGTTAATTTGAGCTTGTACGAAGAGTGAAGCTTCAGTTTTACACTGACTAGTTGCAACTATTGCAGTGTCATCAGCGTAAGTAGCTAGCGTAACATCGTTGGTAACGGGCATGTCTGCTGTGAAAATTGTATACAAAATAGGCCCAAGTACACTACCCTGGGGAATACCAGCTTTAATTTCAAAAATTTCTGAACGTTCATCATTAACCTTGACGTAAAAGTGTCTTTGAGAAAGGTAACTTTTAAAAAATAACTAAAATGGTGCAGGAAGCACTTTCTTAATTTTAAAAAGTAAACCCTGATGCCATACTCTGTCGAATGCTTGTTGAATGTCAAGAAAGACTGCAGAACAAAACTTCTTATTCTCAAAAGTATCAGTTATTACATTCACAATTCGGTGACATTGTTCGGGAGTTCCGTGTTTATGTCGAAACCCAAACTGATGGTCTGGAATGATGTTTTGTTTCTCTAATATTGGCAATAGTCGTCGTAAAAATATTTTCTCAAATATTTTCGAGAATATAGCAAGCAAACTTAAGCATTTTTTCGGGTTTATTTGGTTTTGAGATCATAATGATTTCGGCGCATTTCCACTGTGTTGGAAAATGATTTAATCTCAATATTGAATTGTAGATTAATGTTAAAAATATTATACTTTTCCGAGTCAACTTGTTAACAACATTTGCGTTAATTAGATCATAGCCAAGTGATTTCTTTTTGTTTAATTGTTTCATTTCCGTTTGAACTTCATTAGGGGAGAAATGCTTCAATGGTAAGTCCATTTGACATGGTGAATACAAAAACTTGAGTATTTCAATTTTTTCTTCAACCTCATTGAGATCGAACGGTTGAAATATAGTTTGTAAGTGGGCAGCAAAGGCTTCGGATGTACTTTTGTCGGTTCTACACCATTCACCATCAGTATTTTTAACAAGCGTATTGCGTTTAACTGGCCTCTTCAGATATTTGGTGGATTTCCATAAAAGATGTTCATCGTATTTTGAGATATTAATTTTTTCAATAAATTCTGCAGTAGCTTGGTTTTTATGTTCATAGAGCAAAGTTTTGAGTTCCTTGCATGCTTTATTAAACAGTCTTTTGTCTATTGGGTTTCTACTTTGCTGCCAATTTCTACGAAGTCTTCTTTTTTCCTTTATAAATTGCCTTATTTCTGTCGATATTTGAAAATTGCTTTGCTGTGCTTTAACATTAGTTGGGGTTGATAAAGAAGCTGCTTCATGTATGATATTAGTAAATTTTTCTACAGCATCGTCTAACTCTTCTCCATTTTTAAGCCTAACATTTAAGCTTATGTTTTGATCAAGCCAATATTGAAATAATTGTATATCGGTATGAGAAGTTATTATATTGTTGTTTTTTAATCTGAAG
This sequence comes from Delia radicum, assembly GCA_021234595.1. Taxonomy (NCBI): domain Eukaryota; kingdom Metazoa; phylum Arthropoda; class Insecta; order Diptera; family Anthomyiidae; genus Delia; species Delia radicum. The sequence continues at coordinate 188,653,662 of CM037853.1, forward strand.
TTCACAGAAGTGCAGTAGTTTATAAGTATAGGTGTATGATCAGAACTCAAGTCATCGAGGTGTTTAATTTCTAAGCGATTATTTGGGATTCCTGCATATACTGCAAAATCCAAAAGGTCCGGAATTTTTCTCGGATCAGACGGCCAGTACGTTGGAGTACCGGTGGACAATACTGAATAATTTTGTTCCACTATGCATTTAAGTTCTCTTCCCTTTGGATTTGGAAGTCTAGAGCCCCACCAAGGGTGTTTGGCGTTATAATCGCCTCCTACAATGAATTTATTACACAGTTGGTTAAAAAAATGTTTGTATTGTGGACATTTTACTTCGTGTCTCGGTGGAGTATAGATAGAAGAAACTACAAAATCACCGTCATTACTTTTTAATTTAATGCAAGTTGCCTGCAAATAATCCTTTCTAAATTCTGGCATTTCTTCGTATTTAATAGAGGTTTTTATTAAAATGCATGAACCAGCGTGGGCACGGTTGTCTGGATGGTTGGTATGGATTAAATTATAATCCTTAATATTAAAATAAGATTTACTCGTAAAGTGAGTTTCTGAAACTAAAAGTATATCAACGTAATTATTTTTGAGGAAGATTTCAATTTCTCGTAAATGGTTGGAAAGTCCGTTAGCATTCCATATTGCTAAACGTAAATTTACTTGCATAACTTACTTATAAGTGTTGACAATAAACTCATTAGAGTATTTGTTTGCTCTATTTGTTTTTTTTTCATTAATGAAGAACATCATAAAACCCTTTTTACCTGACCCAATTATGTAAGATGTGAATACGAGGACACGTTAGAAGAAGTATATGAATAAGGGCTAACATTTGAAGATTTTCTGTTTAGAAGTTATGAACATAACATACCAGTGTTTGGTATCGTTGAAAAGAAAATTACCTGTAGTTTGCGATTTTTTTAAAAAAGGTTGAATTTAGCCTTCTTGGTAAAACAAAAACTTGGGTAATCCAAATATGAAGGTAAAAATTTAAGTTTTTGCTTAAATGAAAATTTTCACTATTCAATAAAATATTTATTAATAGACATAATCCAATGATTTTTTGGATTTAACTAGACTTTAAGGTCAACAAATCGAAACAAATTTCAGAAATTATGATTTTCTGAAAACAATCCCACAATTCCTACAAATAAAAAAAAAAAATCCAAAAATGGGATTTTTTTCGTTTTTTGCTGCCATGTCGTCATTTAAAGCGAGGATTGGAAATGACTTACACACTAAATTAGGTATCTAAAACCGGTTTCCAAAACCGGTTTCCACTACCCAATTAGGGGCGTGCACAAATTTTAGCTGTGAGTTAAAGTTGATATTTACCTCAAAAATATGGCAACCTTGGAAGCGGATGGGGGAAAAGTATTTACAAATCAAATTTTTTTTACACAACTTGCATTTATATAAAAAGACCTTCCAGAAAAGTATACATACTTTATATGTTCAGAAGAAAAATATTTGTCTGGAGCGATAAGAAGTTTGGTGCTTTTTGGGGAAAATATCGCCAAAATTTACTTTTTTTTTAATTTCTACTTTAAACTAATGTAATTTTTGACTGAAACAAGATAAAGAACTAATTTTTTTTTATTCAATCAAGAATTTTATTGGCTAAATAATCGTTATTTTAAAACGAAAATTTTCTCCCGATATTCGAAAAACTTTGGACCTGAGTCGGACAAAATTTAGAATTTCACATTTTCAAATCGGAATATTTCGGAAACTATTGGAGGTAATCCACACATGTAAGCATGTTTTTTGTTCATCTTTACAAGAAGATTACTAATATGTTAATTTTTTTAAAATCGGATGAGAAACAAAAAAATGGCAAACACTCAAAAAATTTTATGAAAAAAGTACCCAACTTTGGGCAGCCATTTTGCCGCCCCCAAAGGGTCTGGAAGGTTCAAATCAAAACTTAAACTGCATTTTATGTCTTTTATGCATGTTCCAAATTTCATTGCAATCAGACCACAAGTTAACAAATGGCCGAATTATTTCCACAAATTTTGTGATTTATCCCACTGTGCAATCTAGTGTACATTAATTAGCATTTTTTCATATATTAATTGTATGCATTGCATACTATGCAATGTCACATTCAATAATTATATTAAATTTCGTTTTACATCGAATCGAAAGTGTTAATTTTTTTAAAAATTTAAAGTGTGGCTATTATTTGTTGTTTTTGTTTTTTCTTTGATATTTTAAATGGTAAATATTGCTTCTAGACGCAAACAAGAAATTCTAATTTCAAATAGAAAAAATTTATTTATTCGAAGTTTTCTTGATTTCAAGAAATAATATATTTTATTTTTGTCATAAGTGTTAATTTTTTAAAGTAAAAAACAAGTAATACACGAGTTTTTATGAAAAGACCTAATATTATTGATTTTAAAATTTAAAGCAACAAATAAAATCTAATATGACATTTGAGCTTTCAGTAATTCGAACGTCCAGAAATTAGAACTAATGTATTGCAAAGATTAAACGCTCTGAAATTCGAATTTAAATTCTAATTTCTGAAAAATTTGGTTATTTTAACACAGGAAATCCCCAATTTATTTTTATTCTGTTTCAACATAGTAAAACTAAAAAGGGGAATCACCAAATTATATATGTTGTGACGCCAAAAGTCGCGGTGGCTCGTTTTTGAGCTACATATTAATTATTTTTGTTAATGAATTTTTATATTTTGCTATTGAATTTGCATTGTAATTTTTATTTTTTTTTTGTACTTAATAAAATTAAACACATTTGAACTTAACGGATTATTTTATAATAACCCAAGCGGTAGATATAAGAACTAATCACAGGCTACTACTATATAGACAACCATGTAGTTACTACGATATTAAGCAACATAAAAAAAGGAGTAAAATGTGTAACATAGCAGCTGATCGCACCATATTTAAGGCGGTGCACTAGCGAACAAAATTCAGCCAGTCTACGGACGTCGTTAAGACAAGATCGACTTTGCTTAACTTTGGTGAGTTTTTCCACTAAACGTCCTGAATTTGAGACTCGTTGTTGAGTTTACCAGCAACCGCTCTCTCTCTTTGTCGGCGAGATTACCGCTGACCTCTATCTCTGTTTTGTTGGTGAGATTACCGCCAATCAGCTCTCTTTGTTTTGAGCATTTCTGTACCGCCCTCTCCCAAATTTTCAGAACCGTTGTTGAGTTTACCATCAACCGTTCTCTCTCTTTGTCGGCGAGATTACCGCTGACCTCTATCTCTGTTTTGTTGGTGAGATTACCGCCAATCAGCTCTCTTTGTTTTGAGCATTTCTGTACCGCCCTCTCCCAAATTTTCAGAACCGTTGTTAAGTTTACCATCAACCGTTCTCACTCTTTGTCGGCGAGATTACCGCTGACCTCTATCTCTGTTTTGTTGGTGAGATTACCGCCAATCAGCTCTCTTTGTTTTGAGCATTTCTGTACCGCCCTCTCCCAAATTTTCAGAACCGTTGTTGAGTTTACCATCAACCGTTCTCACTCTTTGTCGGCGAGATTACCGCTGACCTCTATCTCTGTTTTGTTGGTGAGATTACCGCCAATCAGCTCTCTTTGTTTTGAGCATTTCTGTGCCGCCCTCTCCCAAATTTTCAGAACCGTTGTTGAGTTTACCATCAACCGTTCTCTCTCTTTGTTGGTGAGATTACCGCCAACCAGACTCTCTTTTATTTTGAGCATTTCTGTACCGTCCTCTCCCAAATTTTCAGAACCGTTGTTGAGTTTACCATCAACCGTTCTCTCTCTTTGTTGGTGAGATTACCGCCAACCAGATTCTCTTTTATTTTGAGCATTCCTGTACCGCCCTCTTCCAAATTTTCAGAACCGTTGTTGAGTTTACCATCAACCGTTCTCTCTCTTTGTTGGTGAGATTACTGCCAACCAGACTCTCTTTTATTCGGAGTATTCATTCCCTGCCCTCTCCCATAGTCCCAGAACTGTTGTTGAGTTTACCATCAACCGTTCTCCCTCTCTGTTTACGTGCTTACCGCCGAACGCTTCCTCTCTTTCCTTTGTTGGTGAGCTTTCCGCCAAGCAGTGCTCTGTAGCTATTGTAAGTGTCCCATTGATCGTCCTGCCCATATTCTCAGAACAAGCTGTTGAGTTTACCATCAACTCAATAACGCCCTCGTTATTTGTTCTCAAATCGTTCATCCTCTAAATGTCGCTGTGTGCCGTCGATTCGTGTTAATATTTATGCTATTTGTACGACTAGTTATACTGAATTATCATTAGTTTGTTATAAATAAATAACGTCTATGTGGAATAAAGTAATGAGATAATCAAATAAACGGTAAATGAAATGTGTTTTTAATTCTCTCTCATCGTTAGAAAAACAAATTACTTTGTAACGAACCCTGGGAGCCGCGAGCTCTACCCCAGCATTAGGTGGAAAACACGTCGTTACAATGGCGCCCGAGCAGGGACAGTTTTAAGCTGTCCTAGATGAGAAGAAGAATTAAGACATTAAGAAAAAAAAGACAATTTTAGAGAAGGACTACAATAATTAGAAAAAAAATTTACTTGCGTGTTTAATGTTTAATAATAAGTAAAGAGCGGTTCTATTAAGGAAAAGAGAAGTATAAAAAAAAAGAAAAAAAAGAAACTAACATTTGAACAAGAATATTTAATTAACGTGCTCTAAAGCATTGTGGTAACAAACCCTATAAAAAAAAAAAAAAAATCGAAGGCTTAATTTAAAAAAATGAAAGTATTAATTCCTACCAAATCTGCCATTACCATAAATTTAGAATGCTGAAAACATCGTGGGCGTATTCACTCAAGCGGGATGACCTGGTTACGTATCTCAACGAGTTCAGCCTGGAAAGCACAGGATCGGTCGAAGAGCTCAGAAAAAAGGTTCGCTAAATTCCTCGGTTTGACGCATGAACCAGATCGCTTCCAGCGGTTATTAACAATACAAGCCATCTACGACCCTCAAAATGCGGTGCCACCCACTACCCCCGAAGAACACTCAAACTCTTAATGTTCCCAGTGGGATGACACAAACTACCTCTTCGCCCATAAAAAAGGAAACATCTCAAAAGAGCAATGAGTCCAAAACGTATGAGGACCCCAGAACAGTTATCATTGACCAGGTGCGGAAATGGGGTTTGAAATATGATGGAGGACACGACCCTTTAGGATTCATTGAGAGAGTTGAAGAACTTGCCGAAATGTACCATGTCGATTTGAACCAACTCCCTAGATTGATGCCTGAGTTCCTTCGTGACAAAGCCCTTACATGGTTTCGAAATAATAATAAACACTGGACCGGATGGAATCAGTTTAAATCAAGTTTTAGTAAATTTTTCTTACCCCCGTTATATTTTGAAAAATTGGACGATGAAATACGGCGAAGAACCCAACGTGCAAGAGAATCATTTAAAGATTACGTACTCGCTCTCCAACCCTGATGCGTCACACAAATATGACCGAAGAAGAGAAACAGGAAAGAATCTTCCGTAACGGACACCCTGATTATCAATTATTCATCAAAAGAAGAGACTTTACATCATTGGATGAACTAATTTCGTTAGCTGATGAACTAGAAAGTATACCGGCCCCAAACCAATCCAGTCGTGTTGAGCATCATCGTATGTTACCCGGAACAAATAATTCTACTAGTATGGTTAGACGAGATGACAATAATGCACGTGGGTCGGGAAACGCTTTCGGAGGTCGTCGGAACTGAGGGAAGTCGGTCCTCCAAAAAAATGTCCCTCCGTCAAGTTAACTTCTCTCCAATGTGACGAAGCCCGATTAACAGCTACTCTTCTCATCCAGAATAAACTTATCACAGCTACAATAGATACCGGGGCCTCTAGGAGTTTCATTCAACCAGTTTTCGCTACACAAAAAGGACTCGTTGCCACTTATATCCAAGAAAACCTAGATGTTATATTGGCAGATGGGACCAAGAGAGAAGTTTCTCATGGTGCTAATTACAACGTGAGACTTGGAAATACTACTGCTAATTGGACTTTCCTCGTCCTGCCAGAATTAAAAGAACACGTAATTCTTGGTCTTGATTTTCTACGAAGTTTTAAAACAACAATTATCTGCGCTGGTATCACGGTAACCTGCGAAACAAAACCAACAAGCACCGAAAGATGTTTAAGCATCAGAGGGGCAGCGAATGAAAAAGAAAAAAACAAAACACAGATAGAAATTCACGATATAACAACAAAAATTAACAATGTCGAAACAAATGTTACCGAAGAGAACATTTCCCCTTCCGAAAATGAGAACCATATAAGTAAATACGCGCCCAATGAACAGAAACAAATTAAAGAATTTTTAGAAAGCGAGCTACCAAAATTCCAGAAAATCCACGGATTGTCAACGATTGCTTCCCACAAAATAGTTATGAAAGATGATAGGCCGATTAAACTACGCTATTCCCAGAGAAATCCTGCAATGCAAGCCATTATCGACGCAGAAGTGAATAAACTTATTTCTCGAGGATGTATAGAACCATCCCACAGTCCATATAGTTTCCCAATCACTCTGGCGAAAAAGAAAAATGGAACCTGGAGAACGTGTATGGATTTCCGTCAGTTAAACTTAAGGTCTGTTCCCGATGCTTATCCTCTGCCCAGAATAGACACAATATTAAATCGACTGCGTAATGCAAAATATGTAAGCAGCCTGGACCTTAAGGATGGTTATTGGCAAATCCCATTAGAGCCTGACAGCAGAAAATATACTGCCTTTGCTGTAACTGGTCGCGGACTATACCAATGGAGAGTGATGCCTTTTGGTTTACATTCAGCACCTGCCACCTTCCAGAGAGCATTGGATAGTGTAATCGGTCCAGATATGGAGCCACATGCGTTCGCATATTTAGATGATATCATAGTTATTGGAAAGACTCTTGAGGAGCATCTCTTGAATCTTAAAGAAGTATTGCGACGTTTGAGGGCAGCCAATCTTAAGATAAATCCAGAAAAGTGTGAGTTCTTTAAAAGCGAAACGAAATATTTAGGGCATGTCGTTAGTGGGGAAGGAATAAAGACAGATCCTGATAAAATCGCAGCCATAGCACAAATGCAGCCACCCCAAAGTGTGAAAGAAGTTAGAAGGTTTCTAGGAGTCACATCGTGGTACAGGCGTTTCGTTCCAGATTTTGCCAACATATCCCAACCTCTCACCCTACTTTTAAAAAAGGGTAAACATTGGAAATGGATAGACGAACAACAACAAGCGTTTGAAATACTGAAGTCAAAACTGACCGAAGCTCCTGTTCTAGCCTGCCCGGATTTTTCAAAAACATTTACCTTACAAACGGACGCAAGTGATTATGGCCTAGGAGTAGTTTTAACGCAGGAATTAGATGGAGCTGAACGTGTGATCGCTTATGCGAGCCGACATTTGAACAAGTCAGAAAAAAACTATTCAGCAACAGAGAAAGAGTGCTTAGCCATCATCTGGGGTATTCGAAAAATGCGGCCGTATTTAGAAGGATACCAATTCATTGTTTTAACCGATCATTTGTCGTTGAAATGGCTAAATTCTATTGAGAACCCCACCGGAAGATTAGCAAGATGGACCTTGGAGCTACAACAGTTTAATTTTACTGTACAATATCGAAAAGGAAAACACAACGTTGTCGCCGATGCTTTGTCACGTCAGCCAGTTGAGAGCCTCAATTTGGTCAACACGATATCACAGCCTAACACCACATGCCCTTGGATCCAGAAGCGGACTAAGGAAGTACGTGAAAACCCAGAGAAGTTTCCAGATTATGTTATAGTCAATAACCAACTTTACCGTCATTTCCCTCGCCAACTCAATGATGAAGATTGTACGCCGTGGAAGTTATGCGTTGCACAGCCACTTCGAAATCGTGTCTTGCAAGAAAATCATGAAAGTGCAGTAGCAGGACATCTAGGAGTCAGAAAAACTATCAACCGAATTACAAATAGATACTACTGGCCGGGGATGTCTAGAGACGTCAGCCGTTTCGTTCGTCGCTGTTCCTCTTGTCAGCGCTTCAAAATCAGTCAACAGCAGCCGGCAGAAGAAATGTTAACGAAAATTCCTGAAGAGCCTTGGGCAACTTTGTGTGCCGATTTTGTTGGACCACTACCACGATCAAAACACGGATGTACCATGTTACTAGTCTTCTTCGATAAATTTTCAAAGTGGACAGAGCTAGTACCACTAAGGAAAGCCACCGCAGAGGGTCTGGTGAAGGCACTTCGGGAAAGAATTATATCGCGATACGGAGTCCCAAAAGTCATCATCACAGACAACGGTACGCAGTTTACGTCGAGAATTTTCCAAAGATATCTGAAGGAAGTAGGTGTACGTCAACAACTCACTGCGCCATATACGCCACAGGAGAACCCTACTGAAAGGGCGAACCGGACTGTTAAAACAATGATCGCGCAATTTACTGGAACACAGCATACCAAATGGGACGAATGCGGTATCTACGGGGTATTCCCCTGCGTTCTTAACTCAAGGACGGGAACCTCGCCCTCCAGGTGCACTATATGATGAAGTAACTGTCGGTACAGGAATAAATAATTTGAAGGTGTATGTCCAAAAACAGGAGAATTCAATAGTGGCCTGTGATATTAGAATTAATGGTATACCCAGTAATAATATCTACAAAGATAATTTATTTGTTATTTATGAAAGAATTTGTGAAGCAGTGAATATCGAACCTATTTCAGTTAAATTTATTTACCGAGTTAAAAATACGCTGAGTAGGAAAAATATTGATGATGCCCCAATAATTATAAAGTTTCAAAGCCCCTACGAAAGAAATTATATTCTTAAAATGATAACTTCATATATTAAAACAAATAAGGACTTGCTACGTTTGCGTCAAATAGGGATTGAAAGCACACAACCTTTCTATATTAATGAAAACCTAACACCAGAAAATCATCGTATTTTCATCGAAGCTCGTAAACTAAAACGAGATAATAAAATATCGTCGGCTTACACCAACCGAGGTCTAGTATTTATACGAAAACTAGATTGTGATGATCCCTTACGAATCAACTCCATTGAAGTGCTGAAAGAGTTATTTCGATTTCAAATTACTGCTGATGGAAATATATATGATTGTCAATATGCTGATATGCCTGAATCTTGAAATACTGATGCCTGATTTTTTAAATAAATATTTTTCTATACTTTTTATATTTATTAATTATTTATTTTATATGATTTTCCTTTTATTACACCTTTTTTCTGTTAAATTTAAAAACAATTTTCAATTCTATGCTTGCATTGCTTGTGTTTTATGTTTTTTTAATTTTAATAATGATCGTACCGCCTCATAATAGTATGGCAGTTGGTTCTAGAGACAATATTTTCAATATGATTAGAATACTTTCAAAAAGAAAATCTGGCATGAAAATTTGTCATTTAAACGCACAAAGTCTCAACAATAAAATGGATGAATTTCGACAAATTTTTGAGGACTCTGATGTAGATGTGATATGTGTTTCCGAAACCTGGTTTATCCCAGAAATTAATGATAGTTTCTATAATTTACTAGGTTATCGACTTTTTCGTGCCGATAGGGTTACACATGCCGGAGGAGTAGCCATGTATATTAAATCTTCAATAAAGTGTAAAAGAAAATGTGTGCCAGTTGAAAAAGATGTCAGAAATGAAAACAATAATAACGATAATAGCAATGATAATGCAAATGATAAGATAGAACAATTATTTGTGGAAATTTTTGGCAATACCGAAAAGTTTTTATTAGGTACTATTTATAGACCAAATAAAAGAATTAAGATGGATGACTGGTTAACTAAATTAACATCGATGACTATGGGTTACTCGGATGTGATTATAGTTGGTGATTTCAACAATGAAATACTAGTTGATAAAGGGTTAATGGAAAATCTAAAATCAATTGGGTTATATCTGGTTAATTATTCGATGCCTACCCATTTTACGAAAACTTCAATTTCACTTTTAGATCTTTGTTTTCTCAATAATGTGTCAAAATTATTGTTATATGATCAGCTTTCAGCATCTTTATTCTCTAAACACGATCTTTTATTTTTAATATATGATTTTCAAACTGAAAAATGCAATCAAAAAACAATATCATATCGTGATTTTAAAAATATTGATTATCCGGCGCTTGAAACTGAATTTTCCACAATTCCTTGGAACGAAATTTTTTTATGCCTAACGTTGATGAACAGGTCGTTTTTCTGCAAAATAACATGGAATATCTATATAATAGATTCATTGTAATTAAAACTAAACGAATACGTCGTGAACAACCTTGGTTTTCGAATGAAATTAAATCGTTTATTAGCCAAAGAAATTACGCTTATACTCGATGGAAGAGGTTCAAAACTACGGAACTTCATGAAATGTTTAAGGCATTAAGAAGAAAAGTAAATTCTAAAATCAGAATTGCAAAATCAAACTTTTATAAAGAAAAATTTGAATCTGCTGTTTGCACAAAAAAGAAATGGCGAGAAATTAAGAATATGGGAATAGTAGGTAACAATGCCAAAAATGAGGATAACACAATTGATGTAAATCAATTAAACCTCGATTTCGTTAACATATCAATGCCAGAGGCAAATGTTAATTATTACTCCAATCTTTTTGCCAATGCTTACAACACGAACACCAACAACAATGTTAATTTTAAATTCACACTCTTTACCCAAGAAGATGTTTTAGAATCCTTCTTGAATATAAAATCCCATTCAGTTGGACATGATGGAATTCATCCTAAATTCATAAAGCTAATTCTCCCGTTTATCTTACCACACATAACTTGTATACTAAATACGATAGTTACAACTTCTAACTACCCCACTTTCTGGAAACATGCCAAAATAATACCCATACCAAAATCTGATAAAGACTATCGCCCAATTGCAATTTTGCCTTATTTGTCAAAAGTTTTTGATCGTTTAGTTCACTCACAGATGAGTAAATACCTAAACGACAATTCTTTACTCACAGAAAGACAATCTGGGTTTAGACCAAAGCACAGTTGCCTTACTACCTTAATTGATGTATCTGAAAAGATTAGAGGTGAAATGGATAATAGGAAAATATCGTTTTTAGTTTTACTTGACCACTCAAAGGCTTTTGACACCGTGGAACATAATATTCTTTGCCTTAAATTAAAATATATGTGTAATTTCTCACCGGCAGCTGTTCAATTAATATCTTCATATTTATATGAAAGATCTCAATCTGTTTATCATGGTGCCAAAATGTCAAATAGTTTTACAGTGACGAGAGGTGTACCACAGGGTTCAATTCTTGGTCCCCTATTGTATGCTATATACTCAAATGATTTACCATCTCAAATCAAACACTGTGAGGTCCAAATGTATGCGGATGACGTTCAGGTTTACATTAGTTGTGATCCAATTAATGTATTAAGCTGCATACAAAATTTAAACCAAGACCTGTCAAGAATATCTCAATGGGCGTCTTATAACGGTGTTTGTCTAAACGCTAAAAAATCTAAGGCCATAGTAATTGGAAATCCTAAACTTTTTCCCAGTTTATTACCCGCGATTCAAATTGGGAACTCAAGAATTGAAATATCTGAAACAGCGAAAAATTTAGGAGTTATATTTAACAAACGTCTTGATTGGTCTGATCATATTAATATGATATGTGGAAAAACGTTTTCTATGTTACGAAATTTGTGGATGACACAATCGTATACACCTTTTAAAATACGTATGCTACTGGCTAAAACATATTTGTTGCCCACATTAATGTATGGTTGCGAACTTTTCGCAAATTGCGATTCATTAAGCAAACGAAAACTAAATGTAACATACAATAATATTGCCAGATATATATTTGGACTTCAACGCTTTGCCAGGATTTCACGTTACTCAAAACAGATATATAACTTATCGTTTGATAACTTATTAAAATGCCGTTCTCTTATATTTCTACATAAAGTAATTTACACAAAACAACCTGATTATTTATACAAACGACTTAATTTTTTTATATCGAGGAGGGGAAACAAAATTATTACAATTCGTCATCAGAGTGAACTCTCCAAAAAACATTTTTTTATAAGCAGTATAGATCTTTGGAACCACTTGCCTCACAGGATTCAAACAACAAGCAATGCAAGTCATTTTAAGCGTTATATTTTTGAGCATTATGGTTGACTAAGTTTTAAACATTTTAATATTGTTTTTTGATAAAATTTGATTTGTTTTTTTTTTTTTTTTGTTTAAATTGTTAGCATAAATTAAAAGTTTTATTTTTTAACGAAAATTTTTATTTTTATTAGCTTTTTAATATGGTAAATTAAAATTATATATAATTTATATTGTGCCTTTTTGTTTTTATAACGATGTGTAAATTCCAACTTTAATTTTTTATCTGTCCGAAACATTATTGTAACATTATTATTCCATTTGCTGTTAATAAGACTAGTTCTTGTGGCAATGGTATGCTAAATAAATGAATAAATAAAATAAAATAAAATCACGTAACTTAACACCGGAACAAAAGAAAAAGGAAATGAAGGAAATGTTTGAAATAGTCAGAAGAAATTTAGCTAGGGCATCACAGGATCAGAAGAGACATTATAATCTACGTCGCCGAACTTGGAAACCAAAGATTGGGGACCAAGTCTTAGTTCGTTTGCATCCACTCTCGAAAGCTAGTGAAAATTTCGCAGCGAAGCTAGCACCTAAATATGGAGGACCCTTTATTGTACAAGAATTTATATCACCGGTTATTGTTCGTGTACAGGGGGAGTGGAATCTCAATCGTACGGCACACCTAGGCGACCTTAAACCTTACATTCCTTAAATTAGCAAGCAACCATTTCTTTCAAAAATTGTATTTAAAATCTAATTCGCATTCTTTGTGTACGGTTTATTATAGGTCTAAAATAATTTAAAAAACTGAAATGGCCGACCAACGTAAATTCAATGCGACTAAGGAAACATTCCGAGCCAGTCTACAGAAGGCGATGGAGAAAGGTCGTCGGACCATATTTCTGAAGGATGAGGTTCCATCCACAAGCAAGGATAGGTGCAGGACCATTCGAAAGGGGAATGTGCCCTTTAAAGTGAAGTCGTCGATACTTCCGCAGAAAAACACTATTGTCAAGTTCTTAAAGATGACCACAACGCCTGCAGCCCACAAGTCGACCATTTCCTCCAGCATGGAAAATAAAAGCAGCGTACTACCTGTATTTAATATCGAGGACCCTATAGTTGTATCGGATGACTCGTCCCGGGAATCAGTCGAAGTAGTAGAACATCCCGTAACACAACAACCATCCACAAACTTACTACAAACTCCGCAACCATCACCATCATCAACCACTCTTTCAACAATATCAACTATGTCGGATAGGTCCGTATCACCACCGCAGACTCCAATAGAAACACACCCAGTTGTCTCGCCATTACCTAAACTGATGGATGGGGAGTTAATCGAGTTGTGTAGTGAGGTCGGGTCAGTTCCACCTACACCAGGAAACCATCCAAATTTAGTCTCCCCATATCAGGTCAGAATCGTGTGCGATAGTACCACCCCGGAGTTCTGCCCGGAAGTGGTGAAACTACCGCCGACGACCGGAAAATATTTACTCAGCCAAACTAAGCCAGTAGACAGTACTACATGTATTTTGGAAGCTAACGAGGAGGAGTGGTTCATCAAGATAGAGCCTCTGGTACCCCAACGGACCCCGGAAGATGACGCGAGAGAATTACAACGCCACCTCCTTAAGGAATGGGCCACAAAGGTCAGACAGCATCAACGGAACACCACTGAAATAATACCACGGCCAGTAGAGGTCAGGTCAAATGCGTCGTCCGGGCAAACGTCGTATTGTTCGAATGGTTCTTGGCTCACTATTGACCAAACGACCCCCCCCCCCCCCTCCCCCCACGAAGGTCCGTAAACTCGCAAGTTTTATTACCTCAGCAACATCAGCATCGTCCTTTTCTCCATCCTCGTCATCAGTGTCTTCATCATCATCGTCATCATCAACTTCAACGTCATCAGCATCATCTTCCTCAACAGCAGAAGAACGGTCTTATACACCCCCATTACCTCTTCGTCGGGCTCTCACCTCTGTAGGCCAAACGGTGGAGAAGGAAGAAGTGGACGAAGATCGCGAAGAGGAAGAGGAGAGGTTCAATCCACGTCTACAAAACTTGGAATTCCCGGCCATTGCAAGAAGCTTAACAACCCTGGCAGGGTTGGCCGACGTAGTAAAGCCACAACTACCAATTATAAAAAGCCAGGAGCGTAGAGAAATGAAATTTGTTGAAGTACCACTCGAGTTGCAGACCAATATAAAAGATGACATGGCCAAACGTAAGCGCAGAGCAAGGGTCCGATTCGCAAAGGATGTTGCAGATATACGCTACCAAGTGACAATTACGCAGGCAGGTGAAATCAAAATCTTTTCGTTGGGCCCCGTAAGGAAGTAATGTGACGCCAAAAGTCGCGGTGGCTCGTTTTTGGGCTACATATTAATTATTTTTGTTAATGAATTTTTATATTTTGCTATTGAATTTGCATTGTAATTTTTATTTTTGGCTGAATTTCAGTTTATGGGGGACACCCCTAGAGAAAAAATCTGAATATGCCATCCCCTTCAGAATGTTCCCAGGAGTACGAAAATCATAATGAATAAGGGGGCTCACGCCCCCTATGGGCGTGGCAGTCGAAAAACGACCCGGCCCACCTACGTAGACAATATGGGTATCAAATGAAAGCTAATGTCTTCACGATTCCAAAAATAGCCATAGTTGCCAGATCGGGCGGTTTTTGCAGCCGATACGGCCATTTTTGTTAAATAGGGGCGGGGGTGAAAAACGACCCATGCCACCTACTTAGGCAATATTGGTATCAAATGAAAGGAAATGTCTTCACGATTTCAAAAATACCCGTAGTTGCCAGATCGTCCAGAATTTGAGGAAGATATGTTAATTTTTATAAAATGGGGGAAGGACTTTTTTTTGTTTATTTCTTTTTAGCTCGGCCAGAGGCCGAGCACTCGAGATCCCCGCCGTCTAGAATTAAGACATACTGGAGTTAAAAACCCCTAAGCCCGGCCGTAGGCCGGTCACGCAGGAAAACTTTACTAAGCGAAGCCAGTATAACAAATTTTCATTAACCAATCAGAAGCTTTCAAGAGTTTTCCTCGTTTCTTAATTTTGTACTTATCCTCATTTATGATTTGACTCTTGACACGAGAACATCACTAAATATGGATTGCGTTACTGCCTTCCCATTTAACAAAATATAAGCAAAAAAAAGAAAAAAAAAAAATTTCCCCCACCCCAAATTTTGCCAAAATGGCCATATCGGCTACAAAAATCGCCCGATCTGGCAACTACGGCTATTTTTGGAATCGTGAAGAGATTAGCTTTCATTTGATACCCATATTGTCTACGTAGGTGGGCCCGGTCGTTTTTCGACTGCCACGACCATAAGGGGCGTGAGCCCCCTTATTCATTATGATTTTCGCACTCCTGGGGTCATTTAAGGGGGCGTTTCATTTTTATTTTTTTTTCCAGGGGTGTCCCCCATAAACTGAAATTTTGCCTTATTTTTTTTTTGTACTTAATAAAATTAAACACATTTGAACTTAACGGATTATTTTATAATAACCCAAGCGGTAGATATAAGAACTAATCACAGGCTACTACTATATAGACAACCATGTAGTTACTACGATATTAAGCAACATAAAAAAGGAGTAAAATGTGTAACATAGCAGCTGATCGCACCATATAAAAGGCGGTGCACTAGCGAACAAAATTCAGTCAGTCTACGGACGTCGTTAAGACAAGATCGACTTTGCTTAACTTTGGTGAGTTTTTTCCACTAAACGTCCTGAATTTGAGACTCGTTGTTGAGTTTACCAGCAACCGCTCTCTCTCTTTGTCGGCGAGATTACCGCTGACCTCTATCTCTGTTTTGTTGGTGAGATTACCGTCAATCAGCTCTCTTTGTTTTGAGCATTTCTGTACCGCCCTCTCCCAAATTTTCAGAACCATTGTTGAGTTTACCATCAACCGTTCTCTCTCTTTGTCGGCGAGATTACCGCTGACCTCTATCTCTGTTTTGTTGGTGAGATTAACGCCAATCAGCTCTCTTTGTTTTGAGCATTTCTGTACCGCCCTCTCCCAAATTTTCAGAACCGTTGTTAAGTTTACCATCAACCGTTCTCACTCTTTGTCGGCGAGATTACCGCTGACCTCTATCTCTGTTTTGTTGGTGAGATTACCGCCAATCAGCTCTCTTTGTTTTGAGCATTTCTGTACCGCCCTCTCCCAAATTTTCAGAACCGTTGTTGAGTTTACCATCAACCGTTCTCACTCTTTGTCGGCGAGATTACCGCTGACCTCTATCTCTGTTTTGTTGGTGAGATTACCGCCAATCAGCTCTCTTTGTTTTGAGCATTTCTGTACCGCCCTCTCGCAAATTTTCAGAACCGTTGTTGAGTTTACCATCAACCGTTCTCTCTCTTTGTTGGTGAGATTACCGCCAACCAGATTCTCTTTTATTTTGAGCATTCCTGTACCGCCCTCTTCCAAATTTTCAGAACCGTTGTTGAGTTTACCATCAACCGTTCTCTCTCTTTGTTGGTGAGATTACTGCCAACCAGACTCTCTTTTGGGCAAGCTCTCCGATGTTATCTTCTTATTTTGTTGTTTGGCCAATTATTTAAATGTTCTAAATTGTTGATTTCTTAAGCTAATAAGGCCTAAAGTTTTTATTGTAAATAAAACAGCGTTTCTTTACATATTTTCCGACGTTTCGTCTATATTTGTAGACTTTTTCAAGGAAGTCGTCTATTTAATAATTAAAAACAATACATTAATATCAATAAAAAGCACCAAAATACAAATAAACTTACAATATGAAACAGTTTTTACTTCACATTAAAAAAAAAAAAAAATTTTTTTTTAAAAATTATTGTACATACAACATAAAACATGAATTTAGATTAAATTAAAAACACAAAAACTTAAATTAATATCACAGGAAAGTTTCATTTAATGGCCACTCTATAACTCGCGCTTATATTGTTTGTGTCTTCTTTTGTATTCATTGTTATTGCTATATTTTGTTGAATCCGTAGGCTTTCTATTGTGAATCGTTTTTTCTCTATGTTTTCTTTGTCGAGTATTCGTACGTTGTCAAAATCAGCTGTATGGCCTGTTGTAATTATATGTTGTGCTAACGCAGTGTTTTCTTTACTTTTATTTATATCCATTTTGTGTTCTCCTATTCTCGTTTCAAGTGTTCGTTTTGTTGTTCCTATATACACTTGTTCACACCCGCGATCGCCGTTGCCTAGACAATTAATAAGATAAACCACACTGTTTTGTTGTTGTTGGTCTATTGGCGCTTTAATATTAGAAAAAATAGTGTTTAGAGTAGTGTTGGGTTTGTAGGCAAAACATATGTTTTCTGATTGTATGGTTGTTCGTAGACTTTTGTTGTCTGTTAAACCTGGTACATATTTTACACTGTAAAATTTTTTGTGTTGGTTATCAGTTGAATTATTTATGATGTATGATGTATTTTTATTAAATTTATCCTGCTCGTCTTTTATTATTGTGTTGATTATTTTTCTAGGGAAACTGTTTTCTGTAAGAATTTTGGTTATTGTGTGTATATTTTTGTTATGAAATTTTGTATCGCTTATATTTAAAACTCTCGATATGAAATTTTTCGCTGTATTTAAAATTTGACTTTTGGGTTGCGTAGTATTAAAGTTCATTAGTCTCCCTGACGACGTTTCTTTGGAATACCAATCAAAAATAATTTTGTTGTTAAACCTTCGTAGTTTTGAATCCAAATAAGCGATTTCTTGGTCTTTTTCAATTTCAATAGTAAATTGAATTTTAGGGTGATATTTATTAAAGGTGTTTAGGATCTCATCTTTGTCGTCTATATTGATGATTGCAAGAATGTCGTCTACATACTTGACTATGTATTTGAAATTTATGTTTTTACGTTTTAAATCCGCTATCGATTCGTCTAATAGGGAATCTAGGACCACGTCCGCAATAGTGGGGGAGAGTGGATTGCCCATTGGCATGCCGAATATTTGATTAAATATTTTTTTGTCATAGATAAAATAATTGTTGTCAGTTAGACAAAAATGTAGAATTTTGAGAAATTTTGATCTTGGAATTTTTGTAAAGTTTTGTATGATGTTCCATTTTTCCATAATATTTTTGATTGCAGTGTGAACTGGAATGTTTGTGAAAAGAGAGATTACATCAAAAGAGACTAAAATCTCATTTTTTTCGAGTTCAATGTTTTTTAATTGTGTTTTAAGCTGCATAGAGTTTTTAATATTGTAATTGTCTGACGTGATATGTTTTAAAATTTTTCCTATATATTTTGATAGACTATAACATGGTACCTGAACCGAAGATACTATAGGGCGTAGGGGCGTGTCAGGTTTATGTATTTTCGGTAGTCCGTATATACGGGGGGCGGTTGCAGCCGAGCAAAAAAGATTACGTTTAGTCCACGCATCTATAAATTCGTTTTTGTGTAAATCCGCGACTATATTGTTGTTTTCTCTCTGTAATTTATTCGTTGGATCCATCCTTAAAGTTCGATACGTATTTTTATCTTCTAACAAACTCTCCATTTTATTTTTATATTCTTCTTTATACATAATGACAGTTTTGTTACCCTTATCTGCTTGGATAACTATAACTTCCTCGTGTCTTCTCATGAACTTTTTGGTTTTCTCATAAATAGTAATAATAAATTTATCCCTAGGCGAGTTTTTAAATTTTCTTTTAAAACTAGTAACATTATTGGCCAATTTTGTTCTAGCAATTTCCCTTTCCTTATCGCCGTTATCATCCATTGCCTGAATACATTGTTCTATGTCCGCAATTATGTGTAAGGGAGAAAAGTTACGTTCGTTTATGGGAAGTGCAAATTTCTTCCCAAGTGACAGTAGCCATTTGCATTCTATTGGTATTTCCAATGTTGTCTTATTTTCGAACCAATTTTCGTTAATAATTAGTCCGTACAATTTAAACTGATTTTCTTTCAGTGTATTCAGTTTTGCTATTTGTTTTTCTTTCGTACTCTTTGTTATATGTTTTGACCTGTCTGTTTGTTTTTTAATGAAAGCAGTATATTCCTCATCTATTAGTGTGTCTTTAATTCCACTGCTTAAATGATATATTTTTCGTTTAGTTATCCTAATATTTGTGGTGCATTGTGAAACTTCAAGATTTAAAATCTTTTTGTGAAAATTATTTACTATATTTCCTAGTTTAGCCTTTATTGTGGTGCATTCAAATAGTTGCATTACCTGTGTTGTTGTGTTTTTCGTGTGGTTTGGTATTATGCCGTAACATCTGCATGATAATAAAAATTTTAATCTTTGTTGTTGTTGTGTTAGTCTTTTGGTTTCGTTGCAATAATCCTTCATCGCCCTGCAAGTTTCCCTGTCGTACTTAAGTTCAATGTGTTTAAAATAACCCTTCATGTTTTTGTTAAGTGATGGTGATTCTAATGATAGTGTTGTTAAATTAAATAGAAAAATTTTTTCGGCAAGCTCTCCGATGTTATCTTCTTATTTTGTTGTTTGGCCAATTATTTAAATGTTCTAAATTGTTGATTTCTTAAGCTAATAAGGCCTAAAGTTTTTATTGTAAATAAAACAGCGTTTCTTTACATATTTTCCGACGTTTCGTCTATATTTGTAGACTTTTTCAAGGAAGTCGTCTATTTAATAATTAAAAACAATACATTAATATCAATAAAAAGCACCAAAATACAAATAAACTTACAATATGAAACAGTTTTTACTTCACATTAAAAAAAAAAAAAAAAAAAAAAAAAAAAATTTTTTTTTTTTTTTTTTTTTTTTTTTTAAAAATTATTGTACATACAACATAAAACATGAATTTAGATTAAATTAAAAACACAAAAACTTAAATTAATATCACAGGAAAGTTTCATTTAATGGCCACTCTATAACTCGCGCTTATATTGTTTGTGTCTTCTTTTGTATTCATTGTTATTGCTATATTATTTTGTTGAATCCGTAGGCTTTCTATTGTGAATCGTTTTTTCTCTTTTATTCGGAGTATTCATTCCCTGCCCTCTCCCATAGTCCCAGAACTGTTGTTGAGTTTACCATCAACCGTTCTCCCTCTCTGTTTACGTGCTTACCGCCGAACGCTCCCTCTCTTTCCTTTGTTGGTGAGCTTTCCGCCAAGCAGTGCTCTGTAGCTATTGTAAGTGTCCCATTGATCGTCCTGCCCATATTCTCAGAACAAGTTGTTGAGTTTACCATCAACCGATCGCCCTCGTTATTTGTTCTCAAATCGTTCATCCTCTAAATGTCGCTGTGTGCCGTCGATTCGTGTTAATATTTATGCTATTTGTACGACTAATTATACTGAATTATCATTAGTTTGTTATAAATAAATAACGTCTATGTGGAATAAAGTAATGAGATAATCAAATAAACGGGGAGCCGCGAGCTCTACCCCAGCATTAGGTGGAAAACACGTCGTTACAATGTTTTTCCCTATTTGTCGCTAATATGTGGTTAATGCAGTCCTAAATATATAATGTCGACGAAACCGGATTATTTTTTCGTTGCTTACCAGACAGAACATATGTATGTCTGCTTTTGAAAAAAACGCCCCTGGACATAAAATTCAAAAAGACAGAATTACAATCCTACTTGGTACAAACTCTGATGGATCACACAAATTAGTTCCATTGCTAATTGGAAAAGCAAAACAAACCAGGTGTTTTAAAAGTTTCAATAATCATCTGCATTATAACTTTTCAAAAAATTCTTGGATGACTTCTCGGATTTTTCACAAATGGTTTCACCGAATATTTATTAAAGAGGTAATTTTAAAATATTTTTCAATTCACAGGGTATCCGCTTTTCTCAGGAAAATAATTTGCCACCGAAAGCCATTTTGCTTATAAATAATTGCTCCGCTCATGAACCCATTGAGAAACTTAAAAGTGACGATGGAAACATAGTTGCATTATTCTTTCCACCAAATGTGACAGCAGCTTTACAACCAATGGATCAAAACTCTATTAAGCTAACAAAGCTCAATTACAGAAGTATGTTTCTTGCTGAAAGTGGTGAATTGAAGGTTCATTTAAATTCCCATTCAATCGGCAATGTAATATTATTACTGAAGCAAGCTTGGGATGAGGTACCACAAAGTGTTATGAAGAAATCTTGGTCAAAGTTGTCCAATTGGGACTCTAACCAATACGACAGCGACGATGACGTGCCAAAAGCATAATTGCTGCAAATAGATCAGGACTGCAACGAAGTTATTCAGAGAACTCAAGCTCTTTTAGAAGAAATAGCTCCAAACGATTGCTTCGGTATAGAAGACATCGACAGATAAAATGAAGATATGTTTGATGACGGATCTGTATATGTTCTCAGTAGCGATGGGGAGTCTTCAGATAGCAGCGAAGACGATGTTGTTTAAGTCTCACCAGTTGTCTCTTATGCTACAGCCATTGAAAGCGTAAATAATTAAATAAAATGGTGCAATAACAGTGAATTGTTTTCCACTAAGCTCATAAGCAATCTTTGCGCTCTCCGTAATGATAATTCGGATTCGATGAAACCAAAAAAACAAACAAATATAACTGATTATATGTCAAACAAAGATTAGTTGCAAACTTGGCCATTGTGCAGTCTATCCCTCCAATAACTTTTAACTTTATTATTTAAATTTTGTTTAAATATGTACAATTTTTTAGTATTTAATTAAATAAAATACATGTGATATAATTGGACTGAATTGTTATATATTGTTGACATTAGTTTTTTTTATATTCATATTTTTAATTTAAAAAAATACATTTGATGTATTGGACTGAATTGTTACGTTTTGTTTTCTTGTTTTTATCAAATAAAATTGAATTAAAAAAAATTAAAGAGTTTTATTTTAGTTTTCGGAAGTAAATTTACTCGATTTCTTATTCGAAAAAAAAACGTCCAGAAATTAGAATAATTCAGAAATTAGAATTGGCTCAAAAACAAAGCGGTTACAATTTGCGAGCGTCTACTGTAGTTTGATTTCATATTTAGGGTAACTAGATCAGACAGTTTATACACTAATGCAGACATAAAGATTCTCATGGAGTTTATTTTGTGTGTTGTATGTAATGTCTCTGTTTGAGTTAAGTCAATTATCTTTTTCTATTGTAGACAACTGAAGATTTGGGTGGTGCCAATGAAACAATTGTATTATCTATCATAAAAATTATCAAACTTTTTTAAAAGCAACATATAAATCTAATATGACAATATCATATTAGATTTTTGGACATGAGGTGGGACAATTTTCTAACTAGATATTTAAAATAATATATAGACCATCCTATTATATTAAATTATATAAAGTAACGTATAATTTAACCTCTTCTGTCCCTTAAGTGTGTCCCTTAAGGTGTTCTACAAGTTTAAATGTTAGAAATGTTGGGACGCTACCCTCTAATTTTTTTGTATGTGAAAACAACTCATGTGAAATTTTACGCCCCTACGACCACGCCTTCCCTACCCTATATGGCCATAAAGATCGAAACATGCGTTTATATGGGAAAAAGGGATATTTTTTAGTTTTTGCTTTTTTTTTTGCAATATTGCAATAGATTTTTATTGCTTAAAAAATTTAGATTTTTATTGCTTAAACTTGTTTAAAACATCTAAGAGATTAAAAATTTAAAAATATATCCTAGTACACTAACGATGAAAAAAGTTTCTATATACCCATATAAAACTTTATATCATTATATATGCTTATATGTGTGGCAACATATTTCGATACATGTTCATATCTTACACTAAGTTTATTTAATGTTTTTAATATGGCGTAATATAGCATCATATATTATTGTATCGTATGTTATATGTATGTATAATTTATATATCTGATCATTTGAAATATATATAAATCTACAAGCCGGCTAAAGCCGGGCATGCCCGGAGTGCACCTACACGCAGAGAAAGGGTATGACTGAACATGATTGTGGCCACAAAATTATGATATTATGATTCTAATTATCATATAAATGACTCTGGGTGATCATATTATGATTACCGAACGCGATTTTTTCGTCATTTAGAATCATAATATGATTGCTACAATCTTATTATGATGCACTTAAACTATCATAAAACGATGCTCTATTTCCTGCGTGTTACGACTGTATAACATTAGTAGTGATGGACTAGAACAAAATAAGATCAAGTGGAACGAGGCTTGTTCAAAACTTATAAACGAGATGAAAAAAGCTAAATATAATGATCATTTAACAAATGTGCACAGTAGTCGTCAACGAATTTATAAGAATCTAGATCACTCAAAAGGCTTGACTTATTGCAACCAAAATTACAATCAGGAGCAGATTACCTACATAATGAAAGCAAGAGGTGATCTCCTGTGGTTAAATGGCAACCAATTCAGAACAGGCTAAGCAATATTGTGTTCATTGTGCAATCTCAGAGAACCAGAAACAACTATTCATTTTATTGGCAGATGTCCCGTGCTAAATGCAATAAGATTTAAGTTTTTCCGAAGTACAACACTTACTGACGATCAGGTTATTGACGTTCTTAACGGAGGTGAAGATACTTATTGGCTAGGTCTCCATAGTTTTTTAAAAGAAGCATTAAAATATAGAAATATGCTTATAGCTGAATTTAATTTTTAAAAGAATGTTTTAATTTTATAAAAGTAAATTAAAAAGTATAATGTATTTGAAACTATTTATGTTTAACACCATTTTCTGGCTGACGGTTAATTACAACCAAGCCGTACATTTCTTTATTATTTTTATTGTTTATAAAATTATCTTTAAATTTAAGAAAAATTTTGTAAACTTTTTGAAAAGAAATAAAGAAAAATCTAATCTAATATTAAAAAACTGAAATTTTTAGATTCCAAGTGCTGCAAAATTATATACTCTTTTTGACTAATGAGCACAAAAGCACAAAATTTGTAAAAAAAATATTTAGTCCTGGACGATTTTTATAAGAAGTTAATCATTTGAAGATCTAGATTTTTAGCCAGGAATGACATGACATTATCCCAATTTCCGATTTGGGGACTATGAATTGAAATGTTTCTATCATAACCCCCAAACCAACAGGGGAACTATGCCTAACATGATTATGCTAATAATCACCGGAAAAAAATAGACATATTCTTCATAGCCAAATTTTTCAAAAGAACATTGTGTGAATATTAAAGTGTTTCTGCGTAGGCGGCCTGCGGCCGGACTTAGGGGTTTTTACTCTGTGGTATGTCCGAAGCAGGCTTCGCTGAGTAAAACATTTCTGCAAATCTGTAAAATAAAATAGGTAATACTTTATTGTATTGTCCTATAAAAATTACGTTTTTAACTCTAACTCAAAAATACGTTTTATCTACGCCATCAACCTTGTTCGCTTTGTCCGCTAGTATAAAATAAGTATTCCCTGAGGCCGCCAGCTTTACCCAGCTTTAACGGCATGAGCTTGGAACTACAAATTTGGTATGAAGGTTCCGCCTCCGACGCAGACACAATTTTCGGAAACATGATTTTTGAAAATAATTAAAAGGTTGCACAAAAGAGATAAAAAGTGTTTTGCTTAACGTTCTGCTTATACCTCTTCGCTAGAAATCTGAAATTTCGAATACATAAAGAAAATAGATTCGGTCGTAGTAACCGTATTTGGGTAGTAGCTATCGAATTGGTAGTTATCACCAAATATCTGTTGAAGCAATCGAAGTTTTATTGTCGTGTCAGAATGACTGTTGCTTCAGCCGAAAGGTTTTCATCACAATCGAACGATTCAGTTGTCGCAACCGAATCTTTCGATTGTGTTAGAAATTATTCGATTGAAGCAACGGACATTCTGACACGACATTAGAATTTCGATTGCCCCAACTACAACGGGAGCCCAGACCGAGAAGGTTTTCTGCGTGTAGAGTATGGGACAATGAACTTTTTTGAATTTTAAACAAAAACTTAATAAAAATGTCTTACAAAGAAAAAAGTGGAGTCACTTAATCACCCAGTCGAAACCGCTGAAGCTAGGAACATGAAATTTGGCATGTAGGTTCCTCCTTCAACGTAGACGATTTTTAGAAATTGTTAGGATAAAAATATTCCTAATCTGTAATTTCAAATAATGTACTTAAAATATACTTATTAGAAAATTTGGCCTGTACACTCAGGGACCTTCTGCTTTAAAAATATGTAGTTATTTGGGTTGTAATACAGTTTCTTTATGTTTAATGTAAATGTCAGTCATTTGTAGAACAAATTAAATTTTTTACTAACTTTGTAGTTCGTTTAGAAAAACAAACCACATCAAATGACTGTTTTATGATTTTACATTAATTTTTTACAGTTGTTTTTTGTCATTTAAAAAAATAAAAAAAATAAATGTTTGTTTATTTTTTACTAACATGTGGTTCATTTTTACTACAGTTGTTAGTAATTTGTTGAACATTAAAAAACAAATTACAATGTTAGTTGAATTTAATGAAAAGTAAGTCGTCCTTTCTTTTAGTGAAATTTCATTTGTTTTTAACTACAATTGCAGTGGTATTAACCCACATAATATTGTAAGTGTAGGATCATCGCCTCCCATAAACAACCACTTAGATGGGATATTTGGAAATGTTTATGGGGAAAAGTCTCCTTATGTCCAAACCCCTTCAGGTTATTCACTAAAGAAAAACTTTTTGGAATTAATCATAAAACCATCGTAAGACATGGCTCATAGGGGATAAATGGTCATGAATCACAAATTTCAAAGCACTGGAGCTAGGAACTTGGAATAAGGCAAACAATTTTAATGTTTAATTATTAAAAGCTGAAATTTTAATGTATTCCGATATTAAAAACTACCGTTAACGTCGTCTAGGATTTTTAAGTTATAGAAGATTTGGGTATTCGGAAGTCATGGGTATAAAAAACAGTAAAGGTGGTACTCTTTAAAACTCTTAAAGTAATTTACATATTCACTTAAAACTTGTATTTTTCAACTACGGCTAAATTATTTACTGTTTTAAACAAATGAACACAAAAGCATGAAATTGGAAATCTGTAAAAAAAAAATGGTTGGTCCTGGACAACCAATGAACACAAAAGCACGAAATTTGGAACCAGTAAACCAAATTTGGTACCAGACGATTTTTATCTCCCGATCCTAAATTTGCTTTTAAAATTTTCCACTTTTCAATTTTAAGAGGACATCCTCATTATGAGCCTTCAAGAAAACTTTTCCACAAAATCTCTTATACTAAAATTTCAGAACGAAATTCCATGTATTTCCAAAACAATAAACATAAATAATCTATTTAATGGGTTTTAAATCGAGTTGACTATTTTTGAAATAATTTTTTATTTAAAAACTGACTTAAGCATAGATTTAAGTTACATTTATTTAACAAAACAGTAAAAATTCCCAGTGGTTTAACCATTTTTGAGTGATATTTTTCAAAACAATTTTTTTAGAACTTATTTGTTAAATTTAGATTTAAAATTTATTGTTAAAATATGATATTACCTAGTAAATGGCGTCATCAGCTAATCCGAAGTTTTCAAGACTGCGCTATTTTCTCCTTATCTGATTTTAGAATATGACCCATAGCTTGAAAATTGATAAAGTTAAAGGAAAGTCGATGAAAATTTTTATTAGTCTTACCTTCACCCTACGCCCGTGATAATGACATCCCTATCCAAAATTGGACCTTGGTTGGGACCAGGAGCCTCGGAATTTTTTCGAAAAATATTCTATTTTATAAAACGGACAAAATTTTCGTTTCTTTGGAGTATCCACAAATGTTCTTAATATATAGGGACCAAGGCTGGTAAAGCTTCCGCTACCCTTTTGAACAAAGAGCCCAAAATTAAAATGTAATGAGGCATATTAAATACCAAGTTTTATTATTATATTTCACATCAATGTAGCTTTGTTTTTGGCTTGAATAAGAATTGTGTGTAAATATGCGTCTAAACCAGTTAACCGGTTAAATTTGAAGAATGCGAATAAAATACTTTGTAAGAATAGAAATAAAACTGTAGATGTACCTATTTTGTACATTAATTAAGAATTGTAAAAATTAACAAAAAAATACTGGTTCTGAGCCAAAACAGAAATACATTTTGTAATAAATTTTTCTGTTGAGCGAACAGATATATTATTTTGAGTGTTGGGTTTTGAACTCAAAAACTTCAGTGACGTTTTATGTGGTTTTAAGTTTGAATAAAATTGTCCTTAACCTGTTTTTCGAAAAGTATAATTTTTGTATTTTTTATTTCCAATTTGGACTAAAATTCCTTTACGAAAAATAAGATTTGAGAAAAATGTTAATGAAAATTAAAAAAAAAAAACACACAATGTGAATGAAGTTTTGGAGTTCAAAAGATTATTATTTTGGAACTACCTGGAGTATTGAAACTTAAACATAATATTTTTGTAAAAAAATACTATCAAGTTATGCAAAAACTTTTTCGATGTCTTAAAGGCTATATTGATTAATTCTGTGAATTTTTTTAACATTTCATCTACTCATTGCAAGAAAGAATTTAAATTCAAGTTCGAAGGAACAGGATTTAAGACAGACTGTTTCTAAAAACATTCTATCCTCTTCATCTCCGAATTCCTAATTAGTACTTCTCAGTGCGCATGTTTCTATAACTACATATAAATTTTAATGTTTCGACGATCAAGTAATCGAGTTTCCCCGTTCTAATAAAATTTTTCAAAAACCAAATTTTTACTGATCTGCCCATTTTGGAAACAACTTACGTTTTAAGTTTCAGATTTAGCTTAACATTTTGATTAAGATGAGCACTTCTAAACATTTTAAATCCCGGTAATACCACGTTTCCAGTCTAAAATTCAATAAGTGCATTTTCAGTGTATTAGCCCGCATCACAGAAAACCTATATTTCTACTTTTTAGCCAATGATCGTAAAATGGGACTCTTTACTCGTTTCTACGTCTTCCAGTACTATATTAAAGATCCTGTTTTAGTGGAGGTCTAAATTTGGGCGATGTTTAATTAGTAAGTACTTTTTTGTTTCGAGAACTTTTTGGAAATAACGCATCATGCCATGATCATGAAAATTGATATAACATGAAACTTGTTATATGTATTCTTCAAATTTTTACAAACTATCAGTTTTTTAGATTTTTTGAAAATTTGTTATCATTTGCGCTCAGTGGTTGATTTTTTTAAATAAAATTACTTTTGTGGAATACGTACTTGTTAAAAAAAGAAAAAATAAGTATTTTTTGTAAAAAGTACTTTGATTTTGACCTTTTTGAAAAATTACTTTTTGCAATATTATGTAGTTTTTTTGGAAAAAGCATTATTTTTTGGTTGGAAAATGTGGTTTTTATGGAAAATTCACTTTTTGGAAAAATTTCTTTTTTTTAAATAATATCTTTTGTTTTCAAAAAGATACTATTTTTTAAATAATACTTTTTTTTGAAAAAGATACTTTTTTTTGAAAAAGATACTTTTTTTTAAAAAGGACTTTTTCGGAAAAATACGTATCTTTTTTTGAAAGCGTACTTTTTATTTGTAAAGGTATTTTTTATTTTGAAAAAAGTACTTTTTTGAAAAAGTTTTTTTTCTGGTGAAAGCACTTTTTCCGTGAAAAGTTCTTTTTGGTAAAAGCACTCGTTTTTAAAAAAGTATTTTTTTTTTTTGAGGAAAAATTACTTTTTTTGGAAAAAGATATTCTTTTGGAATAAGATAATTTTTTCGGAATACTTTTTGGCCATCTCCGTTGGAATATCAAAACCAACAAGGAATGATGCTGCTCGAAAGGGATCTAGTGAAAAAGAAGCTCATAATTAGAGGCCTAGAAAGTCAACCATCTTCTTATAACGCGGTTAAGAAAGCATTTAAAGAAAATTTTAAAATGTTCAAAAATGTAGAGATTGAACAAACTAGAAAAATATATGAAAAAAATCAAAAAGTGACTGTCATGGTAGAATTTAAATCGGCTAATACAGGGGCTCAGGTGTTTAAGCACACGAAAAACCTAGCAGGGTCTTCTATACAGGTGGAACGAGAATTGTGTAAGGAGCGTCAACTTAATAAAAAAGTAATGTTGTGTATGAAGAAAGAAATCCTTCAGGTTGAGAAGAGTATCAAGATTAATGTAAGGGATGATAACATGATAATTAATAAAAAGCAGCTCTATTGGAATAAAAATAAAATTCTAATGTGCGGAGAAGAGAAAGGCGATGACGTTTTAAAAAGCATTTATGGTGAGAAATTGGATAACCTTAATTTAAAATATGATAAAATTTTAGAAAAAGTAACATCAAAAAACTAATAAAATCAACACAAAAAAATGTTAAAAAAACATCTAAAGAAAATGTAATAGTAGAAAATATAATAAATAATATAAAACTTAAAATACTATCATATAATGTTCACGGTCTAAGTATCTTCACCTAGATTTTTTTAACTATGTGGAACAGTTCGAAATATTTGTACTATTAGAAACGCATGTTGAAGAAAAAAATATTATGAAATTTGAAAACAAATTCAGAAAATTCGATATATTGTGGAGACCTGCATCAAGAATTAGTAAGCACGGCAGGGGTATAGGAGGTTATGTCTGTTAAAAAAAGTCTTACAGATTTTAAAGTCAAACACGCTTTCAGAAGATATGGTGATACAGATGTTATAACAGTAAAAACAGTTTCAAAAGAAGTCAATATAATTCCATTATACCTTAGGGGAGCAAATTGGGAGGCAGAATTTCAAATATTACAACAGTTTATGGTAATAGACTGCAATATTATCTCAGCCTTTACAGCAGGCATGGAAGAAAGAAAATCACAAGATAAGAAAAAGATTACAAGTAATGGAAGAAAGCTGGTAGATTTATGTAACAACTTTGGTTTAGTAGTCTTAAATGGAAGAACTTTCGGTGATGAGGAAGGTCGATTCACATTTTTTTAACAAAAATGGAAATTCAGTAATTGATATCTGTGCTGCATCAATGGAAATGTTAAATTTAATAGAAAGTTTCATAGTAGACGAACGAATATGGTCAGATCATCTTCCCATAAAGCTATCCTTAACGGTAAATGAAACACAAGCTATAGCTAAGAAAAATGAATTAAACCAAAAATTAAAATGGAATCCAAAGAGTATGGAAAGTTATAGACACAAATTGAATAATAATATCAGGTCACTTCAAGAAAATAAACAAGAAATCGATGTGGATGATCTTAATAATTTGATAAAGCAATCATATAGGCCGCCTTATGTAAATCCTAAACAATTTCGGTTTAATAATAAATGGTTTGACAAAGAGTGTGAAAAAGCAAGAGAAAAGTCAATGGAAGCATTAAAATCATTCCGGAAGTCACAAAATGAATCAGATAAAGAAATGTATAACCAAAAAAGACAAATATATCAAAATATTTTGAAAAGTAAAAGAAAAGATTATTACGAAAAAATTGAACGAAGCCTCAATAATGTTACAGATAGTAAAAGATGGTGGGCTTTAGCAAGAGAGATACGGCAGCATGAAAATTATACTGGAAGTGAAATAGAGGTTGAAAGGTTTCGAGAATATTTTGAAACTCTCTTAAATCCCTCAGTTACATCTGCAGAGATAAGTTATGCCTCAAATTTAATTAAAGATGATATTTTAGATAAACCATTTTCATTGCACGAAGTGAAATCCCAACTGGCCAAAGTAAAACCAAATAAAGCACCAGGTGAGGACCGAATACCTTATGAATTTTATATTCATGCTGGTGATATTTTTTTGGATTTGCTCACGAAAACGTATACGAAAATTTTAAACGAATCAAGCAGTTGCGACGTTTTTCAAAAGAGTATAATATTACCAATTCATAAAAAAGGTGATATCAACCAACCCTGTAACTATAGGGGCATTTCTTTCATGAATTGTATTGGCAAAATCATGATAGGCATTATAAATGAAAGAATTGCTGAATGGACAAATCGTTACAATATTCTGAATGAATTTCAAGCAGGTTTCCGCAAAGGATATTCCACAGTGGACAACATATATTGCCTCACATCTATAGCCCACATAAAATTCGCTGAAAAACGCAAAGTATATGCATTCTTTGTGGATTTTAAGGCTACGTTTGATCGAGTCCCACGAGGATTATAATTATATAAGCTGCACCAAATGGGAATATCTACAAAAATAGTAAATTTCATAGAAAAAATCTATCAAAATACTAAATCAGCGGTATGGACTAGCTCAGAACTATCCAGTTATTTTGATACACGGACAGGGGTTAAGCAGGGATGTCTGTTATCGCCAATGTTGTTTGCGCTCTACCTCAATGATCTGCATGATTATTTGGGTGGCGGTTTGTATGTAAATGAAATCAATGTTCGAGTTTTAATGTATGCAGATGATATTGTGCTGTTGGCGGAGGATATAAATACCTTACAAAATATGAGTAATAAGTTAAAGGAATATTGTCAGTTATGGGGTATGGAGGTGAATCTCGCTAAATCAGAAATAATGATATTCCAAAAAGGTGGCAGACATAGTTTAAACGAAAAATGGACATTTAATGGTGAACCCGTAAAGATTGTACAAGAGTATAAATACTAGGAATAACATTAACACCCAAAATGTCGTACACCAAACATGTGGCAGTTAAAAATAATGCAGCAAAAGCTAGTATTAATTCCACCTGGAAGAATTTCATTGGGCGTAGAGAAGTATCACTAGCAGCTAAATGGAAAATGTTTTTAGCAGTTTGCAGAGCCATACAAACCTATGGAGCTCAAGTATGGGGAAACTCGCAATTTGAGGAAATTGATAAATTCCAAAGATTTTTCACAAAGCGATTATTAAAACTTCCAGAAAACACCCCTAACTACGTTTTAGCTATAGAAACTGGCTACGAAGAAGGGCATTTCTATACATACTCCTTGCATCTAAGGTATATTTCAAAAACTGTATTTGATTTAGAAGAAAGCAGGCTACCTCATAGACTTACGAAGCAAATTATGGAGAAAAATATATTTTGGTATGCTGACTTCAAAGATAAATTACGACTGTATAACATTAGTAGTGATGGACTAGAACAAAATAAGATCAAGTGGAACGAGGCTTGTTCAAAACTTATAAACGAGATGAAAAAAGCTAAATATAATGATCATTTAACAAATGTGCACAGTAGTCGTCAACGAATTTATAAGAATCTAGATCACTCAAAAGGCTTGACTTATTGCAACCAAAATTACAATCAGGAGCAGATTACCTACATAATGAAAGCAAGAGGTGATCTCCTGTGGTTAAATGGCAACCAATTCAGAACAGGCTAAGCAATATTGTGTTCATTGTGCAATCTCAGAGAACCAGAAACAACTATTCATTTTATTGGCAGATGTCC
Organism: Delia radicum; assembly: GCA_021234595.1. NCBI lineage: Eukaryota > Metazoa > Arthropoda > Insecta > Diptera > Anthomyiidae > Delia > Delia radicum. The sequence goes on from CM037853.1 coordinate 188,686,111, forward strand.
CGTGCTAAATGCAATAAGATTTAAGTTTTTCCGAAGTACAACACTTACTGACGATCAGGTTATTGACGTTCTTAACGGAGGTGAAGATACTTATTGGCTAGGTCTCCATAGTTTTTTAAAAGAAGCATTAAAATATAGAAATATGCTTATAGCTGAATTTAATTTTTAAAAGAATGTTTTAATTTTATAAAAGTAAATTAAAAAGTATAATGTATTTGAAACTATTTATGTTTAACACCATTTTCTGGCTGACGGTTAATTACAACCAAGCCGTACATTTCTTTATTATTTTTATTGTTTATAAAATTATCTTTAAATTTAAGAAAAATTTTGTAAACTTTTTGAAAAGAAATAAAGAAAAATCTAATCTAATATTAAAAAACTGAAATTTTTAGATTCCAAGTGCTGCAAAATTATATACTCTTTTTGACTAATGAGCACAAAAGCACAAAATTTGTAAAAAAAATATTTAGTCCTGGACGATTTTTATAAGAAGTTAATCATTTGAAGATCTAGATTTTTAGCCAGGAATGACATGACATTATCCCAATTTCCGATTTGGGGACTATGAATTGAAATGTTTCTATCATAACCCCCAAACCAACAGGGGAACTATGCCTAACATGATTATGCTAATAATCACCGGAAAAAAATAGACATATTCTTCATAGCCAAATTTTTCAAAAGAACATTGTGTGAATATTAAAGTGTTTCTGCGTAGGCGGCCTGCGGCCGGACTTAGGGGTTTTTACTCTGTGGTATGTCCGAAGCAGGCTTCGCTGAGTAAAACATTTCTGCAAATCTGTAAAATAAAATAGGTAATACTTTATTGTATTGTCCTATAAAAATTACGTTTTTAACTCTAACTCAAAAATACGTTTTATCTACGCCATCAACCTTGTTCGCTTTGTCCGCTAGTATAAAATAAGTATTCCCTGAGGCCGCCAGCTTTACCCAGCTTTAACGGCATGAGCTTGGAACTACAAATTTGGTATGAAGGTTCCGCCTCCGACGCAGACACAATTTTCGGAAACATGATTTTTGAAAATAATTAAAAGGTTGCACAAAAGAGATAAAAAGTGTTTTGCTTAACGTTCTGCTTATACCTCTTCGCTAGAAATCTGAAATTTCGAATACATAAAGAAAATAGATTCGGTCGTAGTAACCGTATTTGGGTAGTAGCTATCGAATTGGTAGTTATCACCAAATATCTGTTGAAGCAATCGAAGTTTTATTGTCGTGTCAGAATGACTGTTGCTTCAGCCGAAAGGTTTTCATCCCAATCGAACGATTCAGTTGTCGCAACCGAATCTTTCGATTGTGTTAGAAATTATTCGATTGAAGCAACGGACATTCTGACACGACATTAGAATTTCGATTGCCCCAACTACAACGGGAGCCCAGACCGAGAAGGTTTTCTGCGTGTAGAGTATGGGACAATGAACTTTTTAGAATTTTAAACAAAAACTTAATAAAAATGTCTTACAAAGAAAAAAGTGGAGTCACTTAATCACCCAGTCGAAACCGCTGAAGCTAGGAACATGAAATTTGGCATGTAGGTTCCTCCTTCAACGTAGACGATTTTTAGAAATTGTTAGGATAAAAATATTCCTAATCTGTAATTTCAAATAATGTACTTAAAATATACTTATTAGAAAATTTGGCCTGTACACTCAGGGACCTTCTGCTTTAAAAATATGTAGTTATTTGGGTTGTAATACAGTTTCTTTATGTTTAATGTAAATGTCAGTCATTTGTAGAACAAATTAAATTTTTTACTAACTTTAGAAAAACAAACCACATCAAATGACTGTTTTATGATTTTACATTAATTTTTTACAGTTGTTTTTTGTCATTTAAAAAAATAAAAAAAATAAATGTTTGTTTATTTTTTACTAACATGTGGTTCATTTTTACTACAGTTGTTAGTAATTTGTTGAACATTAAAAAACAAATGACAATGTTAGTTGAATTTAATGAAAAGTAAGTCGTCCTTTCTTTTAGTGAAATTTCATTTGTTTTTAACTACAATTGCAGTGGTATTAACCCACATAATATTGTAAGTGTAGGATCATCGCCTCCCATAAACAACCACTTAGATGGGATATTTGGAAATGTTTATGGGGAAAAGTCTCCTTATGTCCAAACCCCTTCAGGTTATTCACTAAAGAAAAACTTTTTGGAATTAATCATAAAACCATCGTAAGACATGGCTCATAGGGGATAAATGGTCATGAATCACAAATTTCAAAGCACTGGAGCTAGGAACTTGGAATAAGGCAAACAATTTTAATGTTTAATTATTAAAAGCTGAAATTTTAATGTATTCCGATATTAAAAACTACCGTTAACGTCGTCTAGGATTTTTAAGTTATAGAAGATTTTGGGTATTCGGAAGTCATGGGTATAAAAAACAGTAAAGGTGGTACTCTTTAAAACTCTTAAAGTAATTTACATATTCACTTAAAACTTGTATTTTTCAACTACGGCTAAATTATTTACTGTTTTAAACAAATGAACACAAAAGCATGAAATTGGAAATCTGTAAAAAAAAAATGGTTGGTCCTGGACAACCAATGAACACAAAAGCACGAAATTTGGAACCAGTAAACCAAATTTGGTACCAGACGATTTTTATCTCCCGATCCTAAATTTGCTTTTAAAATTTTCCACTTTTCAATTTTAAGAGGACATCCTCATTATGAGCCTTCAAGAAAACTTTTCCACAAAATCTCTTATACTAAAATTTCAGAACGAAATTCCATGTATTTCCAAAACAATAAACATAAATAATCTATTTAATGAGTTTTAAATCGAGTTGACTATTTTTGAAATAATTTTTTATTTAAAAACTGACTTAAGCATAGATTTAAGTTACATTTATTTAACAAAACAGTAAAAATTCCCAGTGGTTTAACCATTTTTGAGTGATATTTTTCAAAACAATTTTTTTAGAACTTATTTGTTAAATTTAGATTTAAAATTTATTGTTAAAATATGATATTACCTAGTAAATGGCGTCATCAGCTAATCCGAAGTTTTCAAGACTGCGCTATTTTCTCCTTATCTGATTTTAGAATATGACCCATAGCTTGAAAATTGATAAAGTTAAAGGAAAGTCGATGAAAATTTTTATTAGTCTTACCTTCACCCTACGCCCGTGATAATGACATCCCTATCCAAAATTGGACCTTGGTTGGGACCAGGAGCCTCGGAATTTTTTCGAAAAATATTCTATTTTATAAAACGGACAAAATTTTCGTTTCTTTGGAGTATCCACAAATGTTCTTAATATATAGGGACCAAGGCTGGTAAAGCTTCCGCTACCCTTTTGAACAAAGAGCCCAAAATTAAAATGTAATGAGGCATATTAAATACCAAGTTTTATTATTATATTTCACATCAATGTAGCTTTGTTTTTGGCTTGAATAAGAATTGTGTGTAAATATGCGTCTAAACCAGTTAACCGGTTAAATTTGAAGAATGCGAATAAAATACTTTGTAAGAATAGAAATAAAACTGTAGATGTACCTATTTTGTACATTAATTAAGAATTGTAAAAATTAACAAAAAAATACTGGTTCTGAGCCAAAACAGAAATACATTTTGTAATAAATTTTTCTGTTGAGCGAACAGATATATTATTTTGAGTGTTGGGTTTTGAACTCAAAAACTTCAGTGACGTTTTATGTGGTTTTAAGTTTGAATAAAATTGTCCTTAACCTGTTTTTTCGAAAAGTATAATTTTTGTATTTTTTATTTCCAATTTGGACTAAAATTCCTTTACGAAAAATAAGATTTGAGAAAAATGTTAATGAAAATTAAAAAAAAAAACACACAATGTGAATGAAGTTTTGGAGTTCAAAAGATTATTATTTTGGAACTACCTGGAGTATTGAAACTTAAACATAATATTTTTGTAAAAAAATACTATCAAGTTATGCAAAAACTTTTTCGATGTCTTAAAGGCTATATTGATTAATTCTGTGAATTTTTTTAACATTTCATCTACTCATTGCAAGAAAGAATTTAAATTCAAGTTCGAAGGAACAGGATTTAAGACAGACTGTTTCTAAAAACATTCTATCCTCTTCATCTCCGAATTCCTAATTAGTACTTCTCAGTGCGCATGTTTCTATAACTACATATAAATTTTAATGTTTCGACGATCAAGTAATCGAGTTTCCCCGTTCTAATAAAATTTTTCAAAAACCAAATTTTTACTGATCTGCCCATTTTGGAAACAACTTACGTTTTAAGTTTCAGATTTAGCTTAACATTTTGATTAAGATGAGCACTTCTAAACATTTTAAATCCCGGTAATACCACGTTTCCAGTCTAAAATTCAATAAGTGCATTTTCAGTGTATTAGCCCGCATCACAGAAAACCTATATTTCTACTTTTTAGCCAATGATCGTAAAATGGGACTCTTTACTCGTTTCTACGTCTTCCAGTACTATATTAAAGATCCTGTTTTAGTGGAGGTCTAAATTTGGGCGATGTTTAATTAGTAAGTACTTTTTTGTTTCGAGAACTTTTTGGAAATAACGCATCATGCCATGATCATGAAAATTGATATAACATAAAACTTGTTATATGTATTCTTCAAATTTTTACAAACTATCAGTTTTTTAGATTTTTGAAAATTTGTTATCATTTGCGCTCAGTGGTTGATTTTTTTAAATAAAATTACTTTTGTGGAATACGTACTTGTTAAAAAAAGAAAAAATAAGTATTTTTTGTAAAAAGTACTTTGATTTTGACCTTTTTGAAAAATTACTTTTTGCAATATTATGTAGTTTTTTTGGAAAAAAGCATTATTTTTTGGTTGGAAAATGTGGTTTTTATGGAAAATTCACTTTTTGGAAAAATTTCTTTTTTTTTAAATAATATCTTTTGTTTTCAAAAAGATACTATTTTTTAAATAATACTTTTTTTTGAAAAAGATACTTTTTTTTGAAAAAGATACTTTTTTTTTAAAAAGGACTTTTTCGGAAAAATACGTATCTTTTTTTGAAAGCGTACTTTTTATTTGTAAAGGTATTTTTTATTTTGAAAAAAGTACTTTTTTGAAAAAGTTTTTTTTCTGGTGAAAGCACTTTTTCCGTGAAAAGTTCTTTTTGGTAAAAGCACTCGTTTTTAAAAAAGTATTTTTTTTTTTTGAGGAAAAATTACTTTTTTTGGAAAAAGATATTCTTTTGGAATAAGATAATTTTTTTCGGAATACTTTTTGGCCATCTCCGTTGGAATATCAAAACCAACAAGGAATGATGCTGCTCGAAAGGGATCTAGTGAAAAAGAAGCTCATAATTAGAGGCCTAGAAAGTCAACCATCTTCTTATAACGCGGTTAAGAAAGCATTTAAAGAAAATTTTAAAATGTTCAAAAATGTAGAGATTGAACAAACTAGAAAAATATATGAAAAAAAATCAAAAAGTGACTGTCATGGTAGAATTTAAATCGGCTAATACAGGGGCTCAGGTGTTTAAGCACACGAAAAACCTAGCAGGGTCTTCTATACAGGTGGAACGAGAATTGTGTAAGGAGCGTCAACTTAATAAAAAAGTAATGTTGTGTATGAAGAAAGAAATCCTTCAGGTTGAGAAGAGTATCAAGATTAATGTAAGGGATGATAACATGATAATTAATAAAAAGCAGCTCTATTGGAATAAAAATAAAATTCTAATGTGCGGAGAAGAGAAAGGCGATGACGTTTTAAAAAGCATTTATGGTGAGAAATTGGATAACCTTAATTTAAAATATGATAAAATTTTAGAAAAAGTAACATCAAAAAACTAATAAAATCAACACAAAAAAATGTTAAAAAAACATCTAAAGAAAATGTAATAGTAGAAAATATAATAAATAATATAAAACTTAAAATACTATCATATAATGTTCACGGTCTAAGTATCTTCACCTAGATTTTTTTAACTATGTGGAACAGTTCGAAATATTTGTACTATTAGAAACGCATGTTGAAGAAAAAAATATTATGAAATTTGAAAACAAATTCAGAAAATTCGATATATTGTGGAGACCTGCATCAAGAATTAGTAAGCACGGCAGGGGTATAGGAGGTTATGTCTGTTAAAAAAAGTCTTACAGATTTTAAAGTCAAACACGCTTTCAGAAGATATGGTGATACAGATGTTATAACAGTAAAAACAGTTTCAAAAGAAGTCAATATAATTCCATTATACCTTAGGGGAGCAAATTGGGAGGCAGAATTTCAAATATTACAACAGTTTATGGTAGCAAATGATGTAACGAATCCTATAATCATTGGCGATGTAAATGTAAGAATTGGTGAGGAGCAACAGGTAATAGACTGCAATATTATCTCAGCCTTTACAGCAGGCATGGAAGAAAGAAAATCACAAGATAAGAAAAAGATTACAAGTAATGGAAGAAAGCTGGTAGATTTATGTAACAACTTTGGTTTAGTAGTCTTAAATGGAAGAACTTTCGGTGATGAGGAAGGTCGATTCACATTTTTTAACAAAAATGGAAATTCAGTAATTGATATCTGTGCTGCATCAATGGAAATGTTAAATTTAATAGAAAGTTTCATAGTAGACGAACGAATATGGTCAGATCATCTTCCCATAAAGCTATCCTTAACGGTAAATGAAACACAAGCTATAGCTAAGAAAAATGAATTAAACCAAAAATTAAAATGGAATCCAAAGAGTATGGAAAGTTAAAGACACAAATTGAATAATAATATCAGGTCACTTCAAGAAAATAAACAAGAAATCGATGTGGATGATCTTAATAATTTGATAAAGCAATCATATAGGCCGCCTTATGTAAATCCTAAACAATTTCGGTTTAATAATAAATGGTTTGACAAAGAGTGTGAAAAAGCAAGAGAAAAGTCAATGGAAGCATTAAAATCATTCCGGAAGTCACAAAATGAATCAGATAAAGAAATGTATAACCAAAAAAGACAAATATATCAAAATATTTTGAAAAGTAAAAGAAAAGATTATTACGAAAAAATTGAACGAAGCCTCAATAATGTTACAGATAGTAAAAGATGGTGGGCTTTAGCAAGAGAGATACGGCAGCATGAAAATTATACTGGAAGTGAAATAGAGGTTGAAAGGTTTCGAGAATATTTTGAAACTCTCTTAAATCCCTCAGTTACATCTGCAGAGATAAGTTATGCCTCAAATTTAATTAAAGATGATATTTTAGATAAACCATTTACATTGCACGAAGTGAAATCCCAACTGGCCAAAGTAAAACCAAATAAAGCACCAGGTGAGGACCGAATACCTTATGAATTTTATATTCATGCTGGTGATACTTTTTTGGATTTGCTCACGAAAACGTATACGAAAATTTTAAACGAATCAAGCAGTTGCGACGTTTTTCAAAAGAGTATAATATTACCAATTCATAAAAAAGGTGATATCAACCAACCCTGTAACTATAGGGGCATTTCTTTCATGAATTGTATTGGCAAAATCATGATAGGCATTATAAATGAAAGAATTGCTGAATGGACAAATCGTTACAATATTCTGAATGAATTTCAAGCAGGTTTCCGCAAAGGATATTCCACAGTGGACAACATATATTGCCTCACATCTATAGTCCACATAAAATTCGCTGAAAAACGCAAAGTATATGCATTCTTTGTGGATTTTAAGGCTGCGTTTGATCGAGTCCCACGAGGATTATTATTATATAAGCTGCACCAAATGGGAATATCTACAAAAATAGTAAATTTCATAGAAAAAATCTATCAAAATACTAAATCACCGGTATGGACTAGCTCAGAACTATCCAGTTATTTTGATACACGGACAGGGGTTAAGCAGGGATGTCTGTTATCGCCAATGTTGTTTGCGCTCTACCTCAATGATCTGCATGATTATTTGGGTGGCGGTTTGTATGTAAATGAAATCAATGTTCGAGTTTTAATGTATGCAGATGATATTGTGCTGTTGGCGGAGGATATAAATACTTTACAAAATATGAGTAATAAGTTAAAGGAATATTGTCAGTTATGGGGTATGGAGGCGTATCTCGCTAAATCAGAAATAATGATATTCCAAAAAGGTGGCAGACATAGTTTAAACGAAAAATGGACATTTAATGGTGAACCCGTAAAGATTGTACAAGAGTATAAATACTTAGGAATAACATTAACACCCAAAATGTCGTACACCAAACATGTGGCAGTTAAAAATAATGCAGCAAAAGCTAGTATTAATTCCACCTGGAAGAATTTCATTGGGCGTAGAGAAGTATCACTAGCAGCTAAATGGAAAATGTTTTTAGCAGTTTGCAGAGCCATACAAACCTATGGAGCTCAAGTATGGGGAAACTCGCAATTTGAGGAAATTGATAAATTCCAAAGATTTTTCACAAAGCGATTATTAAAACTTCCAGAAAACACCCCTAACTACGTTTTAGCTATAGAAACTGGCTACGAAGAAGGGCATTTCTATACATACTCCTTGCATCTAAGGTATATTTCAAAAACTGTATTTGATTTAGAAGAAAGCAGGCTACCTCATAGACTTACGAAGCAAATTATGGAGAAAAATATATTTTGGTATGCTGACTTCAAAGATAAATTACGACTGTATAACATTAGTAGTGACGGACTAGAACAAAATAAGATCAAGTGGAACGAGGCTTGTTCAAAACTTATAAACGAGATGAAAAAAGCTAAATATAATGATCATTTAACAAATGTGCACAGTAGTCGTCAACGAATTTATAAGAATCTAGATCACTCAAAAGGCTTGACTTATTGCAACCAAAATTACAATCAGGAGCAGATTACCTACATAATGAAAGCAAGAGGTGATCTCCTGTGGTTAAATGGCAACCAATTCAGAACAGGCTAAGCAATATTGTGTTCATTGTGCAATCTCAGAGAACCAGAAACAACTATTCATTTTATTGGCAGATGTCCCGTGCTAAATGCAATAAGATTTAAGTTTTTCCGAAGTACAACACTTACTGACGATCAGGTTATTGACGTTCTTAACGGAGGTGAAGATACTTATTGGCTAGGTCTCCATAGTTTTTTAAAAGAAGCATTAAAATATAGAAATATGCTTATAGCTGAATTTAATTTTTAAAAGAATGTTTTAATTTTATAAAAGTAAATTAAAAAGTATAATGTATTTGAAACTATTTATGTTTAACACCATTTTCTGGCTGACGGTTAATTACAACCAAGCCGTACATTTCTTTATTATTTTTATTGTTTATAAAATTATCTTTAAATTTAAGAAAAATTTTGTAAACTTTTTGAAAAGAAATAAAGAAAAATCTAATCTAATATTAAAAAACTGAAATTTTTAGATTCCAAGTGCTGCAAAATTATATACTCTTTTTGACTAATGAGCACAAAAGCACAAAATTTGTAAAAAAAATATTTAGTCCTGGACGATTTTTATAAGAAGTTAATCATTTGAAGATCTAGATTTTTAGCCAGGAATGACATGACATTATCCCAATTTCCGATTTGGGGACTATGAATTGAAATGTTTCTATCATAACCCCCAAACCAACAGGGGAACTATGCCTAACATGATTATGCTAATAATCACCGGAAAAAAATAGACATATTCTTCATAGCCAAATTTTTCAAAAGAACATTGTGTGAATATTAAAGTGTGTGAATATTAAAAAGAGTGTGAATATTAAAAAGAGAGAGAAATTTTTGGTGTGTATAGACGTGTTTGTCACAAGCTCTATAAATAATTTGATTTTTGCTAAGAAAAAAGCGTTAAAAAACTTTTAAACAATTTAAATTCTGTGTCAAAGACTGTGCTGTGCATGTGAAGGTGTTAGTAAATAATTGTTTTTTGTTTTTTTTATTTTATATAAAAAAAAAAGTTTAATCCTAAAAACAGAAACATAAACGAAAATAAATCAAAATAAGCAAATAAATAAAAACTGCAGTAATTGTCTCTTTTGTATTATTGTTTATTGCAACATTTAAGTCATTTTTAGCAACATTTATGTTTTTGTGTCAACGTAAATGCAACTCTGTACATACTAGTTCTGCTACATACTACTAGGTGGCGTTATTGTACAATCTGTTGAAGCTAGTTCTGCTACTGAAAACTAGGTGGCGTTATTGTGTTACTTGTCGTCCGTTATCATACAAGAATTTTTTATTAATCCTGCTCAATATGTGGAAGAGGAAATGCCTAGAAGATTCGTCAGAAATGGGGGCTGCGGGAGAAAAAGTGGGAGATATGGATGTAACTGATCTTTTGGAGGTGATGCAAAGTTCAATAGCTAAAACTCTAGATGAAAAATTAAAAACATTACCAACTAAAGAAGATTTTGATAAAATAAATACAAAAATAGAAGATGTATCGGATAAATTTAATAACCTCTCAACTGAAAACGAAATATTGAAAGAAAAAATAAAAACTTTAGAAGAGTTCAAAGAGCAAACGGAGCGAAGATTAATTCATCTGGAGGATACTGTGAAGCGAAAGAATATTATAATAAGAGGAATTGAAGCTCAACAATCCGTATACTAAGCAGTGCAAAAATTATTTAAAGACACAATGAAAATAAAGCCAGCAGTTGAAATCGTCAATGCAAAAAAAATTTTTGAAAAGAATGATAAAATGGTCGTTAAAGCAGAGTTAAAAACTGAAAAAATGGTATCAGATGTCTTAAAATTTACTAAAAATCTTAAAGGTACTTCGATATTTATTGAAATTGACTTGAACTGTGATCGTCTACAGAGAAAAAAAATTATGCTTCAATTAAAAAATGATATATTGGAGGTAAACACAACGAAGAAAATTCTGGTCCGTAACGATAAGATTAGAGTTGGAGATGAGTGGTTACGCTGGGACAACAAGCAGGTTCTGGTAGGCGACAAAGAAAGCGCAGAAACTATTTTAACGGCAATATATGGTGAGGAGGCATCCAAAATAGATATAAGTTATGATAGGTTACTAACAAAAATCAATTCAAAAAACTAAAATGTTCTTATTTAAAAAAAGTTACGGTAAACAAAAGCATTGATAATGAAAAAGAAATAATAGAATACAAACAGCTTAAAATTTTATCGTACAATATACATGGGTTAGAAAACAAACAATTTCAGGCTGATTTTTTCAATTACATTAACTCTTTTGATATAGTTATCTTATTAGAAACCCACTTAACTGAGGAAAAGATCGAACAATTCAAAAAATATTTTAAACATTTAAATACTTATTGGAAACCAGTAACTAGGAACAGTAGATTTGATAGAGCAATTGGAGGTTGTATGTATGGCACAAACAAAAACATCAATTCTTCGTTCATAAAATGTACATTTAGTAATCAGAATAATATGGATATAATGAGAATTAAAATTAATAACACAGAGGTTTTAATTGCTCCTCAATATATCAGAGGAGCTGAATGGTATTCTGATTTTAATGCGGTGGAAAAGTATTTTACTGAAAATAGTCCTATGAATGCGGTAGTTATTGGTGACTTAAATGTTCGTATTGGTGATCTACAAGCAGAAGCAGAAGACAACATCTTAAATCAGTTTCATGCAAATTCTGGTATTCGAAAATCAAAAGACTCCGAAGTAAATGCTAAAGGGAGAACACTCATAGAGTTCTGTGAAGATTTTGGGTTAATAGTTTTAAATGGTGCGACAAAGGGAGATGAGTGTGGGAACTTAACATTTATGAATGGTGTCGGAGAGTCAGTAAATGATATTTGTGCGGTGTCACATGACCTGCTGGGTTTTATTGAACGTTTTACGGTAGAAGAACAAATCTGGTCGGACCATATGCCGTTAGTTTTGAATTTAAAAGTAAGACTTCAAAATACCCCAAATAAAATACAACAACTGCTTCCAAAATTACATTGGAATGATAATTTAAAAGGACAGTACAACCAAAAAGTCCTAGATAACCTGAGACTTTTAAAGAATCAAAAAGATTTGATAAATTTGGAGGACATAGTGAATATTATAAACAAATCAACAATTCAAAATAAACTAAATAAAAGGTTTATAGCTAAAAATAAATGGTTTGACTGGCAATGTAAAAAAGCTAGAAACACTTCTTTTGGGTTATTGAAAGAATATAAGCAACATATGGATGATGAATCAAAAAGAAAATATTTAAAGGCAAATGAAAATTTTAAAATTGTTTGTAACGAAAGAAAAAATAAGTACTATACGGAACTAGAAGTCAAACTGAATAAAGTAAATGATAGTAAATCATGGTGGAAGATTGCAAATGAGATCCGAAATAAAAACGATCAAGAACTGCCAAATATATCTGCGTCTGATTTTAAATCATATTTTATGACACTACTAAACCCATTGCAAAAATCAAAAGATATTGAGTATGCGCATATGTACCATGAAGATCGTTTTTTGGATAAAAATATTACAACATCGGAAATATATCAAGTTTTAGCGAAGGCAAAATCAGCAAAAGCACCAGGAGAGGATAGAATTCCATACGAATTTTTCAAAAATGCTCCTCATGAGTTAATTATCGAAATGGCAAATGCTTATAATGCTCTATTTAATAATTTTCAAGCAGATAAAACTTTCACCACAAGTGTTATATTCCCTATTTTTAAAAAAGGTGACTCTAATCAAACAAGTAACTATAGAGGCATCTCTTTTATGAACACCATAGCTAAAGTATTAATGGGTGTTATTACGGAAAGATTGTATTGTTGGTCCTATCAGCACAACATTCTCTCCGAGTACCAGGCCGGTTTTAGAAGAGAATATTCCACGGTGGACAATATCTATAATATTACGACCATTGTGCACCTGAAGTTTAAGGAGGGAAAAAAAGTTTACGCGTTCTTTGTTGACTTCAAAGCGGCTTTTGACAAAGTCGTTAGAAAATCCCTCATATATAAGTTGCATGCTATGGGAGTATCAACGAAAATGGTACGTTTTATTGAAAGCGTATACAATGGAACATATTCAACAGTGTGGAATGGGCAAGAACTATCTGGAAAATTTGAAACTGCCTCAGGTGTTAAACAAGGGTGCATATTATCCACTCTGCTTTTCTCATTATACATAAATGATCTCCATGATTATCTTGAAGGTGGTTTACAAGTTAGTAATTTAAATATCAGACTGTTGCTATACGCGGATGATATTGTTCTGATATCGGATGATGTAAATGTACTGCAAAAAATGATAAAAAAAACTTGAAACTTATTGCAACTACTGGAACTTGGAAGTAAATTTGACAAAGTCTAAAATAATGGTATTTCGAAATGGCGGACGGTTGGCACATCATGAAAAATTTGTATTCAATGAGGAGGAAATTGAAATAGTCAACGAATACTGTTATCTTGGTATGATCCTAACTCCAAAGTGTGTATTTACGAAACATGTAGCGAAGAGATTTAGCTCTGCAAAAAACTGCTTAAACTCAACATGGAGTAATTTTTTGGGTAAAAAAAATATATCGTTTCAAACTAAAACCCACCTGTATAATGCGGTTTGCCGCTCCATACAATCGTATGGAGCGCAAATATGGGGTCATTCACATTTTGACGAGGTTGATTGCCTACAAAGATACTTTGTAAAACGTGTTATTAATTTACCAAAATTCACACCGAATTATACACTTCTGTTAGAATCAGGTATGGAAGATGGCCACTTATTTACCCTTGAATTGCATATGCGTTACATAGCTCGAACCCTCTTTCAGTATACTAACGAACGGCTACCAAATTTTTTAAGTTCAGTAGCTCTAACACATAACATATCGTGGGCGAACAGTTTAAATACATTGGGTCAAGAGTACAATGTCCAATTATCACCAAATATGACACAACAGGAGTGGAACCAAAACCAAACACTTCTTATAAATTCGTTAAGATTAAAAAATCATCTAAACCATCTGCGTGGGTGGGAGCTAACGGAATCCTTTTATAATAAAACAAACCCAACAGTAGGATACTTATATTTTAATGGTAATCATACCCAAACTAACATAATGTGGATATTCAAAGCTCGCTGCGATTTGATAGAACTGAATGGGTCTCGGCACTCGAGAAGAGCTAACAAAATTTGCTCTTTGTGCAATTCAAAAGAAGTTGAAAACATCCAACATTTTATTGGAAGATGCCCAATTTTAAATTACTTTATACTAAAATGGTTTAATAAGATAACTCTATCGGATGATGAAATAATTAGAATTTTAAATGGGGAAAACAATTGGCAGAATTTAGTACAATACATTATCAGTGCTTTGGCTTATCGTAAAACACTAATACTTGAATATAATAATTAAAAAAAAAAAAAAAAAAAAAATAATACATTCATTGTAAAATTAAATTATATTTTTTATGTGAAACTCTTTTTTTCCGGCTAACGACATAGTCACAGCCGTATATTCTTTATATTTTTATAACGTTTTTAAAAAAAAATCAAAGAAAATACCAAATAAAGAATTACTACTACTACTATTAAAGTGTTTCTGAGTAGGCGGCCTGCGGCCGGACTTAGGGGTTTTTTACTCTGTGGTATGTCCGAAGCAGGCTTCGCTGAGTAAAACATTTCTGCAAATCTGTAAAATAAAATAGGTAATACTTTATTGTATTGTCCTATAAAATTACGTTTTTAACTCTAACTCAAAAATACGTTTTATCTACGCCATCAACCTTGTTCGCTTTGTCCGCTAGTATAAAATAAGTATTCCCTGAGGCCGCCAGCTTTACCCAGCTTTAACTGCATGAGCTTGGAACTACAAATTTGGTATGAAGGTTCCGCCTCCGACGCAGACACAATTTTCGGAAACATGATTTTTGAAAATAATTAAAAGGTTGCACAAAAGAGATAAAAAGTGTTTTGCTTAACGTTCTGCTTATACCTCTTCGCTAGAAATCTGAAATTTCGAATACATAAAGAAAATAGATTCGGTCGTAGTAACCGTATTTGGGTAGTAGCTATCGAATTGGTAGTTATCACCAAATATCTGTTGAAGCAATCGAAGTTTTATTGTCGTGTCAGAATGACTGTTGCTTCAGCCGAAAGGTTTTCATCACAATCGAACGATTCAGTTGTCGCAACCGAATCTTTCGACTGTGTTAGAAATTATTCGATTGAAGCAACGGACATTCTGACACGACATTAGAATTTCGATTGCCCCAACTACAACGGGAGCCCAGACCGAGAAGGTTTTCTGCGTGTAGAGTATGGGACAATGAACTTTTTTGAATTTTAAACAAAAACTTAATAAAAATGTCTTACAAAGAAAAAAGTGGAGTCACTTAATCACCCAGTCGAAACCGCTGAAGCTAGGAACATGAAATTTGGCATGTAGGTTCCTCCTTCAACGTAGACGATTTTTAGAAATTGTTAGGATAAAAAATATTCCTAATCTGTAATTTCAAATAATGTACTTAAAATATACTTATTAGAAAATTTGGCCTGTACACTCAGGGACCTTCTGCTTTAAAAATATGTAGTTATTTGGGTTGTAATACAGTTTCTTTATTTTTAATGTAAATGTCAGTCATTTGTAGAACAAATTAAATTTTTTACTAACTTTGTAGTTCGTTTAGAAAAACAAACCACATCAAATGACTGTTTTATGATTTTACATTAATTTTTTACAGTTGTTTTTTGTCATTTAAAAAAATAAAAAAAATAAATGTCTGTTTATTTTTTACTAACATGTGGTTCATTTTTACTACAGTTGTTAGTAATTTGTTGAACATTAAAAAACAAATGACAATGTTAGTTGAATTTAATGAAAAGTAAGTCGTCCTTTCTTTTAGTGAAATTTCATTTGTTTTTAACTACAATTGCAGTGGTATTAACCCACATAATATTGTAAGTGTAGGATCATCGCCTCCCATAAACAACCACTTAGATGGGATATTTGGAAATGTTTATGGGGAAAAGTCTCCTTATGTCCAAACCCCTTCAGGTTATTCACTAAAGAAAAACTTTTTGGAATTAATCATAAAACCATCGTAAGACATGGCTCATAGGGGATAAATGGTCATGAATCACAAATTTCAAAGCACTGGAGCTAGGAACTTGGAATAAGGCAAACAATTTTAATGTTTAATTATTAAAAGCTGAAATTTTAATGTATTCCGATATTAAAAACTACCGTTAACGTCGTCTAGGATTTTTAAGTTATAGAAGATTTTGGGTATTCGGAAGTCATGGGTATAAAAAACAGTAAAGGTGGTACTCTTTAAAACTCTTAAAGTAATTTACATATTCACTTAAAACTTGTATTTTTCAACTACGGCTAAATTATTTACTGTTTTAAACAAATGAACACAAAAGCATGAAATTGGAAATCTGTAAAAAAATTGGTTGGTCCTGGACAACCAATGAACACAAAAGCACGAAATTTGGAACCAGTAAACCAAATTTGGTACCAGACGATTTTTATCTCCCGATCCTAAATTTGTTTTTAAAATTTTCAACTTTTCAATTTTAATAGGACATCCTCATTATGAGCCTTCAAGAAAACTTTTCCACAAAATCTGTTATACTAAAATTTCAGAACGAAATTCCATGTATTTCCAAAACAATAAACATAAATAATCTATTTAATGGGTTTTAAATCGAGTTGACTATTTTTGAAATAATTTTTTATTTAAAAACTGACTTAAGCATAGATTTAAGTTACATTTATTTAACAAAACAGTAAAAATTCCCAGTGGTTTAACCATTTTTGAGTGATATTTTTCAAAACAATTTTTTTAGAACTTATTTGTTAAATTTAGATTTAAAATTTATTGTTAAAATATGATATTACCTAGTAAATGGCGTCATCAGCTAATCCGAAGTTTTCAAGACTGCGCTATTTTCTCCTTATCTGATTTTAGAATATGACCCATAGCTTGAAAATTGATAAAGTTAAAGGAAAGTCGATGAAAATTTTTATTAGTCTTACCTTCACCCTACGCCCGTGATAATGACATCCCTATCCAAAATTGGACCTTGGTTGGGACCAGGAGCCTCGGAATTTTTTCGAAAAATATTCTATTTTATAAAACGGACAAAATTTTCGTTTCTTTGGAGTATCCACAAATGTTCTTAATATATAGGGACCAAGGCTGGTAAAGCTTCCGCTACCCTTTTGAACAAAGAGCCCAAAATTAAAATGTAATGAGGCATATTAAATACCAAGTTTTATTATTATATTTCACATCAATGTAGCTTTGTTTTTGGCTTGAATAAGAATTGTGTGTAAATATGCGTCTAAACCAGTTAACCGGTTAAATTTGAAGAATGCGAATAAAATACTTTGTAAGAATAGAAATAAAACTGTAGATGTACCTATTTTGTACATTAATTAAGAATTGTAAAAATTAACAAAAAAATACTGGTTCTGAGCCAAAACAGAAATACATTTTGTAATAAATTTTTCTGTTGAGCGAACAGATATATTATTTTGAGTGTTGGGTTTTGAACTCAAAAACTTCAGTGACGTTTTATGTGGTTTTAAGTTTGAATAAAATTGTCCTTAACCTGTTTTTCGAAAAGTATAATTTTTGTATTTTTTATTTCCAATTTGGACTAAAATTCCTTTACGAAAAATAAGATTTGAGAAAAATGTTAATGAAAATTAAAAAAAAAAAACACACAATGTGAATGAAGTTTTGGAGTTCAAAAGATTATTATTTTGGAACTACCTGGAGTATTGAAACTTAAATATAATATTTTTGTAAAAAAATACTATCAAGTTATGCAAAAACTTTTTCGATGTCTTAAAGGCTATATTGATTAATTCTGTGAATTTTTTTAACATTTCATCTACTCATTGCAAGAAAGAATTTAAATTCAAGTTCGAAGGAACAGGATTTAAGACAGACTGTTTCTAAAAACATTCTATCCTCTTCATCTCCGAATTCCTAATTAGTACTTCTCAGTGCGCATGTTTCTATAACTACATATAAATTTTAATGTTTCGACGATCAAGTAATCGAGTTTCCCCGTTCTAATAAAATTTTTCAAAAACCAAATTTTTACTGATCTGCCCATTTTGGAAACAACTTACGTTTTAAGTTTCAGATTTAGCTTAACATTTTGATTAAGATGAGCACTTCTAAACATTTTAAATCCCGGTAATACCACGTTTCCAGTCTAAAATTCAATAAGTGCATTTTCAGTGTATTAGCCCGCATCACAGAAAACCTATATTTCTACTTTTTAGCCAATGATCGTAAAATGGGACTCTTTACTCGTTTCTACGTCTTCCAGTACTATATTAAAGATCCTGTTTTAGTGGAGGTCTAAATTTGGGCGATGTTTAATTAGTAAGTACTTTTTTGTTTCGAGAACTTTTTGGAAATAACGCATCATGCCATGATCATGAAAATTGATATAACATGAAACTTGTTATATGTATTCTTCAAATTTTTACAAATTATCAGTTTTTTAGATTTTTTGAAAATTTGTTATCATTTGCGCTCAGTGGTTGATTTTTTTAAATAAAATTACTTTTGTGGAATACGTACTTGTTAAAAAAAGAAAAAATAAGTATTTTTTGTAAAAAGTACTTTGATTTTGACCTTTTTGAAAAATTACTTTTTGCAATATTATGTAGTTTTTTTGGAAAAAGCATTATTTTTTTGGTTGGAAAATGTGGTTTTTATGGAAAATTCACTTTTTGGAAAAATTTCTTTTTTTAAATAATATCTTTTGTTTTCAAAAAGATACTTTTTTTTAAATAATACTTTTTTTTGAAAAAGATACTTTTTTTTGAAAAAGATACTTTTTTTAAAAAAGGACTTTTTCGGATAAATACGTATCTTTTTTTGAAAGCGTACTTTTTTTTTGTAAAGGTATTTTTTATTTTGAAAAAAGTACTTTTTTGAAAAAGTTTTTTTTTCTGGTGAAAGCACTTTTTCCGTGAAAAGTTCTTTTTGGTAAAAGCACTCGTTTTTAAAAAAGTATTTTTTTTTTTTGAGGAAAAATGACTTTTTTTGGAAAAAGATATTCTTTTGGAATAAGATAATTTTTTTCGGAATACTTTTTGGCCATCTCCGTTGGACTATCAAAAAATACCGTCTTTCCAGGAGGAAACTGTATACCAAATTTTCGGTTATTTGGCCCAGTGGTCAAGGCTGGGCAATGTTGATCCAGTCAGGAAAAGAGGAGGCCTTTTCTCACTTTTTGGCCATCTCCGATGAAATATCAAAAAATCCCGTCTTAGTGGAGGTCACCTTCCCTGGAGGAACCTATATGCAAAATTTAAAGTTTCTAGGATCAGGTGCTAGGCTGGGCGATGTTGAGTCAGTCAGTATCTCACACTACTCTTTGATATAAATAGATAGACAGATGAAAACTACTGTTACTTAAAAAAAAAAAAATGTTCCATTTGTGAAAAAAAACTTTTTAAACCCGTTATTCTTTTGAAAAGTACCATGACTAAAAAACCGTTACTTTTTGAAAAAACTACTTTAAAGAAAAACGTTCCTTTTTTGAAAAAACGATTCTTTTTGTTTTAAAAACCCGTTCTTTTTTTTTGAAAAACCGTTTTTTTTTTTAAACAACAGCTACTTTTTCAAAAACGTTATTTTTTTGAAAAATGTCGTAACTTAAAATACAAAAACCGTTAGTTTTTGATTAAACCGTTACTTTAAAAAACCCGTTACTTTTATTTGTTAAAAAAGTAACGGTTACTTTTTTAAAATGCCGTTACTTATTTTGCAAAAACGGAAGACTTTTTTCACTTTTTCGCACTCTCCGTTGGAATATTGGAAAATCCCTTGTAAATTTCAAGTTCCCAGGTCCAGGGGTCTAGGCTGGGCGATGTTGAGTCAGTCACTCACACCACTTCTTTATATATTCTGAATTCTGGTTAAACGAATTACAGGACGTCAAGGTTGTTCGTTAAATCGAGATATTCGTTAAACAACAAAACTAATAAAAAAAACAAAACTATGCAATTATTATTTATATTTTTTAAATTTATATATTTTTTATTTTCGTTCGACTTCAGTGTGATAAGTTTGACATTCGTTGAACCGGGAATTTTTTTCATTGAGTGTTTTTTTCATTTTTTTTTCCAGTTTAGATACAAAAAAAAAAAATTGGGAAAAAGCACTTCAAAAATTATAAATTTTTTTGGAAAAAGTATTTTTTTCAAACTGTAATTTAATTTTTGAAAAAATGTATTTTTTCTGCATTTTTTTGAAGATGGTACTTTTTAAGAAAAAGTAAATTTTTTTTGGTACTTTTCTTTGGAAAAGCTAAAAAATTTTCGCTAATTTTTTTTTTTGAAAAATGGAAGTTTTTTTTGGAAAATTTACTTTTTTTTGGAAAAAGTACTGTTTTGAAATTGGTACTTTTTTAGAAAAATAAAATTTTTTTGGTACACTTTTTGTTTTTTTTTTTTGTGGAAGATACTTTAGGTGGGAAATGGAAATTTTTTTAGGAAAAAGTATTTTTTGAGGAAAAATTACTGTTTTTAGTATATTTGTGGAAAAAGTACTTTTTGAAATTGGTATTATTTTAGAAAAATTTATATATTTTCTTTTTGTTTTGAAATTGTATCTTTTTTTGGAAAAGGTGTTTTTGGGAAGTAGCACTTTTTTAAAATTGGTACACATTTTGAAAATTAAATTTTGTTGGTAGTTTTTTGGTTGGTTGGTATTTTTTTGGAAAAGGTACTTTTTTCGGTACTCTTTTTTGGAAGATACAGAAAGTACTTTTTAAAATACAGATACAGAAAGTACTTTTTAAAATCCTAATGAAGAAATATAGAGTATGGCCTCGAACTTGAATAATTTTCATTTTCATTGCACAATTAAAGGTCGAAAAAAACATAATTTTTATTTTTAATAAAAATTATAACACACTTGTATAAAAGGCAGAGTACCGCCAAGTTTACTTCCCCTGTTTTGCTTACAAACTAAACAAAATATAAAAAGGAGAGAGAAACAAAAAAACGTGTATTGAATATCCACCAGAGGTGGATCTTGCACATCAAACAAGTTTTCAATTTATTTTTTGATCAATGGTTATAATCTTTAACTTCAAACTCATATGTACAGGAAGGGGCAAAAGTCGCGAAGGGATTTGAAAAATTAATAACTTTTCTAATTTAATTTTTTTTTCTTTTTCTTTTTAGGGCTTGTAAAATAAATCTGGGAGATTAATTATGGAAGGTTACAACGTTATCCAGCTAACCAAAATCATAGAACTTTATTTTGAACATCATCGTTCAATAATTCAAACTCAACGAGCCTATCGTCGTCATTTTAATGTGCGGAATTCACCATCCGAATCAATGATTCGACGCTTAGTGACACGTTTTCAGGAACAAGGCTCAGTGAGGGATCTTCCACGAAGCGGAAGACTACATTCTGTAATTAGTGAAGCAAATATTCAACGCGTTCTGGAGAGTGTTGAGGAGAATCCTGAAACATCAACTCGAAGGCGCTCTGCTGAGCTGCAAATGTCTCGGCGGTCTTTACGCAGAATATTAAAGGGAAATTTACATCATTTCCCATACGAGAGATGAGGTTCCACCAAGATGGGGCCACTGCACACACTGCTCGAGCCACTATGCAGCTCCTAAGGCAGATTTTTGGCGAACGTTTAATTTCCAAAAATTCAGCATTTAATTGGCCTGCCCGTTCGCCGGATTTAATAGCACCAGATTATTTCCTTTGGGGATATTTGAAAGAGAAGGTGTATATCAATAAACCCAGAACACTTGCACAGCTCAAAGAGAATATTCGAGCCGAAATAAGAGCGTTGCAGCCAGATACTCTGACTCGTGTCATGGAAAATGCTATTAAAAGAGCTCAACTTTGCGAGGCTGAAAATGGTGCTCACTTACGTGACGTAATCTTTCACACCTAAATTTAAAAAATCTCCCAGTATCATATTTTATTATTTTGTAAAAAAAAAAAAATAAAATTAAAAATTAAAAAAGTTATGACTGTTTTAAACCCCTTCGTGACTTTTGCCCCACCCTGTATATTAGTTCTCATGTAGTGAGTAAACTAGTTCATATGTATGTTTGATGTTTGGCATGGGATTGTTACCGCTTTCAAAACGTGTTCTGATGATGGGAACCTAGAAAATTCCCGAAATAGATCTATCAACACATTCCTGAAAGGGTCAAATAATAAATTTGAAAACAAAAACTCTATAGATTATTTGTTAGGACAATATCCTAATGAAGAAATATAGAGTATGGCCTCGAACTTGAATAATTTAATATTTAATATTTTTGGTACTTTTTGTTTGGAAAAATGGAATTTTTTTTTGGAAAGGGTAATTTTTTTTTGGAAAGAGTACATGGTACTTTTTTTAGAAAAAATTATTTTTTGTGTGACTTTTTTTGGAAAAAGTACTTTTGTGGGAAAAATGCTTTTTTGGAAAAGATATTTTTTTCAAAAAGTACTTTTTTTACATTAGTACTTTTTTAGAAAAATTAATTTTGTTGTACTGTTTTCCAATACTTTTTTAGAAAAATTAATTTTTTGTAATTTTTTGAAAAAGAACATTTTTGGCACCTCTTTCTTTGGAAAAATAAACTTTTTTTGTACTTTATTTTGGAAATTGGTACTTTTGTAGAAAAATAAAAGGGAACTTTTTCGTTACTTATTTTGGAAAAGGTACTTATTTTTTGGAAAAAGGTACTTATTTAGGGGAAAAGTACTTTTTTGAAATTGAATTTCAGCTAAAATGTGCTTTTACGACAGTTTTTGGTACTGTTTTCTAAAAAGGGTACATTTATTGGTACTTTATTTGAAAGAGGGTATTTTTCGGCAATTATTTTATTTGAAAATTTCGGTACTTTTTTGTTGGAAATGGGCATTTTTGAAAATGGTACTTTTTTATAAATAAATTTTTTTTTTTTGGTACTTTTTTGCCAATAGTTTTGGTGATTTTTTTAGTAAAAAGGAAAACATGTTGATACTTTTTTTGAAAATTAACTTTTTTGGTACATTTTCTTTTGGAAGTACATTTTCCAAAAAGGGTAAAATTTTTGGTGCTTTTTTTTTGGAAAGGGACATTTTTGAAATTGGTACTTTTTTAAATTTAATTTTTTTGGTACTTTTTTTGCCAATAGTTTTGGTACCTTTTTTTTGAAAATTAACGTTTTCGGTACTTTTTCTCTTGGAAAATGTACTTTTTTGGAAGAAGGTACTTTTTTTTGGAAAAAGGAACTTATGTAGGGAAAAAGTACTATTTTGAAATTGGTACTTTTTAGAAAAAAAATTTTTTTGGTACTTTTTTGACAATAGTTTTTTGTACTTTTTTCTGAAAAGGGTAAATTTTGTGGTACTTTTTTTAATAGGCTTTTTTTGGTAATTATTATTTTTTGAAAATTTCGGTACTTTTTTTGCAAAGGGACATTTTTGAAATTGATACATTTTTAGAAAATTAATTTTTTTTGATACTTTTATTTTGGATAAGGGACTTTTTTCGGTAATTATTTTTTTGAAAATTTCGGTAGGTTTTTTTTTGGAAAGGGACATTTTAGAAATTAGTTCTTTTTTAAAATATTTAATTTTGTTGGTACTTTTTTGCCAATAGTTTTGGTACTTTTTTTTGGTAAAAAGAAAAATTTTTTGGTGCTTTTTTTAATGAATATTTTCGGTACTTTTTCTCTTGAAAAATGTACTTTTTTTTGGTACTTTTTTCTGAACAGGGTACATATTTTGGTATTTTTTTTGCGAAAGGGATTTTTTTCGGTAATTATGTTTTTTGAAAATTTCGGTACTTTTTTTTTGGAAAGGAACATTTTTGAAATTGGTCCTTTTTTAGAAAATTTAATTTTTTTTGGTACTTTTTTGTGAATAGTTTTGGTACATTTTTTTTGGTAAAAATAATAATTTTTTGGTACTTTTTTTTTTGAAAATGAACGTTTTCGGTACTTTTTCTCTTGGAAAATGTACTTTTTTCCAATGCTTTATGGTTTTTGAGTTTTCCACTTTTTGGCCTTCTCCGTAGGAATATCCAAAAATCACTTCTTAGTGGAGGTCTAAGTCGAAGGATGAACATATGTACCAAATTTCAAGTTCCTAGGTCCAGAGGTCTTGGCTAGGAAAAATGGGCAATATTTTCCGAAAAAGGAGGAGTTTTTCCACTTTTTGGTCTTGTCCGTTGGAATATCAAAAAATCGCTTCTTAGTGGAGGTCTAAGTCGGAGGAGGAATATATGTAAAACATTTCAAGTTCCTAGGTCCAGAGGTCTTGGCTGGGCGATGTTGAGTCACTCAGCCCTCAGTCACTCAGTATCTCAGTCATATAGTATCTCTTATATAGTTATAGATATGTGACCATATATGATCACATGTAAGTGTACATGGTACAATTAATCAAAAATAATTATATCACTTTTTTATATAATCATATATGGCAAACCATTTTATTATATATAAATATAACTACGGTTTTTTGTTTTGTAATGATTATTAATATGTTTTTGGCAGCTCAGGTGTTTTCGTGTAACATGTTACTGTTAAACATGTTCAAAAACAAAATTTTGTGTTAATTATACAAAGCTTATGCAGAGAATATATTAAACAAAACAAATTATGAAAGGCTTGGTAGAGAAGAATGAGTGTATTTTCTAAAAATCATAACTAAAGTGTAAATTTTCAATTTTCTGAATCAGACTGCGCAGTTTCTGGTATTGAACCTTCGTCAGTGACCCTTTTTTTTGAATAATGTAATATTTGTTATGTTTTTATTTGTTCGATTGCGTCTATATGAAATTTTTCTGTGCAATCACTGACCGTGGTATAGATAAACTGATTTCTAATGCCACATGCACTCGCACTACGCGTTAGACAGAGCGCTTTAGCGCACTGATCTATCGCACATCACACAACATGGGGAAGTACCAATGTAAACAAACGTGGTGAGTACCTGCTTGAATTTATATGTAGCAATAATATAAACATAGCAAATAGGGGTGACGAGCCGACTTTCAGGAATGCTATTAGGTCAGAGGTCTTAGATCTCACTCTTACTAGCTCTGATATTTCTTTCGCCATCTCCAATTGGCATGTCTCCAATGAAGTATCAATGTCTGACCACCAACACCTGGTATTCGATGTTGTTAGTTCATTGGACTCATGCCAGATCTATCGTAATCCCAGATGCACAAACTGGGAAAATTTTCGTCCTCATTTGAAAAACGGTGCAAATCTTTCTAAAGGGCTCATCTTGAGCACAAGCGAAATTGATCATGTAGCATCTGATATTCATTCAAATTTAACTTCTGCTTATACTCTGAGCTGTCCTGAAAAGACCAGGAAGACGAAGAGGGATGTTCCATGGTGGAACGATGGTCTGGATAAGCTCAAAATGGAGGCCAGAAGACTGTTCAATAGGGCCAAGGAAACAGGAGACTGGGTTACCTATAAGGCAGCGCTCACTGAGTACAATAAAGAACTACGTAGATCCAAGAGGTCCACGTGGCGCAACTACTGTGAGAAGATCTCTGATCTTCCAGAGGCGGTGCGTCTACAAAAGGCCCTGTCCCAGGATTATACGAATGGTCTATCTACTCTCAAGAGGTCGAATGGTACCTACACTGAATCTCCCATTGAAACCTGTGAACTCCTACTTGATACGCACTTCCCAGGATGCGTTGACAACTGCGGGTCTGTCGTGATTCAACGAATTCCAGACCTAACAGGCAGAAATGTACGCCTATCAAGTGCTGTCTTTCAGGAGAACAGGGTAAAATGGGCGATAGGTGAATTCTCTTCATTCAAATCTCCGGGTCCGGATGGGATCTATCCTTGTCTGTTGCAGAAAGGGATGGATTTAATTGTCCCACAACTGGTTAGGATATTTAGATCTAGTCTGTTATTCGGTCATGTACCGACGCCGTGGAGGGAGGTTAGAGTGGTCTTTATACCGAAGGCGGGGAAGAAGTCTGAACAACTGCCCAAATCCTTTAGACCAATTAGCCTGAGTTCGTTTCTCCTTAAAACAATGGAGAAAGGCGAAAGCCGATACACAAATTACAGTTTGCGTATCAACGAGGTAAATCTACCGAGACTGCTGTCCATCATGTTGTCACTACAATAGAACGGGCACTAGAGGCAAAGAATATTGCCCTTTGTGCCTTTATTGATATACAGGGCGCCTTTGACAACACGTCCTACGAGGCAATTAGGGTGTCCATGGTTAGAAAGGACATCTCTCCAATTATCATCAATTGGACTTTGGAGATGCTACGCTCTAGAATAATCACGTTCGGCATAGGGACTACTAGTAGGACCGTAAATGCGATTAGGGGCTGTCCACAGGGGGGTGACTCTTGACAGATCCCTTACCTGGAATGAACATCTTGACTATGTCTCCAAGAAGGCCACAAGGGCATATTATGCCTGCCAAAGACTTTTTGGTAAGACATGGGGTCTAAGGCTGCAGATGGTCTACTGGTCCACCATGCCATGCTGCCCTGGCATGGTGGACAAAGGTTGAACAGGTAGGGGCAAGGGATGCTCTCGAGGATCTACCGTCTTATGTGTATTGGCATAACGGGGGCAGGCGGAACCTGCCCGACGGATGCCATGGGGGTTATGCTGGGGATACCACCATTGCATATTTCTGTAATGGAGGCTGCCTGCATAGGATCCTCCAGACTTAGAGAATTCGGTGACATGAGGGGAGGTGATCTAAGGGGTCACATGAGGATCGCTAGAATCCTAATTGATGACCCGGTTACAAAGGTTACGGATAGGAGGTCACCGGAGTACATCTTTGATAGGAACTTTAAAGTGATGCTGTTCGACAGGGCCATGTGGACCAACAGATCCTGGGAGCCAGAGCGGGGTTCTCAGATATGGTTCACAGATGGCTCAAAGCATGCAAATGGTGACACTGGTGCGGGTGTCTATGGACCAGGTTTCCAACGGGCCTTACCCATGGGTAGATACCCCTCCATTTTTCAGGCAGAGATTTTTGCTATCTGTGTCTGCGCGGAGGAGTGTCTACGAAGGGGCACTATTAGATCTCGCATCTACATTCTTTCCGACAGTCAGGCGGCATTAAGGGCTTTAATGTCCTATGAGGTGTCATCTGGTCTGGTCATGGAATGCATTCTGGCTCTTAACCGACTTGGCAGGCGCAACTCGCTTACCTTAGGGTGGGTTCCTGGTCACGAGGGGCATGAGGGCAACGAGAGGGCAGATTGTCTTGCTAATTGCGGGGCCCGAAGGCCCTTTATTGGCCCTGAACCATTCTGTGGTATACCTTTGGGGTATGTTAGGGAGAAGCTCGGGTCGTGGAGGGAGTCAGAATTCTCTCTCTATTGGGAAAACTCTCTTGGCCAACGACAGGCTAAGAGATTAATTTCTTTTTCCAGTGCAGGATCGAGGAGACTCTTGTCCCTCGGGAGGGGTGACTTGAGAACCCTGGTGTCTTACCTGACTGGACATTGCAATCTCAGATACCACCTGCGCAAAAGGGGTCTTTCGGACACGGATGAGTGTAGGTTTTGCGAACTGGTAGCTGAGACGTCAGAGCATGTTCTTTGCGAATGTCCGAGGCTATGTGAAAGGCGTGCCAAGTTTCTTGGCAATCGCTTTGTCTCCCCTTCGGACATTATGAAGATTTTGCCTAATAGGATTATTGGCTTTATAGGTAGCTTGAATCTTTAGGGTAACTTTAGGCAGCACAAAAGACCTAAGTTGGTCGCGGTGCATAGTGCCATATAATCTAATCTAATCTATCGTCAGGTCGAGTTTTGTTGTGATTAAAACTAGTTTATTCAATACACGGTGTTTTTGTTCTTGCATACATAATCTCAGAAGTACAACTTCAACAACACAAAAGTTCTATTTTTAACTTTAAAATTTAATTAAAAATTCTTAAAAGCATGAAAATTAATTAATTAATTAAATGTATCACTGTTAACAGATTTTTTCAAAACTCTCTTAAAACCAGTTCAGGATTTTAGAAAAGAGCGACTTGCTTAAAAAAATTAAACACCCAACCCTTATAAAATGCGTAACGGATTCTGAATTTAAAAATTAAATAGTTGCCCTGTTAAAAATGGACATATGTGGATACATACATGAAAACCCATGCTTTATGAATGTCCACATGCATCCATACATGATTCATATGTGTTCATAAACCATTATAATATGTTCATATAAGGAATCATAAATGTTCTTATGTGTGCATTAACGAAATTTAGGTAATATTTACATATGTATATAATCATACATGTCTATACATTTCCATTCATGGCCATATGTGAACATTAAAGAAAATTTAGGTAATATTTATACATATGATTACATATGAACTTTTATGAACACTTAGTTTCACTATATGCAATATACTTTTTACCACTGACTGAGTTTTGTGGTTAACAAAATATCAAAATAGTTTTGTAGTTAACAATTTGAAATTGCTGAAGGACTAAATAGCGAGATGTATCCTTCATAAACAAAATATCGTATAGTTATTATTTATAATAATTTTGTATAACAAGGACGTGTAAAGTTTGCTGTATATTTCTGCTCTTGAAAAAACCTGTAAGTCTTCTACTTGAAAATTTTGCGAACAAAACATTTGATTTTCTTCCTCGATAAATGTTGTTTTTTTTTGTACCTAGCGTTTTAAATTTATTATATGCTCCAACTTCATGTTGCAACTACAAGTAGCACCTAATTGGATTAAAATTAAAAGTACTGAACATTTTAATTTTATTTTTCATTTTTTTATTAAAATTTAATCAAATTGTATATAATTTGATCATATTTGATAGACCCTTTATCGGATCAAACTGTATGAGATTATATACCATGAGACACCATGAGATCAGCTTATGCATGCCATTTTTCGGATGAGATGTGATGTTTAGTTATATGTGATACTATATATAATCATATATGATTATATCGGAACTTTTTTTCGTCAGGAAATCACTTCTACTTGTATCTAATTTAATCAAATATGATACAATTAGATTTAATCAATATGATACAATTAGATGATTGTTCGTATGAAATTTTATATCATTTATTGTGGGGTCATATTAAATTAGATAAAGCTTCATATTCGTTTTTTAATGGGCTACTCAAATTTAAAATCAACTCGAAAATTTTCTTTGAAAATATCTATTGAAATCTCCCAGATTCTTGAAGCTTATTAATAGAAAAACTGTATTGCTCAAGAATTTACTTGCAACGAACATAGTTTAGTAGAGTTTGCTGTTCAGTTTTAAACGAAACCGCAGTTTTCCAAGCATCAAACCCGAAAACCGTTCTTAAAAAATACTTTAACCTATGAAAATATAATGTATATGTATTTGGGGCGTTTTATCTGAAGTGACTCAACTTTTGAAAACGATGTCTTCCGATCGGGATGAAATTTGCACCAAGGTTAGTAATAGTTATAGTTTAGACACAATTTTTCAACAAGATCGGTCAAGAACTCTCTGAGTTAGAGTTGGTCAAAATTTGACATTTTGGCCAAACTGGTATTTTCTCATCCATGTTACTTATTACCTATTGTTCTTAGCAAAATTTGTCCTAAAAAGTTTATATAGATATTTCTTCAATATTTGGAAAAAAAAACTTTTAAAAATAAAAAAATTTTGACTTTTTTTTTAAATCAAAAATTTTTTGACTTTTTTCAAAATATGCCCATTTTTTGCATATTTTTTTTATTTATTTGTAATAATAATTAAATTAGTATATAATAATAGCAATCAAAATAAGAAGATAAATAATTTAATAAAATTTAAACTTATGACCTGTTCCTCAATCTCGAACGAAAACCTAAGCGAACGCTAGCTAGTCACTCGAATTCGAATCAATTTGGGTTTCTCTATTTCGAAAGCTATCGTTCGCCTATACTTACGTGTGTCAATTTTTGTGTTTTACGTATTTACAAATCATAGTGGTGCCAGACCGGATATTTTAAACTTCTATTACAATTTCCTTTAAAAATACCAAAAATACTACTAAATTGTTTGAAGATAAATACAACACTACTTAACAGTGATCAGCTGTGTATGACAAATAAATAATTAAAACTAATAAATAAAACAAAAGCAAAATTAATAAATCAAAAAAGTACACCAGCGTTTTCAGCTGTTCCATTGTGGATTTCATTAAGCTGAAATTTAAAGTTCTTAAAAAACTACAAGTATTCGTGTTATTTTGTTATCCCTTCTTTTTTTTAAATATTTATAATTTTTTATTATATCATTCATTCCAGCAAAGAACATTGAAAAATGAGGATTTTTTTTTAGGTTCTCCGATTTTTTTATATTTTGTACATGAATACTCTATAGTCCCACTTGCACGTAGCCTTTTTCAGATCTCGAAATTTGTAAAAATCGCGATTTTATGTACGTTTTTAATTTTCATAAATTTGATAAAAATGCTAAAAGTGTTTTATAAAAATATTTTCATTTTATAGAATAAAAAAAAATATTTTTTTTTTAAATCATTAAAAATAAAAGACATGTTTGTTCCATAAAAATCAGTATTATTATAATTAGCTAATATTCCATATTTTAGTAAACTGTTTTTTTTTTTGAAAATCGTATTAAGTATTTTGTTTAAAAATCCAGTTATAAAGTAGACAAGTGCATCTTCCAAATATCGTTTAAATTAATAACATGCGATATACAATTAAAAAGTTATGGCACTTCAAAGTAAAGTGCTTTTAGCATTTTTTTGATATTTATGAGAACTAAAAACGTGCATAAAATCACGAGTTTTTACAAATTTGGAGATCTGAAAAAGGAAATGTACAAATGGGACCATAGAGTATTCATGTAAAAAAATAAACAAATTCAGAGGACTCGTGTTCAGATTTTTTGAGTTTTCTATGGAATGAATGATATATTTTTTTGAAAAATTTTGTTACTCGAAAACAAAAAAGCAAGTGACTGGTTTTGACATTTACGTTCGCACTGTTGACAACTCGTTCGAAATAGAGAAACCAAATTTTGTATGAAAACTGTTACGTTTTCATTCGACTTGTACTTCAAGTCATCGTTCGCATAGAAATTTAGTTAGAGAAACCCAAATCAATTTTCTTTCGCTTAGAAAGCGAAAGAAAGCTTTCTTTCGAAATAGAGAAACAGACCATTAATCACATTAGATCAATATACATCATAACTATTTTTATACTTAATTTATTGTAGCTGGTGAAGTGTTTAAGTTTTGTAAATTTTTAAATACCCCGTCTTTCATCCAGATTATTTAGCGCCTTTATTTGCTGCTTTTTTGTCAATCCTTTCTTGGCGTTACTAGGTTCAGCTGTTGATTTCGCTGCCAAAACGCAATGTTTTGGCCTCAGTTGGGTAAATTTTGTGAAGCCAATTTTGACATCCTCGTGGTCAGATTGAAATGTTGCGAATAACTCTTTCAGGTTGCAGAGAAAAATTCTCTTCTGCCTTCGATTCGTACAGACACCCAGTCTTTCAGCCCTGTCACCAGGCGACTCATATCATCTCGCTGATAAAAACTGAGTTACTAGAGCTTCAGTTTCGCACTCTAAAGTTTTTATCTTCTTTTTGTTTAGAGTGTGAGAATCCCATGCTCGGCAATCAAATTTTTAGCAGTTCTTGCTTTTCGTTGAGACGTTCCAAACTCAGTGATTATTTTTGCAGAATTCCATGTCGATGGAGCAAGCGTGAGAAGTTGAATTCTTTCAGCTCTACTCTGTGACGTTTTGTATTTCTCTTTTATTTGTTCAAGAACTTCTACTGCATCCTTATGATATTGCTTTTGACATTCATTCTTTGAACTTATACCTTCTACTGAAAAGTTAGAATCACCATCATCATCAACAGTTCTGCCATCATTCTCAGAATTACTTTTGTCTTCATCTGGAATAACTTCAACGCAAGGCTCATTACTATTCAAATCCGGTAATACATTCAACTTTACGAGCTCTTTCCTGCATGATCCACAACCGTTTTGAAAGCGTAGGGAATTTTTTTAATAACCCTTCGGAAATATTTCGCATATCTGATGATGTCTGTTTCCTTTTGTTACAGGGATTAAAACAAATAGAACCATGCATTTTATTTTCAAGCTTCGCCTTGGAGCCGTAGACATTGTGAAGATAAATTATGTAAATAACACAAGTCTAAACTTTATCGCTGTTTCTAAAAAACTGATTTCCCAATGTCTTTAGAATGGCAATAAATAGTTATTTAAGATCATTTTAACCAAGTGTTACTAATAATAATAAACTACCTAAAAATTTTTACCTTTTTAACATAATATTAAAATAAACTACATGTTAACTTCTACCCCTCCAAACACTTTTTAAAGTCAAGTGTCATAAAATAATAAATAAACTGGTATTTCGGAGAATAGTTATAAAATATTTCCACCTGATTCAAAAACTTGGCTCTGGGGCATCTGGTATTTTGACAATAAAAATCACAATTAATATTACGTGCGCTCAAAACTACCTATAGGATTGACAAAAAAGCAGCAATTAAAGGCAGATACAAGACTCAGAAAAAATGTTGGGGGTGGAAAAATGTTGGGGGTTTAACATATTGTGGGTATTGCAGTAACGAGGGTATGACATTTTAGTGAGGTATGTTATACCTCATACACAAACAGGAAATAATTCAAAATAGTGTATATGCTAAAAATTTAAAAACCTTTGCCTTGAGTTACAAAACATTTATTTTGATAGATATCGCACTCACATTCCACTAAGCGACCAAAAAGCTCTTAAAAGAAAAGACCTAAGCTTTCTGTTGAGCAAAACAAAGAAAAATAGGCAACTATTTAGGACAAATTTTGATAAGAACAATAGGTAATAAGTTACATGGATGAGAAACAACACATTTTTGTCCAAAATGTCAAATTTTGACCCCCTCTAACTCAAAGAGTTCTTGACCGATCTTGTTGAAAAATTGTGTCTAAACTACTATCCAATATTACTAACCTTGGTGCATTTCATCCCGATCGGAAGACATCGTTTTCAAAAGTTGGGTCACTTAATATGAATAGTTTTTATTACTAATTTTGTTTTGAGCTCGTTATTTATTTTGTTTTGTACAATATACAAGGTGTTTTATATTAAATTATACTAATAATGATAGTTTTTATTACTAATTTTGTTTTGAGCTCGTTATTTATTTTGTTTTGTACAATATACAAGGTGTTTTATATTAAATTATACTAATAATGAATTTCGAAAACTGAGTGTAAATAATCATTTCCTAGAACTACTTTCTTTAAAAAACTTGAAAAAGTGCAATAATTTAAGAGATATTAAGTTTTGTGTGTCCAATAACAATTTGAATTTTTGGAGCTAAGTTCATTTCGAAATTTGCGATTCATCTATTATTTCAACAAACTTACTGAAGTCACAGATCCAAAAAATAGAGTTTTTAAAAACGAAGAATCCTTTTCCATGGTCAGCGAAATAGACTCAAATTAACAAGTTGGGTTACAAAAAATATCAAAAACATTAATTAATAACGGGTTTCTTATTCTCCTTCAAATGCTCAAAATGCACTTATTGTCATTATTTGAACGAGATATTCAACTGAATTTTAATAAATATCTAATAAAAATGTTTATGTAATTTTTGTATGAATACTTAATTATACCGCAACCGCGGTTTTAAAATTTCTCGGTTTTCAGCAAACTCTGATTTTTAGCAAAAACATTGGTAGATTCAGCAAAAGTTTTGCTATCACTTAGTTGATCAAAAATTAAAAAATCCTTGCTAAAAGTTAATAAAATTTTTGCTAAATGTTAGTAGACTGAAAAAAACTCAAAACAATTTGTAGAAAATTATATTTTAGTTAATTTATTTGTTGAAAATTGTTTGTGATTCTTTTAAAAATAATTTGCACTACGTTACAAAATATAAAAATGTTCATACTCCCACATTGAAGATATGAATTAATTTAATATCTGAAAATATATAGAAATAATTATATATAACATAAACAAAATTATCTTGCAACTACTTACATCAATGGCTGTCTAAATATACAACTATTTTTGCAATAAGAAAAAGAAAACATAAAAATTGCCTAAGACGTGACTCATTGTCTTTTCCTATAGTCTGTCTACCTGGACGTATATTTGTTTGCAATTTGACCACACTACATTAATAATCACTTTAAATGTTTAGTTTACAAATACACATTTAAGGTTTATTAAATTTAAATATTTTGCATTTAATTTAATTAATAGACAATTACTTTGACAAGCGATGACAACACAAAATTAAAGTTTTTTTAATGCACATATGTATGTATGTATTATCATTGTTAGCATTCTTTTGTATAAAAAACAGATACAAAAATTTTCCATGGTTGATTTTTTAAATAAATTAGTAAAACATTAGTAAAATGTTAGTAAAACATTAGTTCAAAACAGTAAAGTGCTGAATAAGTGCAACTAAAATTTTAGCTGAAAACACAATTTCAGCAAAAAATTTGCTGAGAAATACACTCAAAAAAATAAGTTAGTACAAAAGTTAGTAAAACGTCTTGTAAATCAGGTATACTATTTTTTAGCAAATTTTTTTGCTAAAATCGTGTTTTCAGCTAAAATTTTTGTTATACTTATTCAGCACTTAACTGTTTTATACTAATGCTTTACTAATATACTAATGTTTTACTAATTAATTTTGCTAAAAAAAACTGTGCTGATAAGCACATTAATAGTGTGGACGACAACCATATTGAAAGATATACGCACAATGAAGCAGATGTCGCGGCAAGTCAAGATGTAGTAGAGAAGAGGAAAATGATACTAAAAAATACAACTCTAATAAGACATATAAAAAAATCAACCATGGAAGACTTTTGTATCTCTTTTTCATACATAAAACAAAATTGAGGATTAAAATAACTTAAATTTTGCTTTGTCACCGGCTTGTGAAAATAATTGTCTATTAATAAAATAAAAGACAAAAGAAAATATTTAAATTTAATATGTATTTCTATAATAAATGTTAATAGATTAATAATCTAGTGTGGTCAAATTGCAAACAAACATATACAGACATGTAGACAGAGTAAAGCGAAAGACATAGACACACATAGATTTGTATAGTTCCTTTTTCTTATTGCAAAAAAAGGGTTGTTTTTTCTTTCGTTTCTATAATTATCTTCGGCAGTTGCGTTCTTTAAAAGAAAGCATCATTTAGACAACGATTGATGTAGGTAGTTGAAAGAAAATGTTTGTTATGTTATATATATTTATTTCTATATATTTTCAGATATTAAATTAATTCATGTCGGAAAATAAAAATTTTTATATTTCGTAATTATTGTAAATTATTTTTAAAAGAATCACAAAAATATGTTTTATGATTTTCAGCAAATATATTAACTAAATTACAATTTTTTACAAATTTTTTGCGTTTTTTTCAGTCTACTAAAATTCAGCAAAAAATTTATTAATTTTTACCAAGGCTTTTTTATTTCTAATCTACTAAGTGTTAGCAAAACTTTTGCTAAATCTATTAATTTTGTTTCTAAAAATCAGCTCGCTGATTTTCTCAAAAGATTTTGCTGACATTAGCAATTTTTTTGCTAGCACCCTCCTGACTAAAATTTTGCTGACTCAGCAAAATTTTTTGCTGACTTTACAAACTTTTTTTTTGAGTGTATATGTACTTGATTTACAAGTGTTTTATTAACTTTTCTACTATCTTATTTTTTTGAGTGTACTGATAGCATTTCTTTTTAAAAAATATAACAAATTTAAAATTTTCATTAAACAAAGTTAAAAGATACATCATAAAAACTCTGCCTTAATGCAGTCAACTTTGCTTGATATTTAGCAAAAATAGTAGATATTTGTGATTTTATTAATAAAAAACCAAAGAGCTACATTAAACGATTAATCGCCAATTTTGTCAATTAACCTACCCGAATAAACGGTTAATCAATTTAAGCTATTGAAAATAGATTCCTACCTTACGTTACCTCATTTCTCCGCGCTTTACTTCCAAACTAATTTGGTATTACTCAATAAGTTTTCTTAGTTTTTAAAAGCAAAACTAATACATTCATATATAAAAACATGTACATTAGGGTGGCCCGCCCACGCTTGTATGGAAAAGTAAAAGTATAGTCCAATACTTTCTCCACAAGCCTGATTTTGTTTCTTTTACTTAAATATGCACTCAAAAAAAAAAGTTTGTAAAGTCAGCAAAAAATTTTGCTGAGTCAGCAGTTATTTACAATTACGTATTTTACTTCATTTCTATAAAATTATAAAATTACAACAACCGGAGCCTCTAGTGAATGAATTTTCATTTATAAATTCAACGCGGAATGTTCAGATCGAAGTTCCTATTAGACATCTTGCAATTTTTGATCACTCGTTTTTGGTACGCGTCTATCAAGTTTGGAACCATCTGCCAAGTAATCTTAAACTGTTTTCATATTCCTTTTTGACATATAAACTACTTGATTACTTTAACGGAATTATGCCTTAATTTATCTGGAAAAAACCATTATATATTTTTCGTCCTTGCTATAGGTACTAATTTACATTTTTTTTTTTTTTCTCATTGTTCATATGGCTGGGGGCCAATTATAGACCGAATATTAGAATATTTGTATAAGTATTTAAATTTAAGTTGTATTATCAATGTACATAGTAAGTTAACTAACAATACATAAATAATTGGCCATGAGGGCTTAATTTGTATTGATATTAATAAATAAAATAAAAAAATAAAATAAAATTTTAGTCAGGAGGGCGCTAGCAAAAATATTGCTAATGTCAGCAAAATTAGTAGATTCGTCAAAAGTTTTGCTAACACTTAGTAGATTAGAAATAAAAAATCCTTGGTAAAAATTAATAAATTTTTTGCTGAATTTTAGTAGACTGAAAAAAACGCAAAAAATTTTAAAAAAATTGTAATTTAGTTTATATATTTGCTGAAAATCATAAAACATATTTTTGTGATTCTTTTAAAAATAATTTACAATAATTACGAAATATAAAAATTTTCATTTTCCCACATTGACGACATGAACTAATTTAATATCTGAAAATATATAGAAATAAATATGTATAACATAACAAAAATTTTCTTTCAACTATTTACATCAATGGTAGTCTAAATGATGCTTTCTTTTAAAGAACGCAACTGCCGAAGATAATTATAGAAACGAAACGAAAAAATAAACAAAAACAAACGAAACGAAAAAAACAACCCTTTTTTTTGCAATAAGAAAAAGGAACCATACAAATCTATGTGTGTCTTTGTCTTTCGCTTTACTCTGTCTACATGTCTGTATATGTTTATTTGCAATTTGACCACACTAGATTAATAATCTATTAACATTTATTATAGAAATACATATTAAATTTAAATATTTTCTTTTGTCTTTTATTTTATTAATAGACAATTATTTTCACAAGCCGGTGACAACGCAAAATTTAAGTTGTTTTAATCCTCAATTTTGTTTTATGTATGAAAAAGAGATACAAAAGTCTTCCATGGTTGATTTTTTTATATGTCTTATTAGAGTTGTACTTTTTAGTATCATTTTCCTCTTCTCTACTACATCTTGACATGCCGCGACATCTGCTTCATTCTGCGTATATCTTTCAATCTGGTTGTCGTCCACACTATTAATGTGCTGATCAGCACAATTTTTTTTAGCAAAATTAATTAGTAAAACATTAGTATTATATTAGTAAAGCATTAGTATAAAACAGTTAAGTGCTGAATAAGTATAACAAAAATTTTAGCTGAAAACACGATTTTAGCAAAAAAATTTGCTAAAAAATAGTATACCTGATTTACAAGACGTTTTACTAACTTTTGTACTAAATTATTTTTTTGAGTGTATGTGTATACCAAAATTGGCTCAATGGGACAATATTTAGAGGTCGCGATGAATGGCGACTTTTATGTTTCACATCTTTTATTACATGCATTTATTACTGGCTTATCATTATTGTACTTGTTTATGTATTGGAGATACTTTTTCACACTTTTCTTTGATCTTTACTAGATTTACATTCGTTATGATTCAAATATACATATTGATCCCTTTATATAATTATTTAACTTATTGTGAATGCAGAATACAAGAATCGAGTTTATGTTAGCAAATTTCAGAATTTCTTATTTTTCTTTCATGCACTTACTTTTCTCGTATCAAAACAAAATACTGTATTAATAAGGGACATCCCCTGATTGTTGTTTCAAAAGTAATAAAAAGAGCGAAGTTCATTGATAATAATTACATTAAACAAGAATTAAACGAGGACTATGCTTTGACACTACCGCCTCCAATACTGGTTTAAAGCTAGGTGCAGGATTAAGTAAAGACCTAATATGGATTGCTTGTCGCCATCCTATGTTTTGAGGTCATGCTTTCTTTTTAAAGAGTATTTTGGACCAAGCGGAGAACCCGAAGTGCAACTATTTAAAAGATTTAAAAATCAATAGCCAAATATTGATAAAGAAAACTTCAAAGTCGGGGATGATACTGTATTTGATACAAGTGACTTGCTTCAACTCCAACAGCAAATGTATGAATATTATACCGATGCCATAAAAAGTCAACAGCCAAGGGACGATTACCGGAACTCCTTACGCTTTGTCTCCAACAGCAAATGTATGAATATTATACCGATGCCATAAAAAGTCAACAGCCAAGGGACGATTACCGGAACTCCTTACGCTTTGTCTAAATTTTCTTGCTGGTGCAAATAAAGCAGGAACAATGAAAGTTAAATTTTATGCACCAGGCGCGTGCCATCTTGCTCGTTGGATGACGAAGGCGATCTATTGCATAAAAATATGTATGTTTCAAAATCAATTTGATCTCACAGAAGAGGAAAAGAAAGCAGTTACCGAAATAAGTTTATTTGTAAGTCTTGGCAGTGCAAATCCTTCTACTGAACCCTCCTCGGGGGTGCCGGCTGGAAACGTGTACCAGGTGTTACACGGCTAAGGTCAGGACTTTGATAATAGTGTAACAATGTAACCCATATTGTCCACATTATTGTGATGGGCTCTGACCATAAGTGGAAGGTAACCGGGGTTTTATTTCGGTCCGAGCGTCTGTTTTTCCATATTGGGCGGCTTGGGGCGATCTAAATTCCGGTTTTTCGAAATCCAGGCGCGTCTGCCTCATATTGAGCGGCTTCCTGGTCCGCGTCTGTTACCCAGAGGGTCGGCGGTTTTTCTTTTTAAAACGATGATTTGGTGAAGTATGAATTAT
Organism: Delia radicum; assembly: GCA_021234595.1. Taxonomy (NCBI): domain Eukaryota; kingdom Metazoa; phylum Arthropoda; class Insecta; order Diptera; family Anthomyiidae; genus Delia; species Delia radicum. The sequence goes on from CM037853.1 coordinate 188,725,275, forward strand.
GGAAAGTACGACAAATGAAGAAGAAATCCGGGCGGTAATATACGCCCAAACGTCGGTGTTAGCAGTGACTGCGACCACCGGCGGGCACGGTGGGGAATCTACTTCCCCTCTGCGTGTCGCCAGCGGTCACACATTCTCTGCCGTGGTGGCGTCCCACGGCGGATGTATTAAAGACGTTACGCCTAGAAAATTGACACGGATGGATGCTGATGTTGGCTCAGACTCGGATCTTGATAGTGTCAAAACTGTAACATCAAAGGATGAACATGAGCTTCTAAAGTCTCCCACTACGCAGAAAGGTATACCTCCTCATAAGAGAGAAAGACCGAGACGCAGTAAAGAGGGTCTTAAAGCTCTATCTGAATACAAGGCTGCGATCAGAATTCAACATCGTCTTAGCTCAATAACCAATCCTTCCTCCGAAGAGAAAGATAGGCTGCAGTGGGCAACAGGCGCTATTGAAAAAGGCCGGGCTCATTTTGGTAACAACCGTAAGTATGCCGCCAACAATTCACGGTTCCCCAATTGCATTGAGGAAGCTGTGATTAAGAGCATGCAGGAGAAGAGACAACGGTCGGTCGATGATTCACCATCCGCCACCAATCCCAAAAACCCTAAAAAGCGCAAGCATCTCCACGAAGACGTAAGACCCAGCACGTCCAAAGCCGTCGTGGAACCTGTGCCTAAGGTTGCAAAGGTTAGCGAAGTAGCTAAACGCCATTTGAGCGTGGCACTTCTAGACATGAGCAATCCTTACGGTCAAATGTCCAATGATCGGTGGGATACAGTTGAGTCCCTAATCTTTGGGGAGATCGTCGCAAAGATGGAAGCTGAACCAGATCAACCGATGCCTTCATTCGATGGAGCGGGTTGGTTTAATGGAGTAAAGCTCATTAAGTGCAAGGACGATGTGACGTTGGGATGGGTGAAGAAAGTGGTTCCGAGACTCAAAGGCCTGTGGAAAGATGCGCAACTTAAGATTGTGGATCGATCCAATATCCCCGAAATCCCAAAGGCAAAAGTAAAAATTCCGCGCATTGTAAAGCCGGACGTAACCCTACGCCTTCTACAGAGCCAAAACCCTGACATTCCGACTAGAGAGTGGAAGGTTTTGCATGTCGATAAAGGCAGTAAGGATGGTCAAAATTACATACTGCAGATAACAAAGGAGGCTGAGGACCTATTGTATCCGCGGTATGGTAAAATGTCATGGGGCGTGGTAAGTGTGTTTCTGAAACTCAAGAAACGACATCCGAGAGACGCAAACCCCAACACCTTAGAGGCCGATGAAGTGGAACGGGATTTAGCCGCTGCCACCGCTGCCGCAGCTGGACTTATTTTGGGTGAAACAGCCGCTGAAGCTGAGCCCCGGCGGGAGATCTTGGTTGATAATGCTAAAGATCCTGCAAATAAACCTCCAGCACAGTAAAATGGCTTCGGTCGAACTCCTTCTTGTTCTAGAGGAGGGTCGCTACGACGTAGCCTTGATTCAGGAGCCCTGGATCTCTACGGGAAATCAGGTATCTGGGTTAAGGTCACGTGCCTTTTATACATACTTCCCAAAAGTTGTAAGTAGAATTCGATCTGTTATACTTGTTAGGAAGAACCTATGCTCACATATTCTCTTTAATTACAGCACCGATGATCTCACGGTAGTGGCAATAGAAAATGGCAAAGATGATAATATACTATTTGCATCTTCTTATATGCCACATGGTAAAGATGCCCCTCCAGCTGAACTTCAGAGACTTGTCGTAGAAACTTGTGCCAAGAAGCAAACTCTGGTGGTGGGCACTGACGCGAACTCACACCACACAATATGGGGCGGTAAGGATATCAACGCTAGAGGTGAGTCTCTTATTAGCTTTATATTACAAACTAACCTACAGATTGCTAACAGGGGTGAGGCACCGACTTATATAGGGCCCACCTCTAGAAATGTTCTTGATTTGACACTGTATATGGGTGAAAGAGTGGGGGTGGAGGAGTGGAAGGTATTATCACGTCCCTCCTTCTCTGATCACTGTTACATCTCTTTTAACGTGTGTTTTAATACACCGGACAGTAGGGTATTTAGGAATCCTAGAAGAACTGACTGGTCCAAATACTCTTCTCTACTGGTCAGGGGACTAAGCCAACCGCGGACGTTAAACAGTCCGGGTGAGGTAGACTCTGCGGTGGACGATTTGGTGACGAAAGTTGTAGGTTCCTATGAGGCATCATGTCCTCTTACACGGACCAGGCGTAAGTCCAAACCTCCCTGGTGGAACAGGGATTTGGACTGTCAAAGACGCGAACTCCGTGAGCTCTTTAAATTGGCGAAAGGTGCGGACCAATTAGAGTGCTGGGGGGAATACAGAGATGCACTGAGATCTTACAAGCGTGACATACGTAGGGCTAAGCGAAGCTCATGGCGAGACTTCTGCGGCAACATCGAAGGGTTTGGGGAGACCACCAGACTAAGAAAGATGCTTGCTAGAGATCCGTCTATGCCAAGCACTATATGTACGGAGAATGGGGAGTGGACAGGAGGTAGCGGGGAGACTCTGAATGTACTGTTAGATACTCACTTTCCGGGCTGCACTGACCTGTCTACCCTTGTTGAACCGGATATCTATCCGGAGAATACTGATGACGGCTTGATCACCCGGGAAAGGGTCAAATGGGCTGTCGACTCTTTTCAACCATATAAGTCACCTGGGCCGGACGGTATATTTCCGGCCTTGCTGCGTTATGGTGGCCACTGTTTGGTATCGTGGCTGGCCGAAATTTTCAGGGGTTGTCTGAGACTTGGATATGTGCCTGTATCCTGGAGGACAGCAAATGTTTTATTTTTACCGAAATCGAGTAAAAGCAATCACTTGTATCCAAAGGATTATAGGCCAATTAGCCTTACCTCATTCCTCCTGAAGACTTTGGAGAGAATTTTGGACTTCCATGTTCGAGAAAGCTTGGAGCCTAATTTTCTATGCGACAACCAGCACGCTTACACGAAGGGAAAATCTGTGGAGACAGCACTCCATTCGGTTGTTTCACAGATAGAAAGGGCCCTTCATTATGGGGAATTCGCCCTGGGAGTCTTCCTTGATATAGCTGGTGCTTTCAATAATGTGCATACAGATGCAATTTTGGAGTGTTTGGCAGGAACGGGAGCTTCTTTGGGGGCTGTAAATTGGGTAAGCAACCTGCTGGGATGCAGGATAATCTCAGCGGATTGGGGAAGCGCCAGACTGCAGAGGGTGGTGCGTAGGGGAACTCCCCAAGGAGGAGTTCTCTCCCCTTTGTTGTGGACACTTGTTGTTAACGGACTTCTCGAGGAGCTTAAGTACGATGCGGCTTCAACGACTGTGTATGCAGACGATGTAGCCGTCATTGTCACTGGCAAATACCTGGATGTCGTCAGTTCTGTAATGGAGACTACACTTGGGATCATTAACAGGTGGGCGACCAAAGTGGGACTGGGCGTAAATCCAGAGAAGACGGATTTGGTACTTTTCACTCATAAGACCAAGGTGGGCCCGTGGACCACACCTAGGCTAGGGGGAACCAATCTTGTTTTGAAGGACCACACAAAGTACCTGGGGGTCATATTGGACAGCAAGCTGTCGTGGAAACTCAATGTAGAGGAGAGAGTTAAAAAGACTACAAATGCGCTCTATGCATGTAAACGAATGCTAGGCAAGACTTGGGGTCTATCTCCCAAACTCATGCACTGGGTTTACACGGCAGTGGCTAGGCCAATTTTACTCTATGGAGTACTTGTTTGGTGGAAAGCGTTAGAGAAAATGTCTTACTGTAGGCGGCTTGAGAGCGCGCAGAGACTCGCTGAACTTTGTATAACAGGCGCACTTCGCAGCACGCCTACCGCGGCACTGGATGTAATCCTGAATCTACAACCGATTAATCTAGTGGCGGAGGGCGCCGCCAGGAAATCCGCCGTTCGCCTTTGTGCTACGGGGAGATTTACGACGAGACCTTATGGTCACGGGATGATTATTGAGGATAGGATCTGTAGCAGTGACTACACCATCCCGAAAATTGGCTTCACCACTGGCTTGCGTGTTACCCTGAGTGAATACGGCTGGTTGGCAGGCCTTCGTCCTGACCACAGAACCTTCAACTTCTTCACTGATGGTTCAAAGATGGAGGAGGGGGTCGGGGCAGCGGTTTTCTGTCGAGAGCTGGGTATCGAGGAGTCATATAAACTTCCCGATTACTGCAGCGTCTTTCAGGCGGAAGTTATGGCGGCCAAAATGGCTGCTGACCTTGCTCTTGTTTCTGAAACGGAGGGCAGTTACGTTAATTTCTTTATTGATAGTCAGGCGGCTATCAAAGCTATCGCCGCCAACTTGACCTACTCTTCGATTGTCCAAGAGTGCAAGAACTCTCTAGGGAGACTTGGGTCCGGAAGGAGAGTCCACATCTATTGGGTTCGTGGGCACCGGGGTATTGAAGGGAATGAGGTTGCGGATGAACTGGCTAAACGGGGAGTCCATTTGCCAGTTGAAATGGCATTGGACGTTCGCGTGCCACTTCGGTCTCTGAAAAGGGATGTAGAATCCACGATGATGCGAAGAGCTGATGCGGTTTGGAGAAATACCGAAACATGCAAAGTATCTAAAGTCATGTGGAAATCCTACGATCCCGTAGCGACCGAACTTTTATTGTCCTTGTCCAGGAGCGACTGTAGACTTCTTGTGGGGATTTTAACTGGTCACTGCTGGACGGCAGTTCTTGCCAAGAGAGCGGGAAGGCTGCAGAGTGACGAATGTAGATTCTGTGGGGTACCGGGGGACAGAGAGACGGTGGAACACCTAATGTGCCATTGTCCTGCTCTTGCACGCTCAAGGGCGAAATGTTTAGGGGACCACCTATTCCGCGATCTGGGAGAAATCTCAGAAATCGGAATCTTGAGACTTCTAACATTTGCTAAGAGGGTGTGGGGAACTCTGGCTACCATCACTAACGACTGACCTAACGTGGGGGTTATCGTTCCTTATCTGGTAACGCTAGGGACCTAATGGTCTATGCGGGGTCTTTGACCGGCCAGCTCAACCTAACCTAAGTCTTATATATGGCCGATATTGAAATGAAAAACCAAAACCTCCTTAAACAACTCCAAATCTATCCAAATGAAAAAATTGTTAAAGCTGCTGTAAAAGCATTTCATCGATATTTATGGTACTTTTTTGAATATTTAATCGGGCTTGCCTTTTTCGATTCGAGAGTTACATATGAGACTAAAAAAACAATGGTGAAAAATCTCCAGCTACCACCAAAAGCTAAAGCCTTAAAGACACTGGACGGAAAAGTATTTAACCATAGAAATCCACTTGAGTCCTATGTTACCAAAAAGGTCAGCATTTTTTTTTTTTTTGATGGACAAGAAAAGGCACAGTCATTTCTTTCAAAGGATCCTACAGAGTGGAAAGACGACGCCATTTTTATTTCGATGAAAGAAAATGCTAGACTTTTAAAAGTTGCAAATGAATGTGCAGAACGAGGTGTTGCTTTGGTGACCCGATTTAACAGCTCAATTACGAAAAATGAGGAGCAAAAGCAATATTTGCTTAGAATAGTTGATCACCATAGAGAAAAATTTCCCGGGGTTTCTAAAGCTAATATTGAAAAAATGGCTGTCGATAATTTAAAAAAATAATAAAATATACGATAATTTGTACTTAATATACAGTTTTATTAATTCTTTGTTTATTTGTTTTATTAAATATTTTTATTTTAAATAAACAATGAATATCACCATAAAAAATCATTGTATGTTATATTTCTATCTAACCCCGAAAAATCATCAAACTATCGCAACCTCTAAATATTGACCGATTGTGCTCAAGTTTGGACTGAACATTTTTAAGCACTATTCGAACAGGATCAGCGTTGTGGAGCGCGAATATTCGATGCTTTTGAACACCTTTTTTACAACACCTCTTCCGATTTACTTTAAATTTGCCAGACGTATTAAACATTAAAAAATATTTTACCCGTGTTTCCAGAAAAATATTAATTTTTTTTTTAAAAGGTTATGTGCATTTGAAAATCGTGAAAAGTCCGAAATGACAACTTTTACTCTGATGGTTTTCTAAAACTAGTGAATGGATTTTAAAGTTATTTTAAAGGTATTTGAAAATTCTCTTTAAAATTATTATTTTTTTTTTATTTTTAAAATTTGGTTTTTTTTTACTTAATTTCTGTTTTCCACCATCTTCGAACAAGTCGAAAAAGCTCAATATATCCTTAATATTCCTTGTAAATTTCAGAATGGAAGTCGAATGGATTCTATTTTTTCTAATTGTTTTCCATTGTAGTACCACTAAAAATTACATTTTCAAGTAAAACATACAAAATTCTAACGACACATAGAAGAAGCAAAACAAATAATACTCAAGAACAATATGAATTTGTTAGCGTGTGTTTTTGCATTCATGCATGCATTAATATTTTCGTTAACAGGCTTGAAAATATAATGTTCACATACAAAATGTAATTTTTCGTCGTACTTCAATGGAAAAAAATAGAATCCATTCCACTTCCATTCTGAAATTTACAGGGAATATTTAGGTTATATTGAGCTTTAAGAAAATATTTTTATCAGATTTTTCGACTTGTTGGAATATGGTGGAAAACAGAAATTAAGTAAAAAACCAACTTTATAAAAATAAAAACAATAAATTAAAAGAAAAAAATAATAATTTTTAAAAAGAAGGTTCAAATACCTTTAAAATAAGGAATTAAACTTTAAAATCCTAGGGAATGGAAAACATTAGTTTAAAAGTTGTCATATCGGAAGATTTTTCACGATTTGATGATTTTCAAATGCACATAACTTTTTGAAAAAAATGTTTAATTTTTTTCTGGAAACACGTGTAAAATATTTTTTAATGAAGAATACGTACTAAAATTTTGAAAGACATCAAAGTCAATTTTTAGCAAAAATCGTACGGTCTGACATGGAATGACTCACATGCATTAAATTTGGTTTTACAAAATTTTTGTTATACCCTACACACTGTACATGTAACAAATGAAACAAAATAAAAACAATTAAGAGGTGAACAAAATAATTTTGAGGTGATTTTTTGGGTGTAAAAAAGAAACTGTGTGGTAAAAAAACATTTTATGTTGTCAAAAAGCATTTAATAGTGAACAAAATTTTGAGGTGAAATAAAAATTTGAGATGAATTCAAAATATTCAACTGTAATCGTCTGTTGAAAAAATATGACAGAGTATTTTATATATCAGACGCTTCTATGAAATTGTACACTAGAGGTTTTCACTCTTGGTGTTATAATTACTTCGTGTTATATTTACTACGATTTGTTCACAACAATGCGTGAGTGTCTTTTTTTAATGTATGGTAAATTTATAAATCAGCTGATTTTTGTTGTTCGCCACATATGTATTAAAAATTATTTTATTTTCAGAAACATTCCAAAATTTACAGAAAAAGAAAAAATTAGAAATTTATTACTGCAAAATGCTTTCGTTTTAAACTGGGTTTTTCGATAATTTTTTTATTAATTTTTCAGTTTTTCCAATAGTTAACACAGTTTGTTGTTGGTTCTGGTAAATTCTGAAAAATTTATCATTAACCAGATCTACAAGGGTTGTTTACTACCAAGAGTGAATACCGCTACTAATTTGTATGGACAATTTAGAGATACTGTCAGATTTTCATTCATAATTTTTGAACTGCTGCATCGACTTTGCTCATATGCAACACAAAACTGCTCGGGCCGATTTTAATTTATCTACGTAAAAATGAGCTGTCTCGCTTGAGTTTCCGCGCTGTGGTCGTCATTTGATCGGACATACTGACATTACTAAATCGGCTAAAAATTTAATACGAATCAATAATATATGCACTCATATGCTTTTTAATTTCGACGCAACTAGCGAATGTTTTTTTTTTATTTTGACTACGCAGTTAACTAGTTAAGCATACAATATGAAAAATGAAATTTGTAAAAGTCGTATAAAGTTCTTACCTCGTTCCAGCCGTATTTATTTCTAGCTTGAACAATGGCTTCATACACTGCGTTGTGCTCTAGATTTTTTATGACATAAGACATTATATAGTGTGTGCTATCAGTTCTTATTGCAGTAGGCTTAATATGAAACTCATGCCACTTGCCTGGATGTTGATAGGTTTCATTCATCTAATGGAGAAAAGAAAAATATTCAAAAGGTAAATTGTAAATTGCAGAAATTTTTTTTTTTGTTTTATTAAACCTGTCCGAAGTTGCCTATACACCGAAAAATTTAATAACCGCGGTTTTAGTTTCTGTTAAGTTACAAATAAGTTCGATATTCGATTACTGAGGGCGATTTTGGTAACAGGGAAATTGTTAGAAAACCCGATTTCGGCATTGTATATTAATTTGTTTACACTAATAATTTGCTATCGTTTTTATAAATTAATTTTAAAAAAGATGTAGACACGTTTAGTAATCTCCTTCTCCCCTCATTTGACAGCATTTGGTTAGAAGAGGATATCCCATATAAAACATGCTTGTAAACTTGCTTGCTACTAAAAAACATGTAAAATTTATTGTAATTTTGAGCAAAATGCGTTAATTAAGACACCATATATGTTAGATTACACACCTTTTTTTTAAAAAAAGAGAAGAACAGTCAGAAAATTCTTCCTATTTATTTATGTGTTGCTTTCTTTGGAAATTGGATAGTAGAGAGACGAAAGGTGGGGAAAGATAAATGGCTTCAAACATGGCAATACTGTAATTGCGCGAGATGATAAGTCTTAGAACAGTTGTTGCTCGCCACCTAATGGAGAGTTGGCGAACTTATTGAGCTTTTTGGTTCATAGCCCTGATTCATTATTTTACTTCGGTGGGGTTAAGTGCATATGATACATATGAGGGATAAAAAACTCATACATATTATTTTTATAAATTGATATTGCCGTCACCGGGAATCGAACCCGGGACCATCTGTGTAACAGTCTAACGCGATGACCATTATACCACAGCACGACAAGTTTAATCGGTTTTAATGCCGACATGTCATTTATATACTCTTTGATGACCTGATTCCAAATCCGTCATCCAAATTTTTTCATCACGTCACAACTTAGAGCAAGCCTCGGTTAAAGTTGCCAAAAATTGCTACTTTGGCTCTTTTTGAATCCTTTTATCATACGATTGATGCTTTTTAATGATTCACAATAAAGATAAGTAATTAGAATACACTTTACTCTTTACCGCAATAAAATTTTCTAAATCTGATTGTTAAAATAGCGTAAAGATATATTTATCAAATGCCTTCTACAAAAAATATAAATACATTTTTTATATGAAATTGAGAAAAAAGAAGTATAATTTCTTACAATTTTAAAGGGTGTTTTTAAGTCCCGATAGAACTTCAAATTGTAAATAACGCAAAAAATTAAATTTTAATTAAAAAAAAATTTTATTCGAAAGATCAATACATGGCATTAACATTTGAAAATAATAACTTATAATAAGATAATATGATGTATATAATTTTTTAATGAATTAAATTTAAATCTATAGGTACAAACTAGTAATTTTCTACAAAATAATCTGATATATCAAAGGATACTAATTTATTAATATCCATGTTTTCGGGGTCGTCCTTTTCTAGTTCATAACTTATTTTTGGTAACCATTTAGTTCCATTTAGTGTTTCCTTGAATTTTGAACGGTTTGCTACCTATGGACCTGAACACGGGAAAAAAGGTTAAAAAAAAATCGAATTTTTTTAAGTTTTTTTGCGATTTTGATCTGGAAGGTGAAGTTTTTTTGATTTTATATGTTCGCAATTTTTGTTCTTTATGACAAGAGCTACAACTTTGCCATAGAGAGTAAATCGAAATTCTGAACGGTTTGCAAGATATGAGCCTGAGAAAATTATCACTTTTTTGCAAAAATGATACCGAGGCCCCAAATCTTTGGCGGCCCATAAACAAAAGAGGATATGACTTTGGGAAAAATTGGGAGACACCGGTCTTTTTTTTAGTCTTTTATCACGTAGTGGTGTCCGTATATGGTTATTTTTTTTCGTTTTGCACTGTGTAATATAACAAATAAAAAAACCAAATATGTCTTATATTAATTACTCATATACTACCATGATTTTCATACAAAGGAATTTTCATATAAATAAAATTTTTGGTCGAGTTGATACATTTTAAAAAAGTTTTCAGACGTTTGTAAACATATTCACCAGACATGTTATACATCGTTGAACAGGTGAAAACCTCTACTTTAAAAAAAAATAATTTATTGTAAATTTTAAAAAATTTCTAGAACAAGTAAAAAAAACAAAAAAATATATATAATAGTGTTTTTTGTATTATAACAACTTAACTTTGATAAATAATATCTAAATAGGTATTTATGCTTTGTTAACAATTTTAATATGTATTAAAGATTATATTGTCGTTACTTAATAAAAAATAAATGAAAGTAAAAAAATTGGATCTAAATATGATTTTTTTAAAAGCGCAAAAAAATAATTTCAAAATTTGACTTTTTTACAAAAAACACCTCCCAGGACCCCACTTTTCATTTCCCGGCAGCAAACTTGATGAAGAATAATTAACATTTTATTAGTCTATAATGTTACGTTTTAAAAAGTTAAGAAATGGGCGTGCCAATTTTTGCCCACGTGTGTAAACTTGAAATCTTGCTTGAAAATTGGCATTTTCGATCAATGCTGGGTGTAGGGTGCATGTCCAAAATTACTTTTACTTTTTACTTTTATTTAAAACTATTGTCAAAGCCTGTTCTTTTCGAATATTTAAAAAAACTTATGAGTGAAGTTACTTTTTCTCAAAAATTTTAAATTTTTTTTGACCTATTTCAAGAAATTGACTTTGCAGATTTTTCTTTACTCAACGGTTACAGATAATTAAATGAAACTTTAAGCACAACATTAATGATAAAAGCGGCAATACACAAAATTTTGTTTTAATGTCTTACCACATATTATAAAGGAGTAATTAACTTAAAACCTAAAAAAGACTTGTCAAAAAATTTAAATTTTGATGTTCAACATCACACAACTTTTAAACTTTAAGAGATAACATATTACCGTAAGCATAATTGTAGAAGTTACAGCATTTTAAAAGTTTTTTGTACTCGAGGTGGTCTACTTTGGCACCTTAGTGCTTACCCTGTGTTAACACAGGGTAACTTCAAAATTACTTTTCTGAAAGCTATAATCCTCCTTAACGATTACATATACATTTGGTCTTAATCGGTCCAGTAGTTAAGAAGTTCTATATTTATTACCACTTTTATTTGATTCACTCCACTGTGCGGTCTTGGAGGCCAATTGACAGGTTCATTTCACGAAATCAACTTATAGCCTAACTTTCATTTCAATAAGTCGATTGTTGCGGCCTCCATATGCCACGGTTTCAAACAAAAAATGATTGATCATGGTGCGGTAACGATCTCCATTGACCGTAACGCGAGCTTTATTTTTTAAGATATAAGGTCCAATGATGCCACCAGCGTGAAAACCGCATTAAAAGATGCATTTTTCTGGATGTAATGGAGTCTGTAGGGTCTTTTGTTTATTGGTCTTACTCTATATGCGGCAATTCTGATAATTAACAAAACCGTTAAGCCAAAAATGAGCCTCATCGCTAAAGACAAGTTTGCGATAAAACATCGGGCGAATCGATGACTGATTTTCAAAGTAAATTTGTATAATTTGGCAGCGTTGTTCGAGCGTGATGATTCATGATGATTTGCCAGAGCATACTCGAGTTTAAATAAAGGTAAGTTCAGATCGTGACCCTAAAATAAATTAATGCTGGTCGGATGGAGGCCTAGGTTACTTTTTAAAAATGTAATATTTGTTAATTTGGAGTAATTTTCAAATGCGATTTTTACCTATAAAAATAAACAAATTTGAAACGTGTGTTAACTCGTTAAAGCGAATAAAGTACAATATATCTAACATCGCAATACAAAAAAAAGTGTGTAATTTATACGTTGGTATGTGTGTTTTTTGCAATGCTGAGTCTGTTTGTGTGTGTGCTTGGTTTGATTGTTAACTTAAAATGCATTTGGTATTTTATACTTAAATTTTCTATGCATACAGTGTATGAAAAAATAATATGATAATTGCGTCTAAAATGAAATATGTATTTATATAAGGTGGCGCAAAAATAACCTTCCGATGTTTTTTTTTTATTATGTATTTATTATGTATAGCATTATCTGATAGGAGGATTACTTTTGCGCCACCTTATATATTTAAAAGCCAATAAAAATATTTATTGAATTAATTAAATATTTGTTCAGAAACAAATTAAATTCAAATAAAATCTTTAATTAGATATTTTTGGTTGATAATTTTTTCTGTGTATACATCCATTTATGAACACGTATGAACTCATTCATGCTCATATATGAAGTTATTTAAAGTCATACATGTCCATTTACCACCATATAGGACACATATATGCTCATAGTAGTTCATATGTGATCATACTTGTAAATATTATTTCAATTTTCGTTAATGTAGACATATGACCAAGTATGGAAATGTATGATTATATATGTAAATATTACCTCATTTTTCGTTAATGCACAAAAAAAAACATATATTATCCCTCATATGAACATATACAAATTATTTATGAAAACGTATGAATCATGTATGGATGATGTATGAATCATGTTTGCTCATGTATGGATCCATATATGTTGTTTTTTTAACAGGGATTTGAAAAGTAAGCAAAGCTAAGAAAAATATAACCATTTAAAACCAGGCTGTATGGAAATTTTCTAAATTGCGATTTTTTGGAAAGCATGTTCCTGGTTTGTTTCCTTTCCATGTACAAATAATATAAATAACGTTTGTAAATATCCCGGAACTGGTTAAAGCAGGACCAATTGTAGAACTTGCATACTTTGCCATTGCTGTGGGTTAAGTGGTGTCAATTATATTAAATAAACTGGTCCCCTGACTGATGAAAAGGAGATATTTCACTTAACAAGCTCTATCAGCCTTATTTTATCTTCACAACATTTTTAAAAACGTTTTTATTCTAATTTTTATACCATATTTATTTTACAATCAAAACTAGTACTTTTTAAAAACTAATTGTATTTACTTTTCAAATTCCAAACAAGCCAAAAAATTTCAAAAACTACTGGTTTTTAGTTGTAGTACTTGAGGTTTTATTTAATTTATAGTTGTTTCCCGATCAAGAACAAATTATATCTTAAATATAAATCATATCTCATTTTATGTATATCGATATTTAATATTATCCAAGTTAATATCAAAATTGGGGTATCCAGTAATATCCAGTTATAACGCTTAAATTAAATTAGATACAAATTTATCTCAAAATTGGGGGTCCAATAATATGTAACTTAATATCCAGATATATCCTAAAATCTATTTACATCTAGTTGGATCCAATTAAATCCAAAAAGATAGGTAATTTTTGGTGGATTGAATGAGATATTTTGAAATTTAATTGGTTCTACTTAAATCCCATAAAATATATAATTTTGAATAAATCTTGAAAAAAAAAATTACATATAACAATGCATAAGCATATCTTATGCGCATGGGAAATATTAACGATGTTGGACCATATATAATCAAATAATCTCAAACTATATTGATAATGTTGTAACTAGAGTTGGGGTCAATCGTTCATTTTGGTGACTCGGTCGCTATCGTTAAATTCGAGTCAGTGAACTAGTTCGTTCAATCGTTCTTTTTTGCTTTGACCTGTGACTGAACTGGGTGTTGTGAACTGTGTCGTCGTTGACACTTTATTACGCACTATCAGTGTTGCCATGTATTTTTTTCAAAAAACTGTAAGAAAAAACTGTTTTTTTAAGAAAGAACTGTTTCTTTTTTAAATAAAAAAACAGTAGAAAAATCAGTTAGTATGTGCATTTTGAATTCAATTGCATTTTATTTAAACATAAAACAACATAAAAAACATTAAACACATAACATATTTATATACACAGAAAAAAAATATTTTTTTTTGTAGACTAACTTTTAATTACACTAACAAAAAAAAATATTTTCAAATTTATGTTATTACAGATCACAAGTTATGCTCTGTTATAAAACTACATTTTAATTAACAATAGGAATAATATGTTTTTTTCTATGTACTTGTTAAAGTAAAAAAAAATATAATATAAAAAAACATATTTATATTTATATTAATTATTTAACATATAGCAAAAAATAGCTACAAAACCATAAAAAAAAACAAAATAATTCATCACATTTTGAGATCTTAATTATATAAAAATATCAGTTATACATTTTTTGATTAAATTTGATTTTCATTTCGTTCGATTCCACAAAATTTTAACACAAACAAATGCTAAAAAGGGAATTAAAACTTACTACACAGTTGCATTCAATGCGTAGTATTATTTTTTATTGAAACATTTTGTGCAACTTTTGTATTAAATTTATAAATTCAAGTAAAAGAAAGTAAATCGAGCAGGTAAACTGTTAAAAACTGGAAAAAAAGGCTGAAATTAAACAAAAACTGTTTTTTTTCATGAAAAACTGGAAAACTGTTACGCGTCCTAAAAAACTGGAAAAAACAGTTAAAACTGGCAATATGGTAACACTGCGCACTATTCATATTTGATGTATGCATAAAGTGACCATATTTTTTTTACCTGAAAACGGGACATCGAATAATTCTGATGGGTCATATGAAGTGAAAATGCATAGATAATATAATATTTAATGTATCCGTAGTGAATGGAATTATTTATTTTACGTTACACTACAAAAAATTGTTTATGCATTGTTATATTTTTCAGAGGCAGAAATTTGTATCAAAATTTTGGGGGACGATTTCAAATATGTGAGGTACTCTTGGCAAGATTTTTTAATATTAACTTTAATAATTAACATAGCCTTTAGAACTGATATCCTTAATTGAGTTTATCTTCGGTCCACAACTTGTTCATCAAAGAAAATACACGTTCAACCGGCGCATTTGTACCAGGTAAACATAAAATATATTCAACTATAATCTGAAAATTTTCATGGTTAAGGTAATTATTTTTAAAATGTTTAAATACTTCCACCCAACGATTTTCCGTTTCTAGTTTTATAAAATTCTTCAGCCTTTATTTTCACGAAATTCACGTCAATATCTGTGTAGTCATCTACTTTTAATTTTTCAAGTAAACAACGGACTGACTCAATACGATAAAATTGTTAAAAAAAGCGGAAAAAAATGTTGGTACCGTGAGGATCGAAAAAGTACAATTTGTTTGTCTGGTTGGTACAATAACAGAAAACATATTTTCCATCCCTGGGTAGGCTAGTTTTTGTTCTGTACTGCACTTTAGCCTCTTCTATATTAAAACTCTTTGATTAAGTACAAAAACATCATTATAAAAAAAAATCAAAAACACTTACTATCTTTTTGTCTCTTGTGTTTCCTAAGATGATTTTTGTATTATTGCATTTTAGCAGCTTTCTATGCTCGTTGGTACTATACAATCTCTTTAGCTTTCTATGCCTGTTGATTTCAGGTTAACTACGCAAATTTATAGAACTTCAATTTCTATTTTTGCAAATGTTTTTTTTTTGTATTATTTTGTTTATTAGTTTGAGCGGCGACGTACAAGTAAAACGCAACGTATTCTTATTTTGAGTGGGGATTAATTTTTTTACTTTTTAAGAGCAGTAATTGACATTGATGCTTGGTGCTTTTGGCACTATTTATGATGCTTTTTAATGAGACAAAACTCCAAAATTTGAAGATTTCTTACATTTTTGATCAAATCAACTATCTCTTTTTCGAATTTCTGAAAAACGGGACATTTTTGCGTCCCCGAGTTGTTGTCGGGGACAACGGGACAAAGTAGCTGAAAACGGGACGGTCCCGTATAAAACGGGACGTATGGTCACGTTATGTATGCACAGCTTATACTTTAGGGACACGGCCAAAATTGTCCCCGAAATATGCGGTGTGTATCGAACCAACTGTCCTCATATTATACGCTAGATGTATGAAAATGCATGAAAAATGTCCCCAAACTATGAGGGGAACGAATAAATGTCCCTAGAGTATGCGCTGTGCATACATATATATATATTAGGGCGGGTCGATTTAAAAATCGCTCAACGTTCAAGGAAAATCGTATTCTAGGGATCAAAATAAAAAACTTTGCCGAAGGAACCATACCTCTAAAACGAACTCTGATGTCCCGACTTTTGACTTTTGAGTCCAAATGTATGACCGACCCCTACTAACTTTGGAGGGCCGACCCACCCATGCCATATCAAGGCAAAGTTAAAACAATCGTATCTTTCTGTGTATTGTGAACTTGTGCTTGTATCCATATCTTCTTGAACCAAGCCGCATGCACATAGAGCTGCCTTCTAATCGCATTTACATGTTCCAATGCGAAAAATTGTTTCCAGAGGTTTTAGAAACTCTGGAAATTTTGGGTTTTTCTTTTTGCTCTTGATTTCGTCTTGATAGTTGTCAAGCAATCTATTCAATTTAATAGATACATAATTTTTCGGCATTATTTATATACCAAGTTTTTCCCAAATTTCAATCAACTTATTTTGTACTTGAATAGTGAATGATTTATACGAAAACTGTTTTTGGTCTGTTTTAGCACGTTCGCTCAACTAAAAATAATATCTCAAGATATCCACATGGGTTGGTAAATTAAGATCAGTAGACACACCAAAAACAGTAACATCATGCTTGGATATATGACTCATTGGGTTTTCGATAGTTGTTGTGGCTTCATCTTGCGGGGTACAGGATGGTGGATTCATTGCAATAGGATGATAAATGGATTTTTAAAATAGTACCAACAAGTTTACTTTCTTTGACAGTCGAAAACGTAATGAAGACAAAAGGTATATTATCTATTTATTTATACTATTTTTTAGTCCGTTATTCTACCTTGCCGAATATAAAAAGTTCTTTAAAAAACCCACAAAAAGGGTTGTATAAACAACGTTCATTTCTTAAGTAGGTGCCATAAAAAAACCACAGAAGTAAGTTTACGATATGCAGCTGTGCAATTTTACTACCTGCAATTGTGTCACAGTGATACCTTCATTTTTTAAAAGGGTTACGGTGCATCACAGTCATACCTTAATTGTTAAAATGGTCGCAAAAAAAAAACGCGCATTTCTTAAGAAGGTGCCATAAAAAGTCCACAAAAAGGGTTGTAAAAACAACGTTAATTTTTTTCTATTTTTCTATTACTAAGTTAAATTAATTTTTTCATTTACATATGTTGTGACTAAATAAATTTCTAAAGAGAAAAATAGCCTCCAAAAAAAAAAATATAGCCATTTCGTTGATTTTTTCATGTAAAGTGCCAAAAATGGTGATTTTTTGAAATGTTTGTATGGGGAACCCCCCAGGGGGGTTCCATGGGGTGTGCCACTGGCATGAGTGGGTCGGCCCTCCAAAGTTAGTAGGGGTCGGTCATACATTTGGACTCGATTGGGGCACTCTAAATGGGTCAAAGTGGAATTTTTCAAAATTTACCCTACGGGTCAAAAGTCGGGACATCAGAATTCGTTTTAGAGGTATGGTTCCTTCGGCAAAGTTTCTTATTTTGATACCTAGAATACGATTTTCCTTGAACGTTGAGCGATTTCTTTGCCTCCATACAAATCGACCCGGCCTAATATATATATATGTACAAATGTAGCAAACTTAACTAGCGAACAAGCGCAATGCGTTATCACACCAATATTATTTTTATGGGTTAAAAGGTGGGGCCAAAAAGATCTCCAGTTTTATTTTTCCTTTTTTTTTTAATTTATTCCAAATAAACTATACAAAAATGGGTATCACATTAAAGATATTTTAAAGTTATTCCTTCAAGATCTTTCTGAAGCCCTCTGATGACATAGAACTAAAATTTGGAATGGCTATAGGAAATTTCACAAAACATGTTTTTTAAAATTTCGAATTTTGAAAATTTCTGATAAAAAAAACACTTTTTTCAAAAGTGGGACATATTGGTCGAAATTCGGCACTGGTTAACGTTTTCTACAAAAACTCGGTTTCTTCCATTTGCTGTGGGGTAGTGAACGAAAATGGACAAATCGTTTTTTAAGGGACATTCAAATACTTATGACACAGGAATGGCATTCTATTAAAAAATCATGAAATTTTAAACATGTTCCAACTTATTTTCTCTGCCCTGCAATGACTTTTTGACTTTCCTTTCATATGTTATACGTTTTGTATATTGTTTATCTGGTTTCAATATAAAAATTCTTAAAATAATGGAATAATACAAAAAAGTGCAAAAATATACAAACTTCGCATATATTTTATAACGGAAATTAAACATTTTCTTTAGTCATAGATAGTTAGTTACATACATCACTCACAAATAATACAAAAACAAATCCACCAAACATTTGATTCTGTTTAAAACATGGATGGTAACCGATTCGATGCGGGTATATGTAAGGTTAACTCTATTTTCTTTTATTTCGGTAACGGCAATTTAGGGGTTACGATATTTCAGTTATTTCGGTAGCGGTATTATAGCGGAAAAGGTATTTTATTTATTTCGGTAATGTTATTTTAGGGATAACGGGTTTTCAGTTATTTCGGTAACGGTATTTGAAGTGTAAGGTTATTTTAGTTATTCAGGTAATGTCCATGCTCACCGATATTTTTAGCCTCATTATGCGCGAGTTCCAACTGGCTAACTTACGATCAAACTTGGGGAAAGTATATCTATTTCCAGCGACTTTTCAGATCGATTATATTTTAAGGATAACAAAATTTCAATTATTTCTGTAACGATATTTTCGTAACGGCATTTAAAGGATATTGATATTTTTGTTATAACGGTAATGGATTTTACGGATAACGGTTATTTCAATTATTTCGGTAACGGTATTTTAATGCCAACGATAGTCAACTGAAAATATATTAAACCATCCTTGGTTTAAAAGCAACAAACTCTCAGGCAAACCATTAAAAACATATAAAATTAAGAACTTCTGCACATTTTTTCTTGGGTGTAAATTAGAAAATGTTAGAACTTTTGTCTCAGTTGCTCCCAACAATATGCATAGAAACGCGACAAAAAACATTGTTCGATTCGAAAAATGCAATATGCGCCATATTGGATTTGAATTCTGATTTCATAATTAAGATCAGAACCCTCCAAATTGTCCAAAACAACGGTACCCAAATGTAGATATGGTTGAACATTGATGGATATAGTGTAAATTGCCCCCAATAACTTTTTTAAAATATTTTGTGGATAGTAAAAATATTAAAAAAAAATTCTGCTCCAGTAATAACGAACCTAGCTTATAACGAATTAATTTTGTTTGGTCCCACGGAGTTCACTTTATTGAGTTTGTGTAATGTTTTTTTCATTAAAAAAAAATCCAGTTTTTGTTTGTTTAAATGTTTTGGGGGATGCGTGAGCCAGTAAAAGGGCGTGAAGTAACAGTTGGTGGGAACCGCTGATTTAAAAGATCTACTTTTGTATCTGTACTAGTTTTATTAATTAGGACATTGAAATCCAACCTGCTGTAGAAGTATTATCGGGGCCATTTTTCAGTTAAAGGGTGAAATACCGAAAGTTTATCTTGGAACATTCTGGAGCTTTCTTTTAATTCAGGATCTTCAAAAAAAACACACATTTTTTCTAATTTTGTAACTTATGTCATAAACAATTAACTGGATTTTATTTTTCTTAGAACTAGTTCCAGTTTTATGATTTGAGATAGTTTTTAGAACTAGTTATCGTTCATTAATAATTTTTTATTGCATTATTAAAAAGAAAATATTGTCTTTGACCTCTCGGTAACAAAAAACGGTCAACCCCAATGATTCAATATTTTACTGACGAAATATTCTAGATTTTATTTTGTAAATATATTTCCATCTACCTGAATTGGACTTTTGGTCAAAAAATCAATACCCTAACCAACAGTGTACTTGCGGTTCCTGACTGGCAAGGAAACTACATAGTGGTAAATCCGCAGATTTAAATGAGACTTTTATAAACCACCATAAAGGACAAACAAATGTTAGACACATATTTTTGTAGGTGCGCAATCTTAAGTTTATGGGTTAAAAATGGGGTCACAAATGACCGAGTATTACGTTTTTTATATATATTAGATTAATAATAATGATAACAGTCCGTGCATAAAAATACCAATATATGTCAAAATAACAAAAACTTTCGTAAATTAAACCAATATTTGTTCAGTTTACGAAAGTTTTTGTAGATTATTATTATTTTCGTATTTTTAGCATGGATTATTATGAGTGCAATTTCCTCGAATACAACATTTGTATGGGAAATTGCTGTTTTCTTAAGTTCAAAGTAACATAAAATAATGTTTATTTAATTCTATCCAACGGTTGTGGCTTTCTTAAAATTTCTTAAGCGTTCGGCTTTAACGCTGTGTAGAAAACATTGAAATTTCTTAAATTTTAAAGATGTTTTCACAGAAAAATTTTGTAATTTTTTACCCCCAAATGTTCGATTGCGCACTAAAAAAAAAATACGTGTCTAATATTTGTTTGTCCTCAACAACATATCCAAGGTTCATTAAAATCTGTGGACTCACCACTTTATAGTTTCCTTGTGGGTAGTGCTTTGATTTTTGACCCCACTTTTGGAACCTTAAATGCGCAATTGGGTAGCTAAACAAGTATTGGCTCCATTTTATGATTCTCTATAATATATCCTAGTTGCATCTCAATCGGAGAGAGCCCAACTGGAGACACTCTTTGTTAACATATTATTAAAGAAAACACTCACCAATAGTCGTCTATACAAAAGCTTAATTTCTTCAAGTGGTGGAATGGACTCAATAGTCCATGTCAAGTTATAATGGTCTAAAGCACCACTCAAAGCAGGTGAAATAAAATCCGCAGGGCCTGGCCGCCCAGATACTTCTATATACTTTTTAGTACGTCCTAGTGCATTATCTGCTACACAACTGTAGTTTCCAAAGTCGGAGGATTGAAAGTTTCTTATAATGAGGCTATATTTGTCATCTCTTGGGTACATAGACCTTCTATCCGTTGGATCAAGTAGAAAAGAATTTTGATACCAAAGCATCTTATTTGTAGGAAAGAATTTTGATACCAAAGCATTTTATTTTTATTATCAGTTTAAAATATATTTTTGTATACAGACCTCTGAATTGACATCACCATGTACAACACAAATTAATTCCACATCGTAGCCTTCAGCTGCATGGACCCATGATTTCTCTACAGTAATCTCTGGAGGAGCTACGAGTAAAGATCGTTTCATATGTATATAAATATGTTCACAGCAAAAGAAAATGTGTCTCGCTCGAATATGGTTATAGAGCGGAACACGTTTATAACGAACTTTTCCCTTAACTAACAGTTTTTTTTTGCCCAAAGATTTAATGCAAAATACCTTTGTAATAAATAAAGATATGAACACTGTGGTACAAAAGTGAGTCAATGTTTCATAATTAAAACGCAAGATGTATTTCTTCTCCAAATCTTTTTGGAAAACTGAATCTAATTAGGTATAAAGGTATGTGTCATCTTCATACTCATAGAGTTCCAACCATTTGGCCCCCCTATATATTCTACAATCTCAACTTGTAAACTGTACTCTTATTAAAAAACTAAGAACTTTTTTTGCCATTTAATTAATATATGAGACAACTTAGTCTATTTTCAGTTAAAAACAAGGAACTAAATTCCACATTTCAACCGATCTGGATAATAGTCAGTTAGAAATTATATCTTTAATATGCGATTTTAGATCAAAACGTTTTCGAATTTATTAAAATGAAAGGGAAATTTGTGCTAATAATATTAAATTATTGTTAATTTTATAGGAACTAGTAAAAATATATAAGTTTTTTTAATAAAAAACATAAGAATTATTTATTTTAAGTGGAACACATAATTATCCTTTGGGAAGACTTTCAGCATTTGGCCCTGCGATTTAAGAAAAATACATTGATGGAGTAGGGATTTTTGCATGTTTATTTGACTTTAATTCCCTTGATTTAGAAAAATTGTAATTAATGTACAAAACTATGCGTGAACTCTTATTTTCATGGTATAACAATGAGTCATTGACATCTTTCCATTTGCATATTCTGAATATCATGTTTGTATCCTATATATTTATATATAAAACTTTGAAAATAGCAAATGTTAATGCAAATAGTCTTAAAACACATAAATTCATAAATTTTTGCTAAAAAATATCATAACATTACAATTCTTATTTTTGCATATGTCGATTTCTGAATATTTTGCGTGTTGCTACTAAAATTCCGTTAAATTAACAGAACTTTGTCTTTGTAATAACCAAATTTGAATCGTAGTAACTGAATTTTAGTTGGCAAATAGCTAAATTTTTCTCGGTGTGTACTATTTAAAATAAATAAGTTTCAGCTATGAAAAACTGTCATGGTATCACTAGGTTTGATACAATTCATTATAAACTGGTATTATTATCATGCATTTACATTTTTTTCAAAAATTTTTCACATTTTGTTCTGAACACGCATTTGAAGGATATAATTTTTAACAATTATCCTGATCAGATGAAATGTGGGATTTAGTTTTTTTTTACTCAAATTGTACTTAGTTGTCAAATATATTTGTAAACACCAAAAAACGTCCTTACTAATACAAGTACAGTTATTAGTTGATCGGAGTCTTGGTGAAAAACTGATCCAATGACCTTCTCCTATACAATATAAGGTTGTAGAAGATATAGGAGCGCAAAAATGTTGGGCATCTATGATTATGATTCATTTTTCTAAAAATATTTGGAGAATAAATACATCTTGAGTTTTAGTTTTGAAACATTATCTCACTTTTGAATAACAGTGTACATTTCGTTGTGCCGTTAAAAAAAAAAAAATAAGTAACAGAACATAAATTATGTATACTCGCTGAAAAATCTGGGGGAATATTATCGAAGTGCTTAGTAATTATACAACTACATAAGTTTCAAGTTAGATTTACAACTTTCTTGTAAAATATAAGAATTTTTTTATAAATTTTTTACTAATCTTGTATATATTTTACAAAAATTTATAAATATTTTACTAGAACTTTGTAAAACTAACTTGAAACTTATGTATTTGTATAATTCCTAAGCACTTCGATAATATTCCCCCATTTTTTTTCTGCGTGTATTAAAGAGCTGAATACGGAATATTAAAAAAAAAAATCGGAGGGTACTTTTAAGGTTTCGACTCTCGATTTAAGATGTCGAAATTGTATATTTTGTCCGAAATAAGTTTTCTTACTTTTAATCGAAAAAGTTTCGTTATGTTAGGCTTATTATAAGAAAAATACTGTGGCTCAAATGCTCTAAAGTTACACGCAGAAAAAACTGGGGGAATATAATCGAAGTGCTTAGTAATTATACAACTACAAAAGTTGTAAGTTAGATTTACAAATTTCTTATAAAATATATGAATTGTTTTAGAATTTTTTTACTACGCTTACAAAAATGTTTAAATATTTTACTAGAACTTTGTAAATTTAACTTAAAACTTATGTAGTTGTATAATTACTAAGCAATTGTTCACACGGTGCGTAGAATACATGTACACGTTACGCGCTCTTAATATATATATGTATTAGTGAGTAAGATAGTTTAAGCTAGAGTAGTTTTAAAAGCAGGGATCGCCAAAAAACTTTTTGGTTGTGTATTAGTGAGTAAGAAAGAGGAAAAAATTGAGAGAATTACAGTCATAGACAAATTTTAGTAACAGACGCCATTCTGATATTCATACAAAATAAGATAATCAAATACACCTGATTAAAAATGGTTTAAATATAACAGTGTATGATATTATATAATTATATGTTATTTTGTGTGGTTAAGGTGATACAAATATATGTATGTTTTTATATATATTAAAGGGTCCGCCATATAACTTTTTTTGTGAAAATGCTATAAAAAAAAAAAAAACTACTGGATATTTTCTCAAATTATTTGAAAGTACAATCCTTCCGGTTAATAATGGGAAATAATTTCATTCAAATGGCTGCCTCGGCTGGCCATGCAGTAGCCTACACGATCGGTCCAATTTTTAAGCACATTATCGATTGTGTGCAGCTGTATTTCACCAATGGCTTCACGAATATTGTCCTTTAAAACCGTCAATTGTCTCTGGCTTGTTGGCGTAACACTTATCTTTGACGGCACCCGACAAATAATAGTCCAACGGTGTAAAATCGCAGCTCCGAGGTGGCCAAACGACATCAGCTCTGCGGCTGATAATGCGATCTTCAAAATCAGGGCGCAAAAGCATCGAGTGTAGGC
The DNA here is from genome assembly GCA_021234595.1 of Delia radicum. NCBI lineage: Eukaryota > Metazoa > Arthropoda > Insecta > Diptera > Anthomyiidae > Delia > Delia radicum. The sequence continues at coordinate 188,749,611 of CM037853.1, forward strand.
TGTGTGGCACGTAGCGCCGTCCTGTTGAAACCAAATGTTGCCAATATCCTCCTATTCAATTTTTGTGAACAAAAATTCGTTCAACATGGCCCGATAACGATCGCCATTGACTGTAACGGCCACTCCTCGCACACATTCTGCAACATTACCATGATTTTCAAAGTAATGTCACAATATTTCCCAGCGTTGTTCAAGCGTATACACAACCATATTCATTCAGCGGAAGGATAAAACTAATTATCTGTCAAATCAGACATGAGATAAGAGTTACCATTCACGAAATAAGCACTAGTTGAAAAAAAAAAACGTTAGATGGAGGACCCTTTATATAATAATACATAAAATTATACAAATTACAAGGGAAGTATCTTTCTACGGACTGTCAGATCCTAATGAAACTAAAATATATTATAGAGAACATACAACTTTGGAAACAATTTTTTTTTAGGTATTTCTAATGACACAAACATATTATCAAAAAGTTATCAAACAAAAAAGTTTCAAACAAACTTTCGAAATATGTTTTAAAAAATGCATATCATTTTTACATTTAATTTTTACATATTTCACTTTATTTCGATGGCACAAACAACTTGTCCATAAAAAATATTTACCAAAAATTATTCTTGTTTTTTTTGTAGGTATACTAGTGTGTCCATAATGTCCAATTTTGAATTACAATTACATGTAATGTGTAATTCAAAAATTTTAATTACAATTACATGTAATTGTAATTCAGAATTTTCATTTACAATTATCTGTAATTTCATTTCAAAAATATTGAATTACACATTACATGTAATTGTAATTCAAAATTCTCAATTACAATTACATTTAATGGGTAATTGAGGACGTAATTAATTTCAAAATGTAATTCACATCCCCCAAGCCTGCTTAAAAATTAGATTGTGCA